>JAZGLO010000346.1:0-41122 GCA_036873155.1 Biomphalaria sudanica
GTATAGAGAGAGAGAGAGACTGATTGTATAGAGAGAGAGAGAGACTGATTGTATAGAGAGAGAGAGAGACTGATTGTATAGAGAGAGAGAGAGACTGATTGTATAGAGAGAGAGAGAGACTGATTGTATAGAGAGAGAGAGAGACTGATTGTATAGAGAGAGAGAGAGACTGATTGTATAGAGAGAGAGAGACTGATTGTATAGAGAGAGAGAGAGAGACTGATTGTAGAGAGAGAGAGAGAGACTGATTGTATAGAGAGAGAGAGACTGATTGTATAGAGAGAGAGAGAGAGACTGATTGTAGAGAGAGAGAGAGAGACTGATTGTATAGAGAGAGAGAGAGACTGATTGTATATAGAGAGAGAGAGACTGATTGTATAGAGAGAGAGAGAGACTGATTGTATAGAGAGAGAGAGAGACTGATTGTATAGAGAGAGAGAGAGACTGATTGTATAGAGAGAGAGACTGATTGTATAGAGAGAGAGAGAGAGACTGATTGTAGAGAGAGAGAGAGAGACTGATTGTATATAGAGAGAGAGACTGATTGTATAGAGAGAGAGAGAGAGACTGATTGTAGAGAGAGAGAGAGACTGATTGTATAGAGAGAGAGAGAGAGACTGATTGTAGAGAGAGAGAGAGACTGATTGTATAGAGAGAGAGACTGATTGTATAGAGAGAGAGACTGATTGTATAGAGAGAGAGACTGATTGTATAGAGAGAGAGACTGATTGTATAGAGAGAGAGAGAGAGACTGATTGTATAGAGAGAGAGACTGATTGTATAGAGAGAGAGACTGATTGTATAGAGAGAGAGACTGATTGTATAGAGAGAGAGAGAGAGACTGATTGTATAGAGAGAGAGAGAGACTGATTGTATAGAGAGAGAGAGAGACTGATTGTATAGAGAGAGAGAGAGACTGATTGTATAGAGAGAGAGAGAGAGACTGATTGTATAGAGAGAGAGAGAGAGACTGATTGTATAGAGAGAGAGACTGATTGTATAGAGAGAGAGAGAGACTGATTGTATAGAGAGAGAGACTGATTGTATAGAGAGAGAGAGAGACTGATTGTATAGAGAGAGAGAGAGAGACTGATTGTATAGAGAGAGAGAGAGAGACTGATTGTATAGAGAGAGAGACTGATTGTATAGAGAGAGAGAGAGACTGATTGTATAGAGAGAGAGACTGATTGTATAGAGAGAGAGAGAGACTGATTGTATAGAGAGAGAGACTGATTGTATAGAGAGAGAGAGAGACTGATTGTATAGAGAGAGAGACTGATTGTATAGAGAGAGAGACTGATTGTATAGAGAGAGAGAGAGAGACTGATTGTATAGAGAGAGAGACTGATTGTATAGAGAGAGAGAGAGACTGATTGTATAGAGAGAGAGAGACTGATTGATTGTATAGAGAGAGAGAGAGACTGATTGATTGTATAGAGAGAGAGAGACTGATTGTATAGAGAGAGAGAGAGACTGATT
This sequence comes from Biomphalaria sudanica, assembly GCA_036873155.1. Classification (NCBI taxonomy): domain Eukaryota; kingdom Metazoa; phylum Mollusca; class Gastropoda; family Planorbidae; genus Biomphalaria; species Biomphalaria sudanica. The sequence continues at coordinate 1,480 of JAZGLO010000346.1, forward strand.
GTATAGAGAGAGAGAGAGACTGATTGTATAGAGAGAGAGAGAGACTGATTGTATAGAGAGAGAGAGAGAGACTGATTGTATAGAGAGAGAGACTGATTGTATAGAGAGAGAGAGAGACTGATTGTATAGAGAGAGAGACTGATTGTATAGAGAGAGAGAGAGACTGATTGTATAGAGAGAGAGAGAGAGACTGATTGTATAGAGAGAGAGAGAGAGACTGATTGTATAGAGAGAGAGACTGATTGTATAGAGAGAGAGAGAGACTGATTGTATAGAGAGAGAGACTGATTGTATAGAGAGAGAGAGAGACTGATTGTATAGAGAGAGAGAGAGACTGATTGTATAGAGAGAGAGAGAGACTGATTGTATAGAGAGAGAGAGAGAGACTGATTGTATAGAGAGAGAGAGAGAGACTGATTGTATAGAGAGAGAGACTGATTGTATAGAGAGAGAGAGAGACTGATTGTATAGAGAGAGAGACTGATTGTATAGAGAGAGAGAGAGACTGATTGTATAGAGAGAGAGAGAGAGACTGATTGTATAGAGAGAGAGAGAGAGACTGATTGTATAGAGAGAGAGACTGATTGTATAGAGAGAGAGAGAGACTGATTGTATAGAGAGAGAGACTGATTGTATAGAGAGAGAGAGAGACTGATTGTATAGAGAGAGAGACTGATTGTATAGAGAGAGAGAGAGACTGATTGTATAGAGAGAGAGACTGATTGTATAGAGAGAGAGACTGATTGTATAGAGAGAGAGAGAGAGACTGATTGTATAGAGAGAGAGACTGATTGTATAGAGAGAGAGAGAGACTGATTGTATAGAGAGAGAGAGACTGATTGATTGTATAGAGAGAGAGAGAGACTGATTGATTGTATAGAGAGAGAGAGACTGATTGTATAGAGAGAGAGAGAGACTGATTGTATAGAGAGAGAGAGAGACTGATTGTATAGAGAGAGAGAGAGACTGATTGTATAGAGAGAGAGAGAGAGACTGATTGTATAGAGAGAGAGACTGATTGTATAGAGAGAGAGAGAGACTGATTGTATAGAGAGAGAGACTGATTGTATAGAGAGAGAGAGAGACTGATTGTATAGAGAGAGAGAGAGAGACTGATTGTATAGAGAGAGAGAGAGAGACTGATTGTATAGAGAGAGAGACTGATTGTATAGAGAGAGAGAGAGACTGATTGTATAGAGAGAGAGACTGATTGTATAGAGAGAGAGAGAGACTGATTGTATAGAGAGAGAGAGAGACTGATTGATTCATTCGGTTAGTACCAGGTTCGGAAGCCAGACGCTGAACCTCTCTGCCACCGTGTGCCTTCAAGACAAAGAGGAATGGATATAAATGCTCGACAAATCTTGCGTGGTGCCCCAAATAGCCTAACAGACTCAGGGAAAGGGTGAAGGTGAATATATATATATATAATCCTTATTGTCCGTAAGGAAAGTTGTATACATATGCATACCAAGAGAGAGAGAGAGATAAATAGATTGATAGATAGATGAAATAACTCGACACTATACTCAAAAAAAGATGTTAACAACTCACTTAGTGTACATATCTTTTGTTATATTCAAAGTACAATTCATTGTTCTCATATTCAACGTTCGTATTTCATACCGTGACATTTTTCAGAAGGGAGTTTTAAAAAAAAAGAAACTCGACCATCAATCAACTTGACCCGGAAGATGATCTGAATTATTCATCAAGCTTTTTTATGTGAAGCAAATTTTTTGTACGAACTGAAAGGTCAAAGTTCAAATAACATTTCAATAAAATCAGTTCCGTTAATTTTTTTTTCTCTCAATTATTTAACGCTAGGGGAGATTACTGAAAATTCTCAGTTTAAAACAAAAAAAATAGAGTTCTTCATCATTAGAAAAATGCCATCGATGCATTATTGATAATCGAGATAATTAATTTACTTTTGAACGTGATAATACAAATATTTATCCAAATAAAGGGGGGGTCATATTGCTGGCCCTACAATTACTTCGTAAGACTTCCTCAGTATTATGGACTGTAAAGCACTCCACTATCTATAAAATGCTTCCTAATGTCATGCGTCTCAAATAACATATAACACCCTATGACAACCAATCCAACTTCTGGCTCAGAACTGTTTTCACTAACATGAGAAGGGGCGAAGGCAAGTACCTGGTACCCAAACCAGTGAGCTTCGGTCAGGAGAGGCTCGTTAGCCAAGGCTGGCTACCCACCTCAAAGAAGGAAAACTCAGAATTCAAACCATAGCAGCCTTTCAAGTATACCCATCATGGGAAAGGCTTCGGAAATAAATCCAAAGGAAAAATCAAGAGCCCGCGATCCTAAGGCAGTTCGCAGCACCCAGTGCTACACCCTGGCAGAGCCTGTGACGCCGCTGACCACAAACTGTATCAGCACTTGCCGTTTCTTTGGATATATCAGCTGCGTGGAGAGGGGGGGACTGATGTGTGGGCGACATCGTTCACAAAGTAGTGGTTCAAGTGATTTCAAGTTGTACAAGTTAGAATAGAAGACACGCCTACAGGGGTTGAGTTGTCTACCAGCAGTTTGGTGCTACAGGCAGGAAGTTGAGACTTGAAATACCAGACGTCACTGGTGGAACCAAAACAAGTTTCAGAAGAGCATTTTATTTCTATTCTAATCAGAAATCATAGAGCCTCCAATTATAAGGTTTAGGAACTGGAAACGTATATAGATCATTCCTGGAAACTTAGAGCCTCCACATCTGACGTCTAGGATCTATAACTTAGAAAGATAAACCTCCACATGTGACTTCTAGAACCTGAAAACGTAGAGACTCCACTTCTGACGTCTAGAATCTGTAACTTAGAACATTCATGACTTTTAAAACCTGGACACTTAAAGACTCCACTTCTGACGTTTAGAATGTGTAACTTAGAACATTCATGACTTTTAGAACCTGGACACTTAGAGACTCCACTTCTGACGTCTAGAATGTGTAACTTAGAACATTCATGACTTTTAGAACCTGGACACTTAGAGACTCCATTTCTGATGTCAAAGATCTGTAGCTTAGAAAGTGTGAACTTTTTCAGCACTATGAAATCAAATTTGTAAGCTCGTTCGCTGAAATCATAAACTAGTTTGTATTCTTTAGTTGGCAATGCTAGTCTTAACTTATTCAATTTGTCTATTCGATTTAAATTCTCTCGCAATTTGGCTTTTTAAATTTTCTTTTTATTTTCATTATTTGATATCACCAGCACGATACTCCTTATCGCTTTTCTTTTTTTTTAATATATATATTTCTTACTGAATGCTCTTCATTTAAAAAACGTCAACGGAATTGTAAAAGCAGGTTACTGTAATTTACTTTGAGTGTGAAAATCTCTAATTGTTGAAAAACAAAATTGTCTTGGGATTTCTTCGTGTCACCCCAGATTTTTTGTTTTAAATTATCTATTCAGATTGCACATTCATCGACAAAAAAATCAAACATAAAAAACATGGAACCTGGGTGGATGTTCTCGAAAACGGCTCTAACGATTTTCCTATAAATTTTACAGTTGATGTTTATCTTTGGGATAATAATTACTAGCTATCAGGCCACATTGGGGAAACTCTGGTATTGACAGTATAATTTTTCAATGTATAATAAAAGAATTCATTTACATTTGGCTAGAGAACTAGGAAATCTTTCTCTTGAACTGACTACGTCCTTAGGTATTTCCTCATGTAGTCTCTATTCATGAAACATTTTCAGAAACATTTTTGCGCACCTTCTTCTAAGTCTAGATCTATAGGACCATCATTAGAATATTATAATTCACTTGACTAGGACATGATTCAGATATTATAATTCACTTGACCAGGACTTGATTCAGATATTATAATTCACTTGACCAGGACTTGATTCAGATATTATAATTCACTTGACTAGGACTTGATTCAGATATTATAATTCACTTGACTAGGACTTGATTCAGATATTATAATTCAATTGACTAGGACTTGATTCAGATATTATAATTCACTTGACCAGGACTTGATTCAGATATTATAATTCACTTGACCAGGACTTGATTCAGAATTTATAATTTACTTGACCAGGACTTGATTCAGATATTATAATTCTCTTGACCAGGACTTGATGCAGATATTATAATTCACTTGACCAGGACTTGATGCAGATATTATAATTCACTTGACCAGGACTTGATTCAGATGATGTGAAAAGTCCAATGAAATAATTCAAGCAGCTGTCTAGAGGTAAGGCTGGAGCGAAACAAACAAACAAACAAACAAACAAACAAACAAACAAACAAACAGAGGTGTAACAAGTAAATAGAGAATAAAGAATCGCAGTCATGTTAAGAACATTGTTACAATTTCAAGCATTTACTGTAATGGTATGGAGAAGATGAGTTGTACAAACATTGGATTGTTGCAGTATTAGCTGGATGGCTGGTCTAACATTTTGTGGATTGTTTGAACGGAAGGGAAACATCGATGACATGTAGTTAGATTCTGTTGGCTTCTTCAGGCGTAAAGAAGTAAATATCAAGTCACAGCCACTCACAAGATCGTTATAGATTGTGACAATCATTTGTTTTGGAGTGCTTGATGTAAAGATGTCTTAATGTTACAATGAGATTGTGTTGATCTGAAAATGCGTTTCTGGTATTATAATTTAGTGTAGATTTCTATTTTAAACTAAAAGGTCATCATACCGAAGATTCAAATACAAAGTGTGATGCTGCACTGATTCATTTACTATTCAATGACTCACACTGACGCTCTAGAAAGTCTACCAACTATTGAATAGTTGAAAGAGTGTTGAGAACGACACCAGTTTACAAACAAAGAATTAGGTTTAGAATGAACTTCAATCAGTGTCAGACTTTATACCTTACACATTTTAGTAAACATTGAATCAGCTGAAACAGTAACGACAAGCATAGGCTAATACATTATACAATTGACCTCACTACACGCATAATACATTATATGATTGACCTCACTACACGCATAATACATTATATGATTGACCTCACTACACACATAATACATTATACGATTGACCTCACTACACACATAATACATTATACGATTGACCTCACTACACACATAATACATTATACGATTGACCTCACAAAACACATAATACATTATACGATTGACCTCACTACACACATAATACATTTTACGATTGACCTCACTACACGCATAATACATTATATGATTGACCTCACTACACACATAATACATTATACGATTGACCTCACTACACACATAATACATTACACGATTGACCTCACTACACACATAATACATTATACGATTGACCTCACTACACACATAATACATTATACGATTGACCTCACTACACACATAATACATTATACGATTGACCTCACTACACACAAAATACATTATACGATTGACCTCACTACACACATAATACATTATACGCTTGACCTCACTACACACATAATACATTTTAGGATTGACCTCACTACACACATAATACATTATACGATAGACCTCACTACACACATAATACATTATACGATTGACCTCACTACATACATAATACATTATACGATTGACCACACTACACACATAATACATCATATGCTTTTTTTTTACGACAATTTATAATGGTATGACAATGTCTTCAATTTATAATGGTATGACAATGTCTTCAATTTATAATGGTATGACAATGTTTTCAATTTATAATGGTATGACAAAGTCTTCAATTTCGAAGATAAAGGATGAGTGCAGTGTTGACAGGACTACTCAAACCAAGTTGCGAACTGCAAATTTTTCCCGCATCTCGTGCAGACAAAGCCATTGTCCGCCGGCGGTCTATTAAAATACAAAAACCAAAGAGATAATTGCTATTGAGCTGCTTTATGCATACGATTGCGCCCTTCTTGCACATCAGGAACTGGAAACTTCAACTTGCCGTCCATGAATTGGCTGAGGCTGCTGCCTCGTTTGGTCTGTCCATCTAAAAAACAGAATAAAAATAAGTAGATCACGATTCAGAAGTCCCCAAAAGTAACTCCACAAATCAATGTGAATGGCCATCTCCTTAACGTTTTTGACCACTTTACATAGCTGGGCAACACAGAGTCTAACGATGCGTCACTGTCCAGAGAAATAGACAACTGTCTCGCAGAGGCCAGCAGTGCTTTTGGTCGCCTCAACCTGATAGCATTGCAAAATAGGTCTCTTCACCTAGCAATAAACATCCATGTTCATAAAGCAGTGGTTCTCACCATTTGTATGGCATTGAGACCTGGATGCTCTATCGAAGACTCCTCGAACGCTTTCATCAAAGGTGCCTTAACTCCATAATGGGCATATGCTGGCAAGAGTACATTACAAATAACTATGTTCTGTTGGAGGCCGTGTGGGCAATATAGAAGCACTAACTACCATTTATCCTGCATAGGATACGATCGCATGCCAAAGGCGATCTCCTTTGGCAAGCTTAAAGGAGGACGGCGTAACAGGTGTTTCCCGTAAGCGCTATAAAGATCAACTCAGGTTCCATTTCACCCTCAGTAATGTTGACAGTAGTTTGTAGCAGATGGCCTCTGAAAGAAACAGCTGGAGAGCTTTCAAAAAGGCCGCCGGACACACATTTGAGACTAAAAGAAAAAATAACGATCTGCTCTAAAAAAAAACAAAAAAAACAGGAGAGTTGTGAAGGCATTGACTTCATTCTGTACACCATATGTAGCAAGGTTTCAAACAGGCACCTGTAGACTTACAGTATTGACTCGAGCATTGGACAAACAAAGAGAACGTGTATTTCAACAATGACTTCTTTGGTTAGAGTCAGTTCAAGTACAAGTCACGCGAGAGAGTCACCAAGAAAAGAGAACAGTTTATTTAGTAAACTTAATTAAATTCAATCTTTTCGTTTTAGTAATGCAGTGGCGTAGCTAAGGATTTGGGGGCACGGGAAGGCTTGATCTCTTTAGCGGCTCCTGCATTTTGACATTCGACATCACGACACGAGGTAATGGCGTAATATTTCGAACACTCATTTGGGGGCCCCCCTCAAATGGTAGCACGGTGGGATTTACAAATTTGAAGCTCCCCTACCCCCTAGATACGCCACTGAATTAATGAATAAAGGCGTAACACTTTATTTCTTAACAAAAAGCCAAGCAAGCTGTTGCAGAGTCTTCACGTCTGTATGTTGTGGAGGCGGTGTTAATTACATGTATGTGTGTGTGAGTGTGTGTGAAGAATGTTTTCTGCATTCCCCCCCCCCCCTTTCTCATTGAACTCTTGTGTAGCGCACCACTTGGTAGTCTAATGGCAAGATGTCAGAATAAACTCAAGTCTCCAGAACCGATTCCACATAAACAAAACTCACAATCCTCATATTTTTTTAGTCCTTGCGGGCACTTCAAAATAATGGCTGTTTAAACTGACGGTCGTTTAGCGTCTACTGATTACTCGCCAGACTCACGGGAAAGACTCGGAATAGCCGAGTTCTCTAAGACAAGTGTAATTTGCATGTATAAAATGAGATCGTTTATTTTTTGTTTTTTTTTAGTTTGAATTCAGAAGAATTGACGAGAAGAAAATGACTCATGTATTTAAAAACAAATATTTTGAGTACTGTACATTATATAATATCAGTTTCAAAGTTGAGATAGCCTTGGTAGATTTTCTAGGTGTTTGTAAACTGAATGGTACATCATTATGTAAAACATATGTCATATATATTGCATAATATATCCTGTATCAGGAATACAGTGGCGAAGGTCCGGGTTCAACATTATGACTGCTTCTTCCCTCTTTTAGATAGTCGAAGGTCGAGTGTGGGCCCGTAATGAACCCCTTTAAGCTATGGTTGCTACGCTACTGTTAGGCACTTATTTAGTATAGCGTAGCACTATAGTTGACGCACTGTGAACGCGATACTTAGTGACGTCATGGATAGTGGGATTTTTTTTTTTTTTAAATGTTATTTTAGTTTGTTGTTATTAGGTGACACCGTTGATTATTGACAGAGACACGACCATTGTGACTGGTTGATTTACATAGTCAAACAGTCTCCACTTAGTTCTTCATTTGTTCTTTGCCTAGAGCTTGTAGAATAGGCATGTACCAGACACTCCAACACCTTCTGAATAATTGTTTATATCAGTCGTCCGACATAAATTTACAACATCCAATCGACCATTACACTACTGCGTGTATCTTATTTATGTATCGTGTATTCAACCTCATATATCATGTATCAAACATCATACATCATATATCATGTATCAAATATCATACATCATAAATCTTGTAACATGTATAAAATATCTTATATCTTTTTAAAATAGACATAATGTATGCCACACGAAACTTTTAACTTGGCCATATACTTCAGTGGTCAACGGTTTACAAGGGCGTTACGAGGCCAGCACAGTGACAAACTGAAAGGTACTTTACCTAGGGCTAAGCCAAGTACCCATCTCAAGTATGTCTCGATATTCAAAGCGAGGTTAGGATATTTAAAACTAAATCATTTCAAAGCAAGATAGTAGGCCTACAAACAAATTATTCGTGAGTGTTTTGAGACCTAAATCTAAATGTATGTTTATCAAGTCTGTGTTTGTGTTGTTAAAATGTGTTCGTTTGGACTGATAAAGGACTCGTGGAAGTTTTGATGAAAAACTGGACATGTACTCTCTTAATGTCTTTGTCGTACGGCTTTCTACATTTTTTGGTGCACAACTTGTTTTCTTCACTCCTCGACTCGTTTTGAAAACGAGGCTTGGCTTGGCTGCACTTAGCTGTACTCTTTCAATCAAGACGACGATCCCTTAGATTAAACCTAATGATACCTTAAATAAATGTTTCACAACGAGAGGATACAATTCGTTGCTTTGGCAACGACATAGCTTGAAGTTTGGAGGCCCAGGAGGGAGGGGTCTTTACCTCTTTAGGGGCCCCTGCATTTTGACATTTGACATCATGACATGAGGTAATGACGTAATATTTCATGTTAAAACACTTTTCGGACACTCATTTTGGGGGCCCCCGCTAGTGGATGCCAGGGGGGGATTTTTAAATTTGGACCCCCTCCCTTCCCCTAGCTACGCCACTGAAAATGGTACTCCTGCCGCTTGTTATATGAAGTTCGGATATACAGATGTTTAGTAAGTCACGTATGGTCCAACCCGAGCATCAATCACTTCAATCCTAACTGACCTTAAAACGAGACGCCGTTCATCCCGACCTTCCCCACCATTTCTTCGTGACTACCGGAAGCGGATGTCAATTTGCAAGTGACCGGAACTACCTTTACGTGAATGAAATAGAAATAGATACTGAGCCAACGTCGAATTTATCTCCCTTAAGCAACGTTTTCCAGACGATCAATACCAGGGACGTTTTCTCATCCACATTATTAAATTGTTATATAATAATCATCATGCAAAGAGGAATGTGTGATATAGTATTGAATAGATTGCATTAAAACATTTTTATTGGGTAAATGGATTGAGCCATTGGGTTAATTAAGTAAATGGATGAAGGCCTAGGGGTCAAACGGGAAGAAAGAAATCAACATTGCCTCGCCTTTAATGTTTCTCGTAACTATGGAAACCGTATCAGATAATTTAGAAAATATGTAAACGACTATTTGATTAGATTTAAGACTTCTGGAAATGTCCTCCGCGGCAAGCACTTAACAAGTGAAGTATTCTTCATTAGCATACAGTCACCTGTGACACCATTTAAGAGTTGTTCATGTTTCCTTATCTTATCTTATATAATTCATGTGTTACTTCATTTATGATTTAGTCAGTTGCTCTTAAATTTGGTCAATTCCTTTGACACCATTATAGTCTCTTCTTGTATGAACAACATTTTGTGTTTTGGCATTAGTTCAGCTTCTCTTGTAACTTGTCAATTGTTTCTTTCATTCTGTCCATTGCAATGGAATTCTGTCCATCGGTTTCAATCACACTCTTTCAGTTTTCTGACATTTTGTCATTATGTCTGTAGATTTCTATTGCAATCTGTTTATCTGTTTGCTGTAGGGTAATGCAAGAAGTTTTTTTTAACCAACATTAATACCGCACAATTCATGAACAGATTTTAATACCGCACCATCATGAACAGACTTAAAAACCGAACCATTCAAGAACATACTTTATTACAGCGCCATTCATGAACAGACTTTCAATAAATAAATTAATTAAAAATGAACCTCTGAAAAGCACTCCACGTAAAGTAAGTCAATCAGCTTTATGTACCCAGCTCGTGAAAGTTTAAAAAGAATCCCCTTTCATGTCGTCTGCCTGGCAGACGTACAAGTTTCTTACAGCCCAGAAAGGAAATTGTTTCCCCTGAAATACATTAGTCAGAACGTAAAATGACAACGATTTCACATTTAACAGACTTTTTTATATATGGCTCCTTCTGTCTCGTAAGACAATGGATGCGCCCAGATGAGTCACCGGCTTTGGTTACGTCTTGAGACGGGGCAGAATCTGGAGTGACTGATCAAGCCAATTCTGGATCGGCAGAGTTTGCCACAGTTTGAGCATTTATATTCATCTGTCCTAGGGCTCACTGACAGGGCAGCTTTCTTTTTCTTTCTCTTGACCGATGCAGCTTCATTTCTTTTGCATTCAGCAAAGTTCGTACCAGCACGTACACTCTGTCTCCATGCTGTCCGGTCTTGGGCTATATCTTCCCACATACTTTGGTTGATACCCATGGCTCTCATGTCTCGCTTGCAGACATCTCTGTAAGTTAGTCATGGTCGGCCCTTGGGTCTGGCTCCCTCAGCTAGCTCAGCGTACAGGATGTCTTTAGGGATTCTTCCATCTGGCATGCGAGTGACATGACCGAGCCAGCGATACTTTTTTAGTGTTTTGGCAATACCATTAAAGTCGAATAAAGAAATAATTGAATATAGATGTAAAAATTCGCAATTAAAAAAACTCCCATGTTAATTATTAGTTTTTTTCTTTATTAAATTTTCTTTAAATTGTTTAAATTAATTATTGCTAGAAACTAGGGAACAGAATAGATGGACTTTCTGATCCAGTGTAAATATTTGTATATTTTAGAATCAACTACTTAATGACAAGATGAAGACTAAGCAAGAGACGTCAGCCGCGGCGTACAGGTCAAGGGTCATTATCTTCTTTGGACTTGGACACTTTTTTTCTCATTCAGAACTTAGAGGTTGAGATCAAGTGTCTTCAAAAAAACAACAACAACCTGAAAGCTACTGGTTAAGTAGGAAACCCTGAAGCGATGCTACAAACAGTCCTCGTAGGGTAAGGTCAGGCACGTAATCTTCACATTAGAGCGACAAACTCTTTGTGGCAGAAGGTAATGACGTCATGAGATAATGTTTACAAACAAATGTTCACATTGAAACTTACGACCGGATTTGGACTTCAAAAGGCCAAAGCTTTTTGACATTTGGGACGCCTTGTAATCAACATAAGACAATGTCTGCTTTACTCTTTATTCAAAGTGATTTAAAATATTCCTGCAGCTCTCCTGTCTACTGAAACTCTATCCTGTGGAAGCCGAACATATGCTACGCTGTGCGTGCTAAGCTATAGTTCGGTCATCTCGATGGTCCCGGGTTCAAACCCTGACCGCTGCCATTCCATGTCGTCCTCTGGGAGGTTTTGTACTATAATCTAGATTATCCGAAACATGTCAAATATTTGTGACTAACTTGAACCAAATAAAACAATATGGCCAATGATCGGTATCCATGTGGAAGGAGCCAAAGCGTCTACTGCTGTGTGCAGAGGTTCAGCACCTAGTAGCCCTTCGCAAAACTTTCTCACCGTTGATTTGATCCTACACCAAATACTTTCAGAATGCGTCTTAAACATAGTGTCCTGGATAACTTCCCTTTACACTCACATTTCAAAGATCACAGTCTCTAAAACAGAAACTTCTTGCACAATTGCCCACTTGTATACAAAGTATGTTTTAAACAAAGATATACACATGGTGATACAGAACGACATTATGGATTGGTTTATATTAAAGGAGATGTTTTTATCTCTAATCAATAATTTTAACAGTGAAAAGCTCAGATTTGTTAGAATCTCTGCATCTGGGTCGCTGAAACCAGTTAAGAATCTAATCCATCAACACCTGGCCTCAACGCTTGATCTGATTATGTAAAATATTCCGCACTGTAACCAGTCTACTTCCTATAGTGAGCATTGTATTCAGAGAACCGATTTATTGACAAACGAGTAAAACTCAGCAAAAATTATTAGCAATGCAGTTAATGGCAATGTCTTCGATTCCGAAGATTAAGTCTGAGCGCAGTGTTTTAGTTGACTACGCTGACCCAGTTGTGACCTGCAGTACACTACAACTACGTAATGGAAAAAAAAAGATACTATTGAAAATGTGACTCAGAAAGTTCTCTACCAGGTATCTAAGTGTGAGATTCTACTTTCATTCAACCAGGTCTATATATGTGACTTTATGTCTCTGAATATGTCTCTGTATATGTCTCTGTATATGTCTCTGTGCATGTCTCTGAATATGTCTCTGAATATGTCTCTGAATATGTCTCTGTATATGTCTCTGAATATATCTCTGAACATGTCTCTGAATATGTCTCTGAATATGTCTCTGTGCATGTCTCTGAATATGTCTCTGAATATGTCTCTGTGCATGTCTCTGAATATGTCTCTGAATATGTCTCTGTGCATGTCTCTGAATATGTCTCTGAATATGTCTCTGAAAATGTCTCTGAATATGTCTCTGAATATGTCTCTGAATATGTCTCTGTGCATGTCTGTAGTTGAATTGTTTAGACGTCCTTATGAACAACACAGTATCACGTGATCAGACATTCTTCCATTTTTCTGTTAAAAGTCACGTGCTGCTGAAGGACTGAGCTGAGAAGTACAGCGAGTCGGAAGTGTCAGAACGTGAGCTTCAAACAACTTCAAATTGAAACTGAGTTTAGCACACCCATCTTTGGAAATAGATTTTATTGATTACAGAGAGAGACAGAGAGAGATGGAAAGAGAGAGACAGAGAGAGATGGAAAGAGAGAGAGATATGAAGAGAAAGAGAGCTATGAGAGCTTCAGATCAGATTTTAAACAGAGTGCATAGAAATAGGATTCCATAATTTTATATTTGAATGTCAAGTTTTTGTATTTTTAGCTACCTCCGAAATGGTAATAGACGTTATTAGTTTTGTGTGGTCTGTCTGTCCGTCCGTCCGCCCGTCCCTTTTAGATCTCGTAAACTAGAAAAGATATTGAAAATCCGACATCATGATATTTTAGACCTTTCAAAGTTCTGATAGAAGGGTTACTTTTTTCTTTTCTGAAAGCGAAAAATGTAATTTTTAAAATCAACTTTTCAAGCAGTTTTTCATAAAAATTTACGTTTTTTACAACTATTTCCTATTAATAGTAACAAACACGGGAGGCTATTTAGTAAGCTATTACGAGTGTACGTAACACATTTATGCAAACGGTTTCAGGTTTTTGCCAAAAAAATATTTTGTTTACAAATGTATTGTTAAGTTATATACGTTCTTTCAGATTAACTATTATGTTTACAAAAAAAAAGTTTACTTTTTTTTAAAGAGAGAAAATCTATTTAGTATGCATAGCATGGGCGTAGCCATAATTTTTTTCGGAGACCCCCCCCCCCCTGCGGCAAAAAAAAATGTATTTATGTGTGTGTACATAATCTTTATTCCATTCTGACCCTTCATTCTTTCGGAAGACGTTTATTGTGCCCTAGAATAGGTTCTTCCATGAGTTAGTGGAAAAATTTACCGCCATTACTAGCAAGGGGGTCTGGGGGAGCGCTAGGAGTTCCCTCAGCGCGGGGCGAAGCCCCGCTGCCAAGCACTATTTCTGATATTGAAAGCCAACAAAATGCATATTCTGAGGTATCTACAGTGCATTTTCCTGCTATTAAAAAGTTTTATTTCAAAAACCTAATGTTCTATTCTTACTGACTTAGATCCTCCCGCGCCGTTCGGCGCATTTGCTGTTAAGCTGTTTCCAGAAAATTGTAGATTCCCCGCCATTACTAGCAAGGGGGTTTGGGGAAGCGCTCGAAGCTCCCCCAGCGCGGGGTAAAGCCCCGCCGCCAAGCACTATTTCTGGTATTGAAAGCCAACAAAATGCATACTCTGAGGTATCTACAGTGCATTTTCCTGCTATTAAAAAGTTTTATTTCAAAAACCTAATGTTCTATTCTTACTGACTTAGATCCTCCCGCGCCGTAGGGAGCATTTGAAGTCAAGCTGTTTCCGTAAAAATCTGTCACTGGTAATGTCTGAAGCCTATTCCCACCTGCCATGAGGACCTCCATGAATGAGTGGCGTCAAGTTGTACTAGGGTATCATTGCAACTCTTCTTATGCGTAATTCATTTTGTCGGAGAACATGTCCCGCAAACCTCATGCGTCGCTCTCTCACAATCTTACTAAGGGGTCGACTTCCAGTTCGGCATAGGATTTCCTTGATTCAGACCCGATCTCTATAACTGACTCCTAAAATCTGTCTTAGCCATCTTTGTTGAGCCACATTTAGTGTTTTTCAATTTCGGCAGATGACTATTCACTGCAGTTTATTAATGGAGCCCTGCCACTGGTAAAAATGTGTAACCTCTCTTGAATACGCTCTTGGAATTAAGTGTCTGTAGTTTGCTATAGATTTTATATCGAAAAGAGAAGTTTTACCGTCAAAATCATCAGTTGGGGGTTTTCCACCTCAAAATGCTTTGTAGGGGGATCTTAAACTCGAAACCATCTGGAGGGGTTTTAAACTTTAAAAAAAAGCCATCTGTAGAAGAGGGGCTTAAACTCAAAATCCCCGATTGGATTGGCTACGCTCAAATAATTTTAGTGTGTAATTTGCTTTTTTTTTTATATTGAAGAGGTATTTTTAGCATCAAACCCCTCTGAATGGGGGTTTAAACTCAAAACCCCTTTGGCTACGCTCATAGATTTTAGAGTGAGTAATTTGCTTTTATTTATATTGAAGAGGTACTTTTTAGCTTCAAACTCCACTGGAGGGGAGTTTAAACTCAAAACCCCTTTGACTACACTCATAACATTTTTAGTGTATAATTTGCTTTGTTTTTATTATTAAAGAGGTATTTTTTACCTTCAAACCCCGCTGAAGTGGGGTTTAAACTCAAAACTGAGTCAAAACCCATTTAGCTACGCTCATAATATTTTGAGTGCGTAATTAGCTTTTTTTTTATATTGAAGAGGGGGTTTATCGTAAATTTTAGAGGGGGTTTTAAAATCAAAATCTTACTTAACAGTGCTCTTGGAATTAGGGGATTTTCGTTTGCATTTTTTTATAGAAGAGGGGGAGTTAATTGCAATAACCCCAGGTAGAGGGTTTAAAAGTCAAAACCCCTGGTAGGGGTTTTTAAACTCAAAACCCCTGGTAGGGGTTTTTAAACTCGAACCCCTCTGGTAGGGGTTTTAAACTCGAACCCCCCTGGTAGGGGTTTTTAAACTCGAACCCCCCTGGTAGGGGGTTTTAAACTCAAACCCATTTTGTTGTGCTGGGGCAAGTGATGGTTTAGTATTAAAATCTGAACTAAAATAAACAAAATCAAAGCAAAAAATCAGTCACTAATTTCCGACTCCCCCCCTCGGGGGGGGGGGGATTTCATTTCGCGGGGGGGGGGGAGGGTTGAACCCCATATATTTTATTCTTTTTTTTCCCTCGAGGCTTCGAGTAATAGATTGACCATTTACAAAACAATTAGATTATTTAGATAATCATTATATGACATCAGTTAGGCCAGTCGTTTGACTTTCCACACAAACTGTCTTTGTCAACCTTGTTTTGTTGATGTTGTTGTTACAATACTTCTATTCAAGTCAGAACGTCATGGAAGGGGTGGGGGTGGGCAGAATCCTGAACGTTGATATCAAAAAACGGCTCTAACAATTTTTCTAGAAATTGAACAGTTGACACATATTGCAGAGAAAAGTATTTCTAGCTCGTTGGCCACACGGGAAAACTTTAGTTGGACCGTTCTAATTTTTAACATTAAAAAAAAAGAAATAATTTTACATTTAGCTTTAAATTGGATTTTTAAAAAACAAATTGGCGTAGTCAGCCATTAGTTCAAGTTAAAGTTCCTTTTGTGGTTTTATTGAAACATGATCTAAGCCTTGCTTGTATTTGTGCGTACATCTTGATTATATCTAGGTTCTAGATTTAGAGGTAGATCTAGATTTGATCTAGACTAGATCATAAATCAGAAGTCTAGATCTTATCTTATATAATACAGACGTTACTTCAAAAAAGAAGATGATTACGTCCTATGATTGTTGTTATTCTATATAAATGTCTATATAGGCCTAATGAAAGTACCAATAATCACAGCACCATACACTGCTCTTTGACCTAATGTTCAAGCAAGCAACAGACTATGTCAACATCACAAGTTTGATACCCCGGCTGGAGCTTTTTTTTAAAATTTAATGTTTTAAACCTAGAAACCTAGCACTTGAGTTAAGAAGCTGGATTTTTTCCCCCTTCTACTTAGGAAGGAAGATTTATTTCATTTCTAGAATGGATTCCTGTTGTAAATTTGCCACTTGGCCAACAGGTCTGTATCTAGGGAAAGCTATTTGCTAGAAAAAGGCAAACATGTATAACCTTTCATTCTCTTAAAGAGTAGTAGACCGAAATGTACTGAAAGAAAAAAAAACAAATTGGAGTAAAAAAAACAACAACTTAGTCTTACTCTTGTAGTCAACCTAAATGTATCGATAGCCGAGTTCAAAGAGAGAAACAGATTTGAGTAGCCAGTCTCTAGACCTGGTCATTTGTACTAGTTTGGGGCGGCAAGTCTATCCACATAGTGTGTATTAACCATTAATCTATCTCACTGTAGCACCTATCACAATTGTACGATTGCCCCTAAGACCTAGGTTAACCCTTGGTACATAATTTTTCTAGCGTTTAACCCTTTAACTCTAAGAACATATGTAAAGGTGTCCAAGTAGTTAAGAGTTTGACTTCAGGTGACGAGAGGACTATTGACTATCGGGACTTCAGGACGAGTCCAGTCCACTCGTTGTAGTAGGTACCAGACAGTCATAAAATGAGGTGAAGTGGGTTGGTTGTTGTACTGGCCTCACGACACCCTCGTCACCCGTCGGTCATACAAACAAATGACCTTTACATCTTGGACGCAAGGCCTCAAAGGGGAAATTCAATTATTAAGTAACTAGCCAGATATTACCCGTGGCCCGCGGGTCTTAATTAGCGTATCACTGAAATACCCAGTGATATAGTGTATTAGAAATAGTTAAACAAAATAATAATGTTAGAAGTAAATAGAATGCGTGGTTATAAAAATATGAATGGAGCTAAAAAAAATAGCTAATCGACCTAATTAAGACTTGTAAGTATTCTGTTCGTCGCATGCGTGACTTTTCGGTAGTGTTTAATGAAGAAGCGCGCGATTTTGAGCTATTGGGCTAAGTTGCAGCTATAGCGAACGAAAGATTGGTGATACAGTTTTGTTTTCTATGCGGGACATACATACACATACATATATACATACATAAATACATACATACATACATACATACATACATACATACATACATACATACATACATACATACATACATACATACATACATAATCCTTACTTTATGATTTATATTATTGATTATTTAATTCCAGTGACACTAATGCCATAAGAAAAAAGCTTAAACTCTAAGCTGTACCAACTTTTCTAATCTTCATAGTTTCGAGAGCTGAGACTTTTTGTTTGCTGGTTTGTTTTACGTATCTTGGATATTCCTTTAAAATTAAAGTCTATTACAACCTAACACAAACCTCCCGTAGAAAGTGTGGCTGTCTGGTAAATATAGCTTGATTAGTTATCAACGGGGACCAGGGCCGGTCTTAGGCCGGAAGTGGGCCCCGCACTTTCGTAGGACCCGCGCTAATTCTAGGTGTAGATTATTTAATTAAACCATTAGAACTTATATAGCAGAATTACCGCGGCCTCCTGATTTTCCACGGGCTCGTGGAAATCTGAAAAAAAAATAAAAATTGTCATATTGGGGTGTCATTCAATTACTTGAGGTCAACAATTCGCGAAGATAGATTGAATAATTATCCAATAAATGCTATTGCTTTTGAGCGTGTCCTGTATACGAAACATAATGCTAATGATATACTTCGCTACACGCAAGGCTCGTCAAAATAACTCGATCGAAATATTGTACTTAGTAAAGAATGAATAAAATGCAAAGGCAAATGTATTTTTTAACACAAAATCTTAATTTTTCACTTATTATCCTTAACCCTACCCAGACTGGGCCCCGCGCAATCCATTTCGCATAGGGCCCCGAAATTGTAAGGGCAGGTCCAGAGGGGAACTCGAGTTAGAACCCCGATTCTAGATATTGCAGAGTTGTATTAGCTCAGCGGCTTAAGTCGACACGGTAACCTTCTTTCAGATACCCCCTCCCCCTTTCCACTCTGGTCTGCAACAGAGATCGGACCAGAGCCCAATGAACAAGCTAATGACGTGAAAAGTACGCTGTAAAAATAAATTTAAAAAAAAGTCTGGAGATCGGGGCGGGAAACGTTTGAACCTTGGACCATCGAGACAGTCCAGAGCGCACATCACACGACCAGGTAACCAAGTAGTAACATGCTGATTTTTTTTTACCTCCGACCATACCTACATAACTAGTTCGTAGACACGGGTCAAGGTTATTATGTAATTATGTTGACAAAACTAAGAATAGAATTAATACATTTAAACTTTTTTGTTTACATTAAAAAAAATACCATTAACACTTAAAGACAGCATGGGAAATTAGAAAATGTCACATGCTTGATAAACACGAGGACGAGACGTCCATGATGACACAGGCACACAGGCACACACACACATATGACAAGAGATGCATTCAAAGAAGTGTCAAATGTCATGAACCACTTACCTCACTGGCTGCTCTCAGGCGCTTGTTCTCTTGTCTCCAGGCCAGAGAAGTGTAGCTCTCAAAAAAACTCCCGTCTGATTCCTGAACCCTGCAACGCCCAGAGTTAGACTTTTGACAATACGATTTTATAATTTGAATCATTTTTTTTTTAAACTCAAGAAATATTATTTCCTTTTTTTTTCCTTCTATGAAAATAATTGTAACATTTTTTTTAAAGTTATCTTCCTGCAAGGATTTTCGTGGAGTGACCTCCCTTTGTCACACTTTTAGCGCCATGACAAAACTCCATTTTGCTATAAATAATTTTCGGTAATTTCCACTGAGAGATGAACACAGTTCTAGATAATCCTGCGAAGAACACTGAACTAAATCACTTTGTTGTTATTTGACTGTTTCCATATTATTCACTAAAAAATACAATACAAATATATAACTCTTACAAAATAAGAAATGTAATCCAAATAAATTCACATAGTCTCAATATAATGCACTTTTAACAAACACACACTTAAAATAGAACACAGATCAACCCAGACAGGTTTACTAAATAATGTTCAATTGTTTGAACCCAGCATAAAAAAAAAAACAAAAAAAAAACCTCTGAGGTTAAACATTACAAGAGGACGTGACGTGAGACAAGGACTTGATGAAAGAAACAGCGGGGGGGGGGGGGGGGGGGGCAGGTCAGGGGAGAGAAGTTTTAATGCCTGTTGTAAGTGACAGTGACGTGTTTGTCTGTCCGTCTGTCAGCAGCGCATCGATACGACAACGAGGTGGAAATACTAACTAATCGATGGGAGGGCGCGGGGAGGAAATGCAGCGCAGCAGAAACTCAAATGTGTTCTTTGGTGGGAAGTGATGTGTGTGTGTGATAGTGCTTGTGTGAGTTCATAAGCAGCCTCCCTTCTCTCTCTCTCTCTCTCCTCTTTTAGTATATGAGAGAGAGAGAGAGAGAGAGAGAGAGAGATAACTAAGACTTATTTTAAGAGACTAATTGCTCAATACTGAGTACGTCATGATGAAAGACTCGGGGAAAGGTCCGGGAGAGGTGTGGAGGTAGTTGAAGGTGGGGGGGGGGTGTTGAAAATAAATGAAAGATGGGACCGTGACATGGTCAATTCAAGTTCAAGGTCAAGCGATAGTGCAAGCGAAAGATGGGAGAAATAATGAAATAAGTAAATCAAAACTAAACATATAGATAGATAGATAGATAGATAGATAGATAGTTAGTTAGTTAGTTAGTTAGTTAGTTAGATAGATAGATAGATAGATAGATAGATAGATAGATAGATAGATAGATAAATAGATAGATAGATAGATAGATAGATAAATAGATAGATAAATAGATAGATAGATAGTTAGATAGATAGGTAGATAGATAGGTAGGTAGATAGATAGATAGATAGTTAGATAGATAGATAAATAGATAGTTAGATAGATAGATAGATAGATAGTTAGATAGATAGATAAATAGATAGTTAGTTAGATAGATAGATAGGTAGATAGATAGATAGATAGTTAGATAGATAGAAAAATAGATAGTTAGATAGATAGATAGATAGATAGATAGATAGATAGATAGATAGATAGATAGATAGATAGATAGGAATTTAGGGAATTTAGGCACCGGATATTTAGGCACCGCATATTTACGGATATTTAGGCACCGGGTATTTAGGCACCCGGAAATTTAGGCACCCGGATATTTAGGCACCCGGAAATTTAGGCACCCGGATAATTAGGCACTCTTTAATTAGCGACCTTAATTTTGAAAATAATTTTAAAATGTTAACGTATATTTTATCCTTTGGCTATGGGCTATCAGTGACGTTATAATACATGGCAACTATAACGATTCTAATCAAAGAAATGCTGACAAAATGGGGAAAAAAGACAATCATGAGAATGTGTGGAAACAAATGACATCCGAGTCATTATATAATATAGACATTACAGGATTCAGGGGAGGGGAGGTAGAGAGGATTCTCCGCTCATTGCTTCCGTCTATCACCAACCCCTAAGGTTGACTGGTGAGTTTTTTAAATTGATGATTATGCAATTTGTGTAAATATTTAGTTACTAATGTAAATACTTTAGATTTAAAAGTATTATAAAATATTTTTATAATGTCGGGGAATGTTGGAGATAAATATAATCGCAAACGCCCTCTGCTTGTGGAAAAGGAGGGGTTGTACTTTTCAAATGGGATAGGCGTGGGGGGGGGGGGCACACGCTCCCACTTAAAGGAAATGATTTCTCGCAGGTAGATGTAAACTTGGTCGTAAAAGTTACGTAGCGAATCTTAAGCCTACATGCGGGGGTCAAGGGTAAAGAAATAAGATCAGCATAGTACAAAGGTGTTTAAATGGAAGGTTTTATAGGCCTTCCAAAAACTTCGGTAGACACATTTCTGTTAAAACCATCATATTAATACAGTAATAAAACTTATTATACAAGGGAAATGCAGATAGTTTAATTTCATTGGGCAGTGTTGAAAGTTAGGGAAACCAGTGATGTTATTTTTTGTTTTAATTATGTGTTTGTGTGTTTGTGTGTGTGTGTTTAATAATGCATGTATGAGACTATTTTCTTTTTTTTTAATTCTAACTTTTTTTTTATTGAGAAGAGCAAACAATTGGTACTGAAAACAAAAGGAAGAGGGAATCATTTGTTCGCGAAAATCATACTAAATATATTTAGTTTATGATAGAGAAGGCGCAGAGGTTGATTTGGAACATCAACATTTTCACCGCCCCATCCCATCCTTTTCGAAAAGTACGACATACTTTAAAAAGAAGCAAATTAAGTTTGACGGGGAGATGGTTATTTTATTTGTCTTAGGGACTAATATTTATCTTAGTATGGTTTCGGTTTAAATATTGTAATGAGGTAACAAAAGAATTTATTTTGATATGGAACTTAGTATTATTATTTATTATAACGTCACCGATAGCCCATAGCCTAAGGATAAAATATACGTTAACATTTTAAAATTATTTTCAAAATTAAGGTCGCTAATTAACGAGTGCCTAATTATCCGGTGCCTAATTTTCCGCCTTGTCAAAAAGTGCCTAATTATCCGGTGCCTAAATTTCCGGGTGCCTAATTATCCGGGTGCCTAATTTTCCGGGTGCCTAAATATCCGGGTGCCTAAATTTCCGGGTGCCTAAATATCCGGTGCCTAATTATCCGGTGCCTAAATATCCGGTGCCTAAATTTCCAGATACCGATAGATAGATAGATAGATAGAAAGATAGGTAGGTAGATAGATAGATAGATCGATTGATAGATAGATAGATAGATAGTTAGATAGATAGATAAATAGATAGTTAGATAGATAGATAGATAGATAGATAGATAGTTAGATAGATAGATAGATAGATAGATAGATAGATAGATAGATAGATAGTTAGATAGATAGATAGATAGATAGATAGATAGATAGATAGATAGATAGATAGATAGATAGATAGATAGATAGGTAGGTAGATAGATAGATAGGTAGGTAGATAGATAGATAGATAGATAGATAGGTAGATAGATAGATAGATAGATAGATTGATTGATAGATAGATAGTTAGATTGATATAGAGAGAGAGAGAGAGGGAGAGAGAGAAAGAGAAAGAAAGGAGATCGCAGTGGATGTAATGCTAAAGAGTTATTAGAACAATAAAAGAAAAGTGAAAAAAAAACAACAAACAAATAAAGAGCAAGAAGCAAGAAGAAGAGAGTGCCAGAAATGTGAGAAAGAGAAAAAGGACACACCTGAACGTGTCAGGCATTCAACGTTTCTGTTGCGTTTTAGTTAAACTGATTTATTTTAACTTGCTTTGGGCAGCATGAATAACAGATAGAAAGACAGGAGACAGGGGACAGATAAAGAAACAGGGGCAGATCAACAGGGGACAGATAGAGAAACAGGGGACAGATAAACAGGGGACAGATAAACAGGGGGCAGATAGACAGGGGACAGAGAAACAGGGGACAGATAAACAGGGGACAGATAGACAGGGGACAGATAAACAGGGGACAGATAAACAGGGGACAGATAAACAGGGGACAGATAGACAGGGGACAGATAGACAGGGGACAGATAGACAGGGGACAGATAGACAGGGGACAGATAGAGAAACAGGGGACAGATAAACAGGGGACAGATAAACAGGGGACAGATAGACAGGGGACAGATAGACAGGGGACAGATAGACAGGGGACAGATAAACAGGGGACAGATAGACAGGGGACAGATAGACAGGGGACAGATAGAGAAACAGGGGACAGATAGAGATATAGGGACAGACAGACAGGGGCCAGATTGCGCCAGATAGAGAAACAGGGGCAAGATAGAGAAATAGGGGCCATATTTTTATCTTAACCATTTGGACTTAAGTCTATTAGAAACAAAATCTCTTTGACTGATTCAGGAAGCCATTTCGCTTCATGTAGGAAATCAAACGTGTGCAACCACTTTGTATAGAAACATTCCAAGATTCCAATCTGATGTTAATAAAAAAAAGAAAGAAAAAGATGTACAGAGAGAGAGAGAGAGAACAAAAATAGAGAAAGACAACGAAATGGTTGCAATGAAGAAAGAAAAAAAATCGAATAAAAACTGTACAATGAGAAATAACAATCTCTCAAGGTAGTTTATGCTGTCTGATGATACTTGCTAATGTTTCCTTATCTTCCAGTTCATATCTAGTAAACTGACTGTCAACCCTACACTATAGTTCGTCCATCGTGGTTCGATGATGACCATTTTGTCATCCAGAGGGCTGAGGGGTTTGCACTGGGGTTTTATGCCTCCTCATGTGGCTGGTGAGACCTATGTGAGCCCGGAATGTTCGGCCGCACACTGGGAGGTTATTCTAGCTGGAGCTAGTGTCGTTTGCCTTGCTTTTCTTTTCTGGCGTTTTTCTTCTGCCAGCGTTGTTCTTTTTTCCTCAGCAACCTGTGCGCCAGTTTTCGCAGCGCGACGCCATGATGCTCTGTCATGTGCCTCTGTCTCCCAGGTGCCTGGGTCTATGCTGAACGCCTTTAGAGAAGCTTTGAGGGTGTCCCTGAAGCGCTTTCTTTGACCACCTTGCGAGCGCTTTCCTTCGCTTAGTTGGCCATACAAGAGTCGTTTAGGGATGCGGTGGTCTTCCATTCTGTAAACGTGACCTGCCCATCGCAGCTGGGACTGCATCAGGATTGTGTGGATGCTTTGCAGACACGGTCTTCGAAGGACTTCTGTATCTAGTATTTTGTCTTGCTATTTGACATTTAGTATTTTTTTCAGACATGTCATGTGGAAGTGGTTTAGCTTCTTTGCATGTTTACTGTACACTGTCCATGTTTCTGAGGCATAGAGCAATGTAGGGATGATACCACGTCTGTTCCAGACATTTGTAGACAGTCTGCCATAGGATGCACTGGCCTTGGCGGTACGTAGGTCGATTTCACTATCGATTTTTCCATTTCTGGAGAGTGTGCTGCCAAGATATGTGAATTTCTCCACTGCGTTTATATCCTGTCCATTTATAGTGATGCTTGGATCCGGGTAGGCTTTCCCAGGAGCAGGTAGATATAAAACTTCAGTCTTGTTCGTATTGATGGTAAGGCCAAAGTCTGAGCATGTTCTTGAGAAGTCAGCAAATAGCAAGTCTCTGATTACTGCTGCATTTGTTTTTTTATTTTCCTTTAAGCCGTCTCGGGTTAAATAGGCCATCATCAAATCTGTATGATATATATACACACACACACACACACACGCACACACACACACGCGCGCACACACGCACACACACACACTTACTATTGAGCTTACTTTCATAACAAAAAATATGCGAAAAATACTGTAAAAAAAAAGCTTATATCAAGCTTACTTGTATGAATTAGTTTGGATCAGTCATGTCATTAAAGTTGTAACAGATCTGGACGAACAGTAAAAAAGCTTTTATAAAAACAGAAACAAAAAAAGGGAAACGACCTGAATTCAAAAACAAGATTGTGGGAAAAATAACGTGTAGAAACATTTTTACCAGACAGACAGTCAGAGTGAGTGGATAGAAGCTTTGTAAAAATGTTACAGTGTGAGCCAGATCTACAAAGGTAAATGTTGTGACATGATACTTACGAATGTTTCTAACCTTCCATTTCATATGTATTGAACTGACCGTCACCTCTATACACACACACAAACACACACATATTATCGCACTTACACTCCTAAACAAAACTCGTAACTATTGACGCAGAGAGAACAAAACTTAGACCCAGTAACTGAAAGCCAGGAACAAGAATAGCTCAGAGAGTAAAACTGAATTTAGAAAGATGGTGATTAAGAAAAAAAAAAGCAATAGAAGTCTCGAATCAAAAAGATGATGAATAAAAAAGACTAAATGAATAACAAAGGGAGAAAAGAAAGAATAAAAGGAGACCACATAGAAAGAAAGAAACAATTTAAAAAAAAAAAAACATGAGTAAGAAGAGAAACAGAAAGAAAAAAAAAACTATCAATAAAATTAAGATGGTGTAAAAAAGAGACCAAAAAAAAAAAGAATAGAGAAAGAAAGAGGAAAGTGAAAGAAAGAATAGAGAAAGAAAGAGGAAAGTGAAAGAAAGAATAGACAAAGAAAGAGGAAAGTGAAAGAAAGAATAGAGAAAGAAAGAGGAAAGTGAAAGAAAGAATAGAGAAAGAAAGAGGAAAGTGAAAGAAAGAATAGAGAAAGAAAGAGGAAAGTGAAAGAAAGAATAGAGAAAGAAAGAGGAAAGTGAAAGAAAGAATAGAGAAAGAAAGAGGAAAGTGAATGAAAGAATAGAGAAAGAAAGAGGAAAGTGAAAGAAAGAATAGAGAAAGAAAGAGGAAAGTGAAAGAAAGAATAGAGAAAGAAAGAGGAAAGTGAAAGAAAGAATAGAGAAAGAAAGAGGAAAGTGAAAGAAAGAATAGAGAAAGAAAGAGGAAAGTGAAAGAAAGAATCAATAAATATATCTCTTACTCTGATGTTTGACTAATTAACCAAATGGACAGTCACTCCACATTTGATTGCCCAAATCAACCAAACAAACTGAACACCTCCTCCCCCCTCCTTTTCAGCCACATTTTTTTTTCTTTCTTCTTTCTCTCCTCCCCCCGATCCATCTCACTCTTACGTCATACTCACTGATCTATTCACCAATGCCTGCACATTACCCCGGAGGGAAGGGGTGGGGGGGGAGGCAAAGATAGAATACCGCGAGGTCTAAAATGGAGACGGGAGGGTCTTGTTTACGACCATAACATTGCCTTTAGCTATGTGTGTGAGTGTGTTTCGCTATATCCCTCACGACCACTGCTCAACACAAGATCGTAGTGGCATAGTGCAGAGAGGGGATTGTTCATGAAGCCGGCCTGTAAAGTGCCTCATTAGTCTGTCGTTCGGGTAGAAAAAAAATCTACCCACCCCCCATTAACCGACCCTTAAAAATAAAGAAAAAAAAACGCGACAACGTTTGACTTAAGTCGAGCTACAAATTTGTCTACTGAGTTGGGGCAAAGGTGAGCTATCGTGGACTCCCTCCCGGGGGGCAGAGGCATTCGTAGGGAATTAAACCATTCATTTGTAGATTGTCAGATGATGTCGATATAGAGATGAGATGATGTCGATACATCAGCCACAGGATAGCATCGCTTCAAAGTGTGTTAGGGAACAGAAATCAAGAGTAATGGCCATTTGTTTCTGATAGAATGACCAAATTAAAATATGTCTACACAAACGTATGATATAAGTATCACACACAATTCCTTCTTACAGCCATACACACAGTGTTTATACACACACATGCTCGCAATTTTTAAAATAAATATGACAAAAAAACAGCAACAACAACAAAAAACGCTGATGCTAGAGGGCAGAGGCGACCACAAACGATTTCGCTTCGTAAGGGATAACACACTCTACACTAAATACAAGTATATATCTAACAAGTACTATAATCTGTCTGCTAGCGAATGGCAACACAATCCCGATTTTACTAAAGGCTCAGCAATTCTTTGGGGGAAAAAAAGTACTTCCGTTAATTTTGTGCAGCAAAATAAATGTTTGATTTCTAGAAAGGTTTTTTTTAAACTTTAAGACGTGAAAAAACCTGGACACTTTTGTTTCTGAACTTGAAAATCTCTTTGTCTTAGTGGGAAAACTAATCAAAGGAAAAAAAAACTCTTCCATTGATAATGTTTCTTTTAACCACAAAAAGTAGCTTTAATAAGCTGCGATCCTTGTGTGTTGCAATGATAATCGAAAATTCCTTTCTACCCGAAATGAACACAAAAAAAAGTCCGACATACAATATATGAGCATTCTTTGACTGTTCAGCCTTTTATCAAAATAGTTGAAATGATCTTTGACGATTTTAAATTTTCTTAAGTGTTCCAGATGATCTTAGCATCGAGATTATGAATTCCGCTTCAACGTTTATGTAGATCGAAATTAAATTTTGCGAGAAACGCTATTTAAAAAAATATATATATCAAAATAAATAAACCAATTACGCTCTTTGAGAATCTTGAACCTCTAACCATGAGATCTTAAGTTTGATACTCTACCGACTGAGCTTACCGAGTGCTCAGTAGAAATTGCGCGCACTAAGTAAACGGAAGTAGAATCTTTTACTTTTCAAAATGTCGGATAAAAAAAAATGTTTGGTCAAAATTGCGAATGAACAAGAAAAACATTGAAATACTTTAAAAAAACAAAAACAAGGCTTATACTAAGTGTAATTGTATCAATTAGTTTGGAAAGGTCATGTAATTAAGTTTGCAATAGATCTAGACCAACAGAAATAAATCTGTACTCAAAATAGAAGATTTTATAGTAATCTATTGTTTGTTTCAAACTTACATTAAAGCGGCGACCTATAAAGGGGATTAATTCACCTTATACCTCCACCTCACACTCGTGACATGACGTCAATTGAGATGATGCGGTCTATAGGGCAGATGTTTCTGCTGCCCACGGCTAACGATGGTGTCTTGTGGCCAGCATAGCGACTAACAGCCTTTACTTTTCCCAAACTAATGTCAGGTACCAATAAGAGCTGGGTGGACTGAGTGGCGCTCTAAAGATCCCGAAAATAAAATTCCCAGTCTTCACCAGGATTTAAACCCGAACCTCCACTACCGCGATTCCAGAGATGATATAAGCATAGTAACAATTAGATATCTAGGTTAGCAGATGTTAGCGTTACGCTATAAACTTGGTGCACACTAAAAAAAAACACAACACGTACCAATCGAGAATCAGTTTTGATCTAAGACGTTGCAAAGTCTTGAGGAAAACAGCTTTCCCGCCTAAATTACCGCGCAGACGTCCATGACTTTTAATTAGTGTAATAACCCAGTTAGTACTCCCACAATAACAAAAAAAAAAGTTAAAAAAAAATGAAGTGTACAAATGTAAATTGCAAAGGTCTCAGGTGGTCAACAAAGTTAACAGGAAATCATTCACTTTGACCTATTGATGTGTTGAACAGAGGCGTCTTTAGCAGTGCGCCGGGCCCTTGGCGACTGTCATATCAGGGCCACGAATATTTGTACGATGTGCTGACGATGACAAGGAATTCAAAGGATTCTCTTTATCGCGAGACCCCCCTAAAGCGCTGGCTTGGGCGGTCGCCCCACGCGCCGCCTCTTAAGGCCGCCTCTGTGTTAAGTAACGTTATAACACAAAAATATCTTTGACATATATGGCGCACGACAATATTATTCTCATAGTGCATTCTCATTGTATTGCCATATGGGTTTTGTGTATTGTTAATTATTAATATGTGCATGCATCTAACCGACAGAATCATCGTACATATGTTCCCTGTGCTTTTGATTCTAAATGTTTTGACAGACAATATCGAGATCTGATGCAGTTTTAATGTACACACGTCGATCTAATTTATATTTAGAAACATTAAGAAGATATTCAGAAACGTACATTTAATTTGGGCGGGGGTGGGTGTGTTCAAACTAAAAGTTAATTCAAGTCATGTTCACTTTATTTACGTTCAGAGATGTATGCACCGGTGTGCACATAGACCCATATAGATTATACCTAGAATGGACAACGGAAACAAAGTCTTATCCGATAATGATCAGATCATAGACATAGACTTATATATTATATCTAGACTGTGAATCAGAAACATAATCTTATCGATTGATCGAGTCATGTATATGTATATTGAGAGATTTGTTTGTGCGTAACTCTTTTTCAAGCTTTAAGGGAAGTCGCCCCAAACTATCTTTTCTGTGTTAGAAAAAGAAATTATCTTTAATTTTCAAAGTTTAGAAATAATAAATCATAAATCATATCTCGGATTTTCT
The DNA here is from genome assembly GCA_036873155.1 of Biomphalaria sudanica. Classification (NCBI taxonomy): domain Eukaryota; kingdom Metazoa; phylum Mollusca; class Gastropoda; family Planorbidae; genus Biomphalaria; species Biomphalaria sudanica. The sequence continues at coordinate 30,784 of JAZGLO010000346.1, forward strand.
TTAGAATGGGCTATTAATCACAGAGCTATATATTCAAGCAAATATATGAAACAAAGTTATTTCCTGTTAGTTTCCATTGAGATAATGTTTCAACACTCCTAGATCGAAATAATTCATGTCTGTTTGTTTTAATCATCTTATTTACATTTAAATAGATTGATTACCTAGATCATTTTTAGATTATATATCTAAAAATTGCAAAATAATAATTATGATATTATCAGTCGAGAGTGCTCTTATTTTCGATGTTCAATTTCTAAATATAAATCTAAACATTAAATTATATGTTACATAGGTCAGGGTTGAAAAAGAAGGACTTTACTTCTTATAACTACTTTACAAAACAAGACATGGTTCAACTTTTTAAAAAAATGTGCACATTTTTTGTAATGTTAAAATATCTCCATGTCCAGTCTAGATATAATATATATATATGATCAGAGACCTATATATAGAGAGATTTTTTATGTACGTAACACTTTTTCAAACTATAAGGGAAGCCAACCCGAATCTAGGAAAATCGATCTTTTCACGCTTAGAACCTTCAAACCCCCTTTGCTACGCTCATAAATACCGGAAACAAAGCCAAATTTCGTATCAGATCGTTATGTACGCAACTCTTTCTTTCAAGATGTACGGGAATTAGCCGTGTAAATCTTAGAAATCTTCTGTCTCAGAAAAGTAATGATCTTTAGTTTTTCAAAGTTTAGAAATAATACAATAACATTTTGCGGATATTTAATTATTATTATTCTTCACAGAACTATAAATTTATGCAAATCTATGAAACAAAGCCGATTCCTGTTAGTTTTTATTGAGATAATGTTTCTAAAATCCTAGATCAGAATAATAGGAGCCTGTTTATTTTAATCATCTTATGTACACTTAAATAGATTGATTATTTAGATCTTTCTAGACTATGTATTTTAAAAATTGCAAAATAATAATTATGATATTATCAGTCGAGAGTGCTCTTATTTTCGATGTTCAATTTCTAGATATAAATCTGAACAAAAAACTATATGTTACATGTGGCTTAACAAAAATGTCTGAGACGGATTTTGGGAGTCAGTTACACAGATCGGTGCTCAAATAAGGAAATCCAATGCCGAGCTGGGAGTCGAACACTTAGTGAGGTTGTGACAGAGCGTCGCAAGAGGTTTGCGGGACATGTTCTACGACAAAATATATTACGCATGCCAAGAGTTGCGATGACCTGGAGGCCAATTCGATGAAAGCGCAAACAGGGACGTCCTCGTATAATTTGGCGCCACACCTTCATGGAGGACCTCAGAACAGTGGACACCAGGTGGGAGGAGGCTTCAGACAGATCTTTATGGAGACAGCTTGCCGCCCAATGCGCGAAACGGCGCGTGAGGACCTCAGTCTAAGTAAGTAAGTAAGTAAGGTTAGGGTTTGACAAAACAAACTTTCCTTCTTATCACTACATAACAAAATAACGCCTCGTTTCAACCTTTTTTTTTTTCACGTCATTTGTATGTAGTGCTCAAAGATCACCATATCAAGTCTAGATATAATATGTATAGGTCTGTGAGTGTCCATCTCATCTATAGCCTAATACAGTATCAATGAAAATCAATTTTTTAAAATGTTTTTATAAAGAACAAAAATGTCTCCTTTATACAGATTATTGAGCCTTTAATTTTTCTCTTAATAACCAATGAAAGCTAGATTAAAAAAAAGAAAATAAATATGTTCACCCCAACCTGGAACAAAATTCTGGTTAAGCGAATCTATAGATCTACTACAATTGATAATATTTCAATTATATGCCTTTAGACTTAGAAATTTTATTAGAATGTGAGAAACCAGACATAATTGCAGGAACAGAAACTTGGCTACATCCTGAAATTTATAATGCAGAAATTTTCAATAGTAATTATGAAATTTTTAGAAAAGATAGGGCTGATAATCATGGAGGAGTTCTTTTAGCAATAAAAAACACTCTTATAGCTGAAGAAATTACCTTACCTAACTCAACAAACATAGAATCTACATTTTGTAAAATTAATACCACCTCAACATTCCTTATAATAGGCAGCATTTACAGACCACCAAATTCTAGTTTAGAATACATGCAGGAACTATGTAATCAGATTACTACACTTAAAGAGACAAATAAAAATGCAGTTTTTTGGATTATGGGTGACTTCAACCTACCTGATATAAATTGGAAAACACTAACCATAGATAAACACCAAAACCTTAAGGACATAAATGAGCTTTTCATAGAAACTTTACACAACCTAAGTTTAGATCAAATCATTAAAAAGCCAACTAGATTAAACAACACATTAGATCTCTTCTTAACCAACAGACCTGGATTAGTAGTTGATTATGATATTATCCCTGGTCTATCAGACCATGAGATCATAAAAATACACAGTCAGATAAAAGCAGTAGCCAATACAAAAACCAAAAGAAAAATCTTACTCTGGAATAAATGTAACCTAACACAACTACACCAAGCTGCATTAAACTTTCAACAAACATTCTTATTAGAAAAAGACATTAACCAACCAGTCGATGACCTCTGGAATTTCATTAAAAACCATCTTAAAAGCATTATAGGAAATCATATACCAACTAAATACACATCAAACAAAATAAATAAATGCTGGTTTAATAATAGACTAAAGAAGCTTTGTAAACAGAAGGAAAACCTATATAGAAAATTTAAAGAAACCAAGGCAGAAAGAGTTTACAAAAAGTATATAAAAATTAAACACCTAACCCAAAAAGTAAGCAGACAGCTGCAGAGTGAATACATAAACAATGTAATATCTAAAGATAACAACAAAAACCTATGGTCATACATTAAGTCTAAGAAAATGGAAACAACAGGCATAGCGCCATTAAAAGATGAACATAACATAATACATAATGATAATGAAACTAAAGCAAACATCCTAAACAAATACTTTGCATCAGCATTCTCAGCCCCAGGAGACAAAGACATATTTCTTAATTTGAACCAAGTAGACAACATAGAAGATTTAGTAGTACAAGAAAATGGAATTAAAAAACTATTAGCCAACACCAAACCAAATAAAGCGTCTGGTCCTGATGGTATTCCAGCTAGATTACTCAAAGAACTAAGCAATGAGCTAGCCCCAGTGTTCAAAATACTCTTTCAGGCATCGCTTAACCAGGGCAGAGTACCAAAGGACTGGAAAGAAGCTAATGTCACCCCCCTATTTAAAAAAGGAGAAAAATCTGATCCAGGAAACTACAGACCAGTATCACTTACCAGCATCACATGTAAAATACTAGAACACATAATATGTAGCAACATCATAAACCACTTAGACAAACATAATGTCCTCACCCCATACCAACATGGCTTTAGGAAATATAGATCATGTGAAACCCAACTAATAGGACTAATTGATGATTTCTCAAAAGGTTTAGATAATAGTGAACAAATAGATGCTATCTTACTAGATTTTTCCAAGGCTTTTGACAAAGTTCACCACCATAGTTTGCTTAAAAAATTAAAATATTTCGGCATTAACGGTCCACTGCATCAGTGGATTAAAGATTTTCTGATAGGGAGAGAACAAACTGTAATAATAAATGGCTCTAAATCAACACCAATAACAGTAAACTCAGGTGTACCTCAAGGAACAGTCTTGGGTCCACTACTATTTTTAATTTACATAAATGATTTACCAAATTGCATTAGTTCAGGAACAAAAGTCAGATTGTTTGCAGACGATTGCATAATATATAGAACAATAAAAACAAAACAAGACACAGATATTTTACAAAGAGAATTAGATGAATTACAGAAATGGGAATCAAATTGGAGCATGTCTTTCCACCCAGAAAAATGTCAGTTGTTAAGAGTAACAAAAAAAATTAAACAAATTAATTCCACTTATCTTATTCATGGCAAACCAGTAACACAGACTAAAAACTCAAAATACCTAGGTGTTATAATAAATGAAAAACTGTCATGGAATCCACATATTGATGAAACTATAAAAAAAATCCAACAAAGCATTAGGGTTTATTAAAAGAAATTTCTATAAATCAAATAAGAACATAAAACTAAAATGTTATTTAACCTTGGTTAGGCCAATAATAGAATATGCATCCACCGTGTGGGACCCCTCAACTCAAGAAAACATTAAGAAACTGGAACAAACACAAAATAGAGCAGTGAGATTCATAACAAACGAATATTCACATTTGACTAGGGTAACACCATTAGTAAAATCACTAAATTTAGAAAGCCTTCAGGACAGAAGACTCAAAAGAAAAGTAGCAATTATACATAAAACACTGAACCATAATCTTCAAATACAAAAACAAAATTTAATAAAATACTCTGAAAGACACAAAAATAAAGGCACATTCCTCGTCCCATATGCTAGGACAAATTTGTACAAATACTCCTTCTTCCCTAGTGCTATTAGAGCATGGAATGGGTTGCCTGAGCTAGCCAGAAAAACCAGTGACTTGGCAGAATTTAAGTCATTGGTTAATATGCATGACTAAATGCATGACGCGTAGGACGTAATCATCTTCTTTTTTGAAGTAACGTCTGTATTATATAAGATAAGATAAGATCTAGACCTAGAAGACGAAGCACAAAATGCATCTATAAATTTATTGAACTCTTTAAAGTAAGAACGGCGGCAGTATACAGAGTCTGTTCAAGATATTTTCTAGTCCTCTAGCCAAATTAATGTTGGTGTTTGTTTTTTTTAATTTGGTAAATAATAACGTCAAATTAGAGTTTTCACAGTGTGGCAAAATAGCTAGTAATTATTTTCCCAAAGATATACATTTACTGTAAAATTTCTAGAAAAATCGTTGAGCCATTTTTGAGATTTACAATACGCGTCCAATGTCCAGTTTACATCCAGAGTTTAAATCCAAGAAGAATTTAAAAGCTTATAGGAGGCATATTTATTTGTAATAATGTGGAAACATTTGTGATGAAATTATTTAAACCTTCATTCCCGTTGAATCTACAAGAAAAAAGACAAAAAAAAAAAAAACTTTTAAAAAGTTTATTTCAAAAGAGAAAATAGTTTTTGTTGACACTATTTATTAGCAGGTCACCTGGCCAATCTCAACGCGGAATTACCAGACACATGAAATGTAATCTTTATTCTTTATTAGGGATTTACTTAAGACTTTACGAACTCACTACTTTTTCTCGGCGTCTCTTCACACGAACAGCGCCGCGGTTGAAGCCCTCGGGACTGCCCGCCTTTATTCTTGGACGTTTTGTTTTATAATGAGGAAAATACTAAATCATTTCATTTGGTCATTTCATTAGGTCATTTCATTAGGTCACTTCATTAGGTCATTTTATTAGGTCATTTCATTAGGTCATTTCATTAGGTCATTTCATTAGGTCATTTCATTAGGTCATTTCATTAGGTCATTTCATTAGGTCATTTGTGCTTCCGTCTTTGTTGATGTTATTGCTGTTTTGGGGGGCGGGGGGTTAATGTTAGCATCGATCATGTTGTTGTAGCCTTATCTGAAGACTAAGTACATTCTCTATGGAAGTTTCACTCCGATTTTTTACCAAGCCACAGAGCTTCATCGAGAAGAGAAAGTCTAATGACTCTCAAGCTGGATTTTATCAATAAGTGTTTAGATTTGTTCTAGGTTTGACATTTCATTTGAGGTTTTCATTCTAAAGGCTATTCACAGTCATCTTTTATTTGATTACATTTAAGGGGACCCCACAAAAAGACGGGCCCCAACAATAGAGATTTTTGTTTAAATCAGACGTGTCAGAATTTTTTTTTTCACATTTTTTTTCTTTGCATTTTTACTGATAATATTCTAAATCTCACAGTTGGCAACACTGTTCTGGTTGTGTCCAGTTGTAGCGTGCTCGCGATATACAAATGCAACGCAGAAAATAGTTTCCGACAGAGACATCTGCATGACACTGTATCAACATCATGGGGCAGACACTTGAAGCGAAAAAAAAAATAAAGATAATAGCTCCTTTAAAAAACGTATAGAGCGATTATTTTGTTCTTACTAACTCATAAACATTTTATGTTTATTTTTAAAAAATTAAACTCTTTCATAAAAAGGCCACGTTGTTGTCTGTATCAGATTTGAGTAAATCTTTCGGTCGTAACTGGGGTGAGCAGTCTCGTAAAATGCTGCACTCATCCTAAATCTTTGAACTCAAGTCTTAAAGTGTCCAGGTCAGTCATATGTCATTATGTTTCAATTTATGTATTTATGCATCTCTATACTATAAAGTAGAAAGTAAGGCGTATGTATGTATGTTAGGAATAGAAATAAAAACCGCTTGACCAATCTGGATAAAACTTGGCAGAAATGTTCCTTGGGTACTAACTTAGACAGCAATGTATGTATTGTAGCCCTAAAACAAACTTAAGACCCTCAAAAAAAAAAAGGAGCGACTCTATGACAGCTATAGTATTATATGGATCTAGGCTTTGTCTACAATGTTGACATGAGAAAAGATCGAAAGGATTTAGATCTAGATCTAATTTTAAGAACTACACTTTGCACATATAGTTTTTTTACTTTGACACATGAAAATACAAAATATAGTCTATTGATTTCATTATTTAATACAATTAACCTTTAAATTTGTGTTTCAAAAGCATTTTTACATAAATTCGTTCCATATATCTGCGAATTCAGAACGTCCTGACTTCTAATACAATTCATTTAACAAATCGGGTAAACCCGTTTTAATTGTACTTTATATCCTATTCATCTATCGCCCCTTTCGTTTTTAAGGGGGATGCACAGTGACAAAACATTGATCTAGGTCAAAAATATCGATATTTTAAAATTAATTGATTTTAATAGTTTAAAATGTCTAGAAAACGAATTCCCTATCAGAATACTAAAAACACTGCGCTTTATATATCAATTTTGTATTTTAAAAGTAGATGTATAAGCAAAATTTTGATGTTTTGGTGAAAAATCAACATTTTGTAAGCTAAAGTTGATAAGCTAATGTACGCTCTTATCCCTAACAGATGGTATCGATACAAAGGTCTACTTTTCTAGTTCCGATTATGTGCATGGTTTCTCATTCTATAAATAAATAGTACTATAATAAACTTTCAAAATACGTCACTACCTCTTTTTTTTCCCAATATCCTCATATACACACCCACAAAGCCATATTTACGCATGCGCACTATCAAAGCTACATTGGTAACTGTTTATATACGCATGCGCACTGAAAAAGTTTCGTTGACAACAAAATTTGCACGCATGCGCACATGACTTGAACCGGTCTTTCAGTAAACATTTGGAAGCTTCATCAACACTCGATTCATTATTGAAACTCAGAATGCCAACAAAAGGTTATATGTTTGGAAAGAAAAAACGTTACTGTAAGCCCAGAGGAAGACATGCTTCAAAGACAAATGCACAATTACAAAGGTAAGTCTAGATCTACAGTTTTTTTATTTTTTATTTACTAGACCAGCGTGTGCTTACACTTACACATAAAATAATGATAATAAAACATTATTGCAACCTTTGCTTCATCAATCTTTCAATTCGACAAGGTGTTTATCATATCAATAAATCACATCTAGATCTATAGACATTAAATAAATATCATGAAAGTGATTGCAAACATAGAGATCTATCCTTTTTTAGATCTAGTATAGATTAGGGGCATAGATCACATTAGAACTAGATATTCTAGATTGACTAGATCTAAATCTAGATTATCATGTAGTTGTAGGGCTTCAACTTGGTCTTTTTTTTTTTTTTGAGATCTAGTATATAGATCTACATGTAACATGTCTCTTTACATTTTTTACTTTTGATGATTAATACAATATAAAATGCATTATAAGATTTAAAATAATCTTCATGTTGTACATAAATAGATGTGACGTGTACTTTATACTATTAAATTTTTTTTAAAGAACCTCTTTTTTTTTTTTTTATTTGTTTGCAGCTCTGTTTTGGATACAGCTGGATCTGAAGCAGCAACAACGCAACCTGCAAGTGCAGCTGAACGAAAAATATCCCTTACTGCAGTTACTAACGCTGATAACACCAATAAGAGGCTGCCTGAAGATTTCATATATGTCATGATGAATTCGATAGAATTGACCACAATGGTCTCCTTGTTGTGCTGTCCACATTGCTTCGACAAAAAATTAACCATGTGCATCACACAATCAAAAGGCATGGCTCATTTGATTAAAATCAAATGCCTAAATTGTGAAACATATTTGTGGTCCGACTGGACCTCAAAAAAAAGTAATAATGGTCATCTGGATATTAATGTCCGCGCTGTCGCTGCATTAAAAGAATCTGGAATCTCGCATTCTAAATTTGATAGGTTTTGTGGACTTATGAGTATGCCCTGCATGCACAGAAATACCTATAACAATCTAGCTAACATAGTCAACACTGCTATAATTGAAGCTGGTGAAGGATGTATGATTAGGGCATCTGCTGTTGTGCATGGAAGAAACATTTCACAACCTCTAACTACAGATGATAGAATAAGTTCAACAGGCTGTCCTGTTATTACAGTTTCTTTCGATGGGACTTGGCATAAAAGGGGCCACTCATCTCATTCAGGAATTGGCACAGTTATTGATTTTGATACTGGACTCGTCATCGACACCGAAGTCCTATCAAATTATTGCCGTGTTTGTGATTCAAACTCTGCAGAACTAAATTTTGATGCCTCTAAGCATATGTGTCAAAAAAACTTCAGTGGCTCAGCAAATGCAATGGAGGCCGCAGCAGCATCCAAAATTTTTTCACGCTCTGTGGCATCCAGAAAACTTGTTTATGGCACGATGCTGTGTGATGGCGATAGTAAATCGCATTCATCTGCCATTACCAACTCAGGATATGATGTAGAAATCTTAAAAGAGGACTGCATTAACCACATCTCAAAAAGAATGTTTAATGCTTTGAACAATTTAAAAATGTCTAACAAAAAAGAACTAAATTATAGGCTTACAAAGCCAAAAATTGAAAAAATTACAAATTACTATTCCAAAGCTCTGCGCCAAAATGCTCCTGACATTAAAAAAATGAAGCTGGCTGTTATGGGCTCATTTTTTCATATGATGAGCTCAGACCTAGATCATAACCACAGGTTGTGTCCTGATGGCACTACATCTTGGTGTCACTTTAAGAGATCAGAGGCACTAAAACAGCCATACAAAAAACATAATCAGACCATCACATCAGAAATAGGAAAACTGTTATTTCCTATAATGAAAAGACTAACAGACACAGATCTGTTAAAAAGATGTTCAAGAATGGGAACACAAAACGCCAATGAATCTTTTCATTCCCTCATTTGGCAAAGATGCCCCAAAACAGAATTCGCAACATTAAAAACTGTAAGGGCTGCGACATACCTTGCTGTTTTAGCCTTCAATAATGGACCTGTTGGCATCAAATCAGTTTTTGACATATTAGGCGTTCCCTGGACACTAAAGAACATTTCTTCTAGTGAGAAAAAGCAAAATGTCAAACTACAGCTTGTTAAAAAGAAAAGATCAATCGCATTAGTGTCCAGGAGAAAAAACTTGAAAAAACGAAGAATTGAGCATGAGCACCGGGCAGAGGTTCTAGAAGGTCCAACCTATCAATCAGGCCATTTTAATGAATAGTTTTTTTGTTTTTTTATTATCTTTTATGTTGTATTATGTAAATATTTCCTTTTTTTCATGTTTATGGTTGCAATAAATATTTTATATCATTTTAAAAACTTTAAATGCGTTTTTCTCAAAATGTATTTTTAGGTGCATGTTGTTCACAAGAATCTCAAAATCTTTAGTTCTGTATAAGTTAGACTAATAATTTTTCACATGTAGTTTATTAATAGTATATCATAGGTAATAGGCTGCAAAAAATTTCAATATGTATAATAATTTTCATAAAAAAAGAAAAATAATGATGTGACCTCAGGTGAAAAATGGGGTCGAAAAAAAAAAAAAATTTTAAAAATTCATAAAAATTAAACCAGCAATAATTTCCAAAAAAAAATTAGCCAGTTACCTATGGGATTCAAATATCTATCAGGTGCAATCAAGAAATTACAAAAAAATTGAGTACTTTAGAATATTTTAAGATTTTTGTAAACATTGTTTATTTTCAAGATGGCCGCCATTTCCATAGCAACCCAAAAGGCTACACTCATAAAATGTGTATGATTACTCATGTCTCTATATGTTCTATCAAGTCATGCATAAAGCTTTTTTTTTTAACTGTAAATTAAAAAAATGGAAATTTCATTGTGCATCCCCCTTTTAATAGATATGAATGTATCGGCTTCGGGTAAACCCATTTTCGCAAAACT
>JAZGLO010000347.1:0-33721 GCA_036873155.1 Biomphalaria sudanica
ACCTGAAGGCTCGATAGATATTCTGTGACAGAAACCTGAAGGCTCCATAGATGTAATTCTGTGACAGAAACCTGAAGGCTCCATAGATGTAATTCTGTGACAGAAACCTGAAGGCTCCATAGATGTAATTCTGTGACAGAAACCTGAAGGCTCCATAGATGTAATTCTGTGACAGAAACCTGAGGGCTCGATAGATGCAATTCTGTGACAGAAACCTGAAGGCTCGATAGATATTCTGTGACAGAAACCTGAAGGCTCGATAGATATTCTGTGACAGAAACCTGAAGGCTCCATAGATGTAATTCTGTGACAGAAACCTGAAGGCTCCATAGATGTAATTCTGTGACAGAAACCTGAAGGCTCCATAGATGTAATTCTGTGACAGAAACCTGAAGGCTCCATAGATGTCATTCTATAGATGTAATTCTGTGATAAAAACCTTAAGGCTCGATAGATGTATTTCTGTGACCGAAACCTGAAGGCTCAATAGATGTAATACTGTGACAGCTCGAAGTGCAGCTAGGTCGCCTAACATTTCGTGAGATTCGCTATGAATTATAAACTAGGGAAGAAAAATTATTCATGCTGTTGTCATGGAAGCGTTGAGTGTTTGGCTTTTTAAAAAATTATTTTGTCTTATAGCATTACTAGTTTAGAAATGACTTTAGGGCATTTCAAATATAATGTCAAAAGGTCATTTGGAAATAAATTGATATTGACATTTAGATATTACCACATTTATGACTTGAAGTTTTCAATAACTGGGTTTTGAATTTTGACGTTTAAAACGTCAACATTCTTTAACTTGCATTTGATTGTAATACCACGTGATCTTATAGAGAGTAAACATTTTTTGAGAGACCGTTTACATCAAAATATTTCGCTGTATGTACCACAGTTTATAGCCAATAGTGTCATGAGAATTCAGTTAGGACTTCGTACTAGTAATAGTGTTATGAGACTCAATTCAGTTCGGACTTCTTACTAGTAATAGTGTCATCAGTTAGGACTTCGCACTAGTAATAGTGTCATGAGACTCAATTCAGTTAGACTTCTTACTAGTAATAGTGTCATGCGATTTCATTCAATTACGACTTGTGACAAGTAAGAGTGTCATGACACTCAATGCTTGTATGTTGGCCCCTGACAGTCGTGGGTCAGGGCGCCACTGATTTATAGGCTCATCACTGGTTGTTTTTAAAGTGCTAGACTACGTATGGTATATATGGATATAATCAGATGCACCGACATTTGGACAGCCAATCAGACTTCATACATATAATAGATCTACATATAGTGATAGTACACAAGAATAGCATTGACTCAAGCTGACAAAATCAATTGAAACAAGCTACACAAAAAACGGAAACTACCGACACACAAACACACACACACACACAAACACCCACACCTACGAACACACCCAGTGTGAGAGGACACGTTCGTTAAGTCGGACGACGGCTGAGACGATCCTGTTAGTGATCCAGAGGACAAAGCTAACGATCAGTGGACACATTATACCTCGACGCCTGATTAACGTGATTCTCTCCCTTCGCCCCACGCCCCCATCTATTCGCCCCACGCCCCCATCTATTCGCCCCACGCCCCCATCTGTTCGCCCCACGCCCCCATCTATACGGAAGCAAAAAAAAAATAATTAAAAAAATCCACCATATTTTTTTATTACGCAAACTTCTGCATTTCAAACATCCGGAACTCAATTTTATCTACGATTAAATCTACACCAACCCCGTTATTAAAGATTTTATGAGTTCAATGCTGTATTCCGAGTTTTCACATTGTATTTGGATATTTTATATTGTGTTTTGAGGTTTTATATTGTATTTTGAGGTCTTATAATGTGTTTTGAGGTTTTATATTGCATTTTGAAGTCTTATATTTTAACTTGAGGTTTTACAATGTATTTTGACATTTATATCTTGTGTATGAATTGTATTTTGAGGTTTCATATTGTATGTTTTAAGGTTTTATTTTGTATGTTTTAAAAGTTTTATATTATATTTTGGGTACTTTGGAATTTTAAATAGTGTTTTTAATTTTTTTGTTTTTTTTTTGTTGTTGTTTTTTTGACATTGTAAACTTGGGTTCAGTATTTAGGTTTTACATCGTATTTTGGGAGCTTTAATTTCAATTAATTTCTTTTAGATGAAGTAAGTCTCACTTTGTTATGAAAAATACATTTCAATCATTGTTAAAATACTTTAGCGTAAAATTAGTTTTCAGATTATTTTTTTTGGGACTAAAACTCAAGAAACAAAGTAGGTGACGGTTAAGGAAGAGTCCAGTATTTCATGTGGCCACCCGGAGCTAACACATTTTTGGCCATCGAACTCGCAGTACTTGCATGTTTTCGACGTACTTGCATGATTTCGACGTACTTGGATGTTTTCGCCGTACTTGCATGTTTTCGACGTACTTGGATGTTTTCGACGTACTTGGATGTTTTCGCCGTACTTGCATGTTTTCGCCGTACTTGCATGTTTTCGCAGTACTTGCATGTTTTCGACGTACTTGCATGTTTTCGACGTACTTGGATGTTTTCGCCGTACTTGCATGTTTTCGCCGTACTTGCATGTTTTCGACGTACTTGCATGTTTTCGACGTACTTGGATGTTTTCGACGTACTTGCATGTTTTCGACGTACTTGCATGTTTTCGACGTACTTGCATGTTTTCGACGTACTTGCATGTTTTCGACGTACTTGCATGTTTTCGACGTACTTGCATGTTTTCGCCGTTGGTTTGGGGCCTCAAATCAAGTATCTGGGACTTAATATGAGTTTTTCAGATGTCTCATTCGTGAGCCATATGCAGTCAGGTAAAAGTGTATGTCTACAATATCAACCTAAACATTGCTCATAGTGGAGATGCTAATGATAAACTGAAGACTGGCAAGAACACACAATAGAACTTCATTAGTTGGCAACTACATAAAAACAAAAGAGAAGATAACTTTTAGCAATGTCTCAAAGCTTCACAGTTGGTCTTAGTGTCACAGCTATTTAGTTGCCCATATATTTGTGCATAAATCAAAAGTCATACAGAGAAAGTATAAGCTACACAATTAATTGGTGCTACAGACAGAAGAGCTTTACAAATGTGATGATGCAGAGTTCAAATGTACTTTCAGTCATCAAACACCTTTAAAAAAACATAGGTTATTAACACTTTCTTCATTTTGTACACCGGATACATCAAAAACGTTAGCTATTTATAGCTTTTCCACCATGATTGAAATTCTCCTCACATCCAACTAGATCTGGCATAGCCATATTATGAAAATATTTTTTACAATTATACTATCTGTAAAACTAACATTCCCTAAGGAATGCACTGAAACGACTCTCCCATGCTCGGGCATTCTGAAGGCTTTATAATAAAAAAAAAACACTGTCGGGTCTGAATCCCGGTGAGACTTTGTCCTTAAAACCTGGAGATTCTTAGGACGTCCTTAAGTTCATCCTACTTGAATGAATGCCTATTGTTTTGGGGAAATGGAAAAATCGTTATGCTAGCCACACAAACCCTCGTTAACCTTTGGTTTTAAAAATAAATGAGCTTTTTACATTATTTATCCCGTTTAATGCAGAGTTTGAAATTGGAACTTGAACTACCGATGACCCTGTATGTAATTATTGATCGGCAATAAATGTCTAGAAACTTGGTTTTCAATGTTGAAAATAATACTAGCGTAAATTTAGCATGTTATGGCTTGTAGCTTCCTGCAAGGTACTGTACTAGGCAAAAGAGAAAAAGAAACTGGTAACTCAACATTATAAATGAATGGGCAGCAGGAAACATTAAGAACGTAGAGAACTGGTCAGAAGGTCACTAATGGTGTCCCAACAGAGACTACCTGAAAAGCTAGAGTGGAGGTTTCATAGATTTGATACATACATTTGATATTTTTACCATCCTCAGACAACGCCGCCGACTGGTGGGGGGTGTGAATGACACCTTTAACTGCGTGACATCTAGAACAGTCATGTTTCTCCTTCAATAGGGCTCTACAGTCCTTGACGAGTTGAACCATAGCAGTTTTACGTAGGTAGGAAGTTAACAAACAAATTTGTAGGAATGAGTGCCTAATTAGTGTATTCAAATAATAGTTCAAGTAGTTTCTGTCCAATTCTCAACAAAAATGATTACATTTTTTGGTTCAAATAACAAAAATTCTGGTAACAAAAGAACAAGGCTGAATTGAAAGACTATTGACTAGTTATAAATTAAATATATCTTCCTGACGGTTTCATTGGGTGTCAAGGTTACACCCAGCATACTTCCGTTTGGTAAAGTTCCCTGCTTCGCACATACTACTAGCCACAAAAAATGGCGATCTTTTGACAATAACGTGTCCGGTTGTGGAATATTAACGTGCGCAGTAGCCAGACCTGCCATCTAGCGGGCACTGAATATATTGCGTCAGTAGCCAGAACTGCCATTAAGCGGGCACTGAATAGTTTGAGTCAGTAGCCAGAACTGCCATCTAGCTGGCACTGAATATATTGCGTCAGTAGCCAGAACTGCCATTAAGCGGGCACTGAATAGTTTGAGTCAGTAGCCAGAACTGCCATCTAGCGGGCACTGAATAGTTTGAGTCAGTAGCCAGAACTGCCATCTAGCGGGCACTGAATAGTTTGAGTCAGTAGCCAGAACTGCCATCTAGCGGGCACTGAATAGTTTGAGTCAGTAGCCAGAACTGCCATCTAGCGGGCACTGAATAGTTTGAGTCAGAAGCCAGAACTGCCATCTAGCGGGCACTGAATAGTTTGAGTCAGTAGCCAGAACTGCCATCTAGCGGGCACTGAATAGTTTGAGTCAGTAGCCAGAACTGCCATCTAGCGGGCACTGAATAGTTTGCGTCAGTAGCCAGAACTGCCATCTAGCGGGCAAGGAATAGTTTGAGTCAGAAGCCAGGTAAACAAATATATATATCTCGTTAAATATAAATGTATTTTATAAAAAAACGGCAAAGTGTGCATTATATAACCCTTGGAAATTGTTTCGTTATAAAATATGACTGATAAATTATATATGTACATTTGTGTGTGTTTGTATATAAGACTATTTCATAAAAAAATTGTACAAAAAAAGATAAGATTATAGTTGTAGATAAGATTTTAACGAATAAGACAAGATCACGTTCATGAAAACTGATACTGATGGTAGGTTACTGATGGTAGGTTACTGATGGTATCAGCTCTTCTGATGCTTTAGTTGCTGGAAAGAAGATGAGGAGGATATAGACTTCTATCATTGAAAACATAACAACGCATGACGAATAAAAAGTGGTTCAATGTAACAAAATTGTGTCTCTGGCGAGTATACCTACACAAGTCAAGATTTTGAGCTTCTGGTCTACTAGAATCCTTTGATCTACTAGAACTTTCTGATCTAGTAAAAGCTTCACTGAATCGTAGGTCTATTTAGAGTTTCTTGAGTGTCAAAGAGATCTCAGGCCGTCGGCACTTCTGGATTGCTGAACAAAATTAGCGACGTATCAAACAAAATGTAAACACTCAAAGTCTTATTCTTTACCACTAGTTGACTTCGTAGCGGAGCAAATGGCGGTTTACTATTGACTCGAGGATTACATGAGACACAGAACGCGACCCCAGAGGGTAGGGTTATTTCGGAGGTTCTAGATGGGTGACAGGATTAGCGCCATCACACCGGAAGTAATTCCCTTGGCGTGGGTACTGTGCGAAGATTAAAAGGGATTATCTGTGTATGGTCTGGGTTTAAAGGTTGACATTTAGGTATATCTTTGATGTGACATTAGGTTGACATTAATATTGAGGCTTGATTGACGTGTGAGTGTGTGTGCCTCAGTGTTCTTGTCTGTTTGTTCGTTAGAAATGTCAATGATCCACTAAGAGTAAATCTAAGGCCAATATTTAAGTGTAACTTTTCAATAAAAATAATAATAACAATAATAAGTCTTGTCTATAACAACTACTACAAATAGAACAGAATATTGAATTATCTTCTCTAAATTCGATATTGGTATATTATAGCGATGTCAATACATAGCTGGAAAATTGGATGTTTTCATTTATGACTAAAAAAACTATAAATTGCTACCATTCTGGTTTATTTCCTGTACGCGATTAAGAAACTGATTATAAGCTATGTATTTTTTAAAGATATTTGACGATTTGGCGCACTTTTATAACACGGCATTATCAAATTTTTAGAGCTCCTCCGTTGGTAGCACAAAATCATTGGAAGTTTGAGACTTTCACTCTGTGAGTTCAAATTTATTTGAAAACAAATGGGCGACTGACTAGCGGTAATAAAGGAAAAAAGAAAAAAAAAAGGTCAAATATTATACATTGAGAAAAAAATAAAATCATGCTCAGTTCTCTTTTTAATTGGCAACAGCTACGTTATTGAGCATCCTTGGCATTGTTTAGTTTATCGCTAGAATCTCCAGAAATAAGATAATAATATAGGATTTGAATAATTTTTAAAAAAATTCTGAAAGATTCTTCCATTATATTTTTATTAAATGTTCTTTCCTATGACTTCACAGATTTGTGTTTATGCTGTTCTAAGCTACACTCTCTGACCAAGTCTCAATGACGTGAGATCTAATTTGACCTCCATGAAGGTTGGACCAAAGAAAGAATTAAGTGTTGTGTTGTTTTTCTGTCAAATTTTCATAATAAATAAATAAAACAAAATGAAAGGAATCGGAGTGGAAAGGGCTGGGGACTCAACTCTAGCGTGGCCCAAAAAGTCACGTGGAAACTCCTCTGTCATGATCTGGCAACGTTATATTCGAGGCTCAACTCTTGCCTGATAGGCTCCCAGCCAACTGATGCCACGCGACTAAGCTGTTTAAATCCTTAGGAGATCCGATGTTTATTGCATGGAAGAACCGACATCCATTCTGATGACAGCACCATCTTGTCTTCATGGGGTGAAGGGGGGAGGAGAGCAGAGGCAAAACTCGTTCAGATTTGATGATGAGGAGGAGGATGGATCATTTCGTTCCTCGGTTACAAAGAGGAAGAGCACGATTAGAAATAAAACGCATGTTTATGAAACAACTAAAAACTATGTCACCGAGCGAAACAGAGGAAGACAAAGTAAAAGGTAAAATAAAAGTTAAGACAGAAGGTAAAATAAAAGTTAAGACAGAAGGTAAAATAAAAGTTAAGACAGAAGGTAAAATAAAAGTTTAGACAGTGGGTAAAATAAAAGTTTAGACAGTGGGTAATATGAAAGCTAAGACAGCAGTTAAAATACTATTTTAAAAAAGGCCTGACGCAGTATAGGTCAAAGTGAGCATGAGTTGAAGTCAGCATGAGTTGAAGTCAGCATGAGTTGAAGTCAGCATGAGTTAAGAGTGAGAGCTTGCTAGAATCAGCATCAGAAGGAATCAATATAAGTCATAGTTAGATGGAGCTAAAGTCAGCATAGGTTTGAATTAGCATAGGTTTGAATAAGCATGTGTTTGAATTAGCATGGGTTTGAATTAGCATAGGTTTGAATTAGCATGTGTTTGAATTAGCATGGGTTTGAATTAGCATGGGTTTGAATTAGCATAGGTTTGAATTAGCATAGGTTTGAATTAGCATGGGTTTGAATTAGCATGGGTTTGAATGAGCCTGGGTTGCAGAAAGTCTATGATACTTTAATTAGAGCATTAATTTTTTCCCCCATTTTTCTTTTCCAGTGCTCAAAGCTAATGGATTGTTAAACAGAAGCTGAGCGGTTTGTATAAACGAATGAAAAGCAATTAGCGCTAATAAAACACTCAGGTCAAAATTACAGAGCAAAATAAGATTGAAATGAAACTCACTAGCAACTAATTAATGTGTTCAGATTGAATTACCGGAAGAGACACAATCGTTTAAATGTATTCATTATTTTGAAGAATTCATTGGAGAAGCCTCCTTGGATTAATGACTTGCATAAGTGTACAAGCTTTCATGAGATTTTACAAGCCTATGTACATGTTTTTTTCCCAAAGCCATTTTTGGATAAGATCTGAACTTAACACCATAATTTATTGTACCTAACAATATATGAATAAAAAAACAATTAGTTAATTAATTATTGGTATTTATTTCATTGTGTTCGGTATCGAAAAGGGAAATAAATGCTACTTATTGAGAGATGCGGATGTAATGTTATTCCCCTTATTACGTTTTGTTCAATTTTGTTTTCTCCCACTTCCCATTCTTGGATCAAATTGACTTAGCACACTTGTTCATTGCACTTTTAGCACACTTGTTCATTGCACTTTTAGCACACTTGTTCATTGCACTTTTAGCACACTTGTTCATTGCACTTTTAGCACACTTGTTCATTGCACTTTTAGCACACTTGTTCATTGCACTTTTAGCACACTTGTTCATTGCACTTTTAGCACACTTGTTCATTGCACTTTTAGCACACTTGTTCATTGCACTTTTAGCACACTTGTTCATTGCACTTTTAGCACACTTGTTCATTGCACTTTTAGCACACTTGTTCATTGCACTTTTAGCACACTTGTTCATTGCACTTTTAGCACACTTGTTCATTGCACTTTTAGCACACGTGTTCATTGCACTTTTAGCACACGTGTTCATTGCACTTTTAGTACACGTGTTCATTGCACTTTTAGCACACTTGTTCATTGCACTTTTAGCACACTTGTTCATCGCACTTTTAGCACACTTGTTCATTGCACTTTTAGCACACTTGTTCATTGCACTTTTAGCACACGTGTTCATTGCACTTTTAGCACACGTGTTCATTGCACTTTTAGCACACTTGTTCGTTGCACTTTTAGCACACTTGTTCATTGCACTTTTAGCACACTTGTTCGTTGCACTTTTTAGCACACGTGTTCATTGCACTTTTAGCACACTTGTTTATTGCACTTTTAGCACACGTGTTCATTGCACTTTTAGCACACGTGTTCATTGCACTTTTAGCACACGTGTTCATTGCACTTTTAGCACACGTGTTCATTGCACTTTTAGCACACTTGTTTATTGCACTTTTAGCACACTTGTTTATTGCACTTTTAGCACACTTGTTTATTGCACTTTTAGCACACTTGTTTATTGCACTTTTAGCACACGTGTTCATTGCACTTCTAGCACACTTGTTCATTGCAGATAACAATAAATGAATTAATAGATGCATTGACAAATAAATTAATCAAATCGTGCTAATTAATAAATTTTGTTTTATGTAACAAATAGTTGGCTTGTTTTTGCAGTATTGAGAGATATTGCATTGATTTTTGCGGTACTTACCCTTAGATAAGTAATTTTTTTTTCAAGTTATTTTAATTTTCTGTTTAGATCTATATAGGTTCAGACGGTTTGTGTTGTAATTAAAAATTTAAACAAATAGTAAAGTACATATCCACATGATGCTAGCGAGGTTTTTGAATTTAATTAGAAACTAGAAAAACGTGCAAAATACTTTTTAAAAAGACAATACCTCCTTTATGCAACTTTTAGAGCGATTGTTTTTTTTTTTGTTGTTGTTTTTTTTTTGCTTAAAAGTTAATGAATGTTAGGTTAAAAAACAATGGAACATTTTCTTACCCCCGCCCCATCCCCCCTTCTCACCGAGAAAGAATCCTGGTGTAGCGCATGTGTAGATCGAGTAATATTCCAATGATAAGCATTTAGCTCTTAAGGATAGTCTAGAGTTAAAAGACGAGGCGCAACATTTTCCTGAACATTAATTTATTGAACTCTTGAATCAATTATTCCTTACATTGGGAAATTCCCCAACGCGATAGTCCTTTCAAGAATGCGATAGTCCTTTCAAAACGTATGTTGAATCTAGACCTAGAATCCTAGATATAAATCTCTAGCCAAATTTAAATTAATTTAATATTTTACTTGAAAAAGGATAACGGTCAAATCAGAGGTTTCCACGTGTGGCCAACGAGCTAGTCATTCTTGTCTCAGCGATATACAGCAACTGTTCAAATCTAGGAAAATCTTTAGAGTCGATTTTGTGATCAGCTGTCCAGGTTCCTGGATCCAGGTTCCATGAAGGAGTGACTAGAATAGAGGTACTTTAAAAAGACAGTCACTGCTTGTCTAGTAGCGCTATAGTGATTGCTATAAGGTACGTTTTTGTGTCTGTTCGATAACACGTTCGTAATAGTCCATGGCGATTAGTTGACATCACATTTACGATTGTCTCTAATCCTTTTAAAAGATTATGTCAAAGAAATCTACTGAATGATTATTAGTACTGGGATGGAACATTTTTAGCACTTTGATGAGACATTTTTGCTCTTTTCTGAGAGATATTAGCACTTTGATGACATTTTTAGCACTTTGTGGAAACTTTTTAGCACTTGATGAAAATGTTAGCACTTTTGTGTATTTTCGAGCACTTTGATGAAACATTTTTAACACTTTGATGAAACATTTTTAACACTTTGATGAAACATTTTTCGCACTAATGAAATTTTTAAAAGTTTTATTACTTTGACAAGAACATTGGAAAAGATCATTAGCGCTTAGCTTCATTTTAATAGCTCTAGTTTATTGCCGATTACTGTTTGGCGTTCCGAATCGAGGGGCCTCGTTCTTGAATGTTATCTATGTCGAAGAAGAATGGGAATTTGAATTTCTGGCTTCTTATGGCGCCCTGACTCCGCCCAACTATGATGGGTACCTGATATTAGTTGTGGAATAGTAAAGGCGCTTCGTCGACGTGCTGGTCACATGACATCCTTATTACCCATAGGCCACAGAAACAAATGACGTTTTATCATCTTCCCATAGATCGTAAGATCTGAAAGGTGAAGTTTTTTTTTACTATTTGACGAATGTGTATATTAACACTCGTTGAGTATTGGAATTAGATTAATGTTTCAATTTAGTAGCACTGTGTACAATGGTAAAGTCACTAATTATCTCCTGCTATACTTCCACGTAGCAGTGTGACCTACTTGTAAGTACCTTATAGAGGTCAGTGTTATTAACCAGCGTGCACTATAATTCACCCACCCCGCGTAGGAATACAATGCTGTGCTCTCATTACCATGAATTAGGTCCATATGACATTCGCAATCACGCACCAGGTCCGCGCGCTAGACACGATTGTGATTATTGATGTGTTGACACAGGGGCGTGACTGCCGAGGTAATAGGACAACAATAGCACACAATGAGACAGTGTGGGATCATGGGATGTGCATTAAGATCAACAGGTAGAGTGAGTGAGTAAGGGACACAACGAATGAGAGAGGGAGGGAGTTACTGGGTGAGTAAGACAGGCTATAAGCAAGTGTGTGAGAGAACGAAAGAGTGCGTTAGTAAATGAGTTTGTTTGTTAATTGATCGTGTGTTTGTTCATTTATTTATATCTTTACTTACTTATTTAGTTAATTAGATAAAGAGTGGACGAATGTGGAGTGTCAGTTTAAAAATGAAAGAGACAGTGAGAGAGTAAAGAAAACAGACAAGACAGAAGGAGACACGTACAAGAAAGGAGACATTGAGACACAGACAAATAGGCAGCTATGGAGAGAAGAGGGAATTTAGAAAATACTCAAGAGAGAGAGAGAGAGACGAAAAAAAGAGAGAGAGACGAGAGAGACAGACGAAAGAGATAGACAACAGAGAGAGAAGGGTGGGTCTAGAGACGAGAGAGAGAGGCGGGAGAAGAATGAGGGAGAAAGCTGGTAAATTCTTGTAGAGATGGTCTTAAATTGTATAGAGAAGCATGTACTGAACCAGAGACAACCAAATTTAACAGATAACAAAAAAAAAAAAAAATATGACGAGGAAAAGAAAGAGAGAATGAGAGAGTTAATGAAACATATTTCTGAATCCCAAAAATGTAAAAAAAAAAATAATAATAATTAACTGTACCATTTCAAGAAGAGAAACCCTTCTGCTTTGTTTAGATCAATCGAAGTGATCTACAGTTCAAACAAAGACTATACCTTTACCAACTAGATACAGAGCCTAACTGATGAAAGGAGGTGGAAGAGAGGAAGATTGGGAAGGATTGGGGTGACGGAAGCCTGGTGAAAACTAAAATAGAGGCTTGCAGTTTGCGCAGATGTACAACCATCATGGGGCCATCGATCAACTAAGTTTATGATGTGTTGTGGCCGCTGGGGAAGTAGCTGGGTACCACTAATTACTTCTTTACAGATTGTCACGTGACGTGATTCTCAGGCAAGAGAAGAGGAGAGAGAAAGCTGATTAAAGTCAGACATAGAAGGACAGATCGGTGGAGAGAAAGATTTATGGTGCCCTCCATACCAAGGAAGTTTGGGACCAAGACATTTCATTGACTCAGTACTACAGGTAGCGAAGGAGGGGTGGGGGAGGCCAGTTCATAGTTCATGTCTCTTTAATAAACTCTGTTAGTCCAATCACATGCTTCTAGTTCGAATCCCTGATGCAGCTGGGAAAATTCCTTAACTGCTAGTATATAAAAATGGGTTTGGCTTTGCGTTCGCACAGTGTTGATGGAATAGAAAGAATGTCTTAATCGATTCAATAGCTAAGACGTGATTTACTTAAACATCGATTGAAAGTTCAAGTCGATTATATTAGAGTAGAAGAAAAGAGTCTACTATTTGAAACTGTCAGGTAGAGTTGAACCATAAGCTCTTGAAACTCTAGGCCAGCAAAAGCGAACCAGAGCTTCCTCTCACGGCTGATTTGTCTACTAGACTTAAGATTGGGACTTACTTAGACTTGGACTTAGATCCTACCGTGCCGTCCGGCGCATTGGGCGGTAGGCTGTCCCCACAAAGATTTGTCACTGGCAGTATATGAAACCTCTTCCCGCCTGGTGTCTACTGCTCTGATTTCCTTGTTTGACTCCAGATCTCTAAAACTGATTCCTAAAATCCGTCTTAGCCATTTCTGTTAGCCACATTTAATCTTTTCTCAATTTTGACAGATGACTTCCATGTCTCACGTGCAAGGAGAGATCGGGAGGACGATTGTGTTAAGTAGGTAGATATTTGTCTCTAATAGCTTGGCTTGTCCAAGACTGGGAACATTCCTCTAAAAATGTCTAAAAGATAGATTTGGGATATTCCTTTAAAGTGTATAATATCTACTAAACTTAGGATTGAAAAAAAATTATCTAAAAGTTATATTGGGGATATCCATAGGATGTCTACTAGATTTAAGATTGGGAGAATACATCGAAAGGATAGATGCGGGATATCTCTTTAAATGAAACTATGTTCTAGACTTAAGATGGAGACTATCCATAGGCAATGCTTCTCAGTCTCAAGTTCTCAACGTGGCGGTCGGGTGGAAGCGGTCCTTGAAGGAGACAATTGAGCCCATTGGGAATCTTAACAGAACCCCCGTTTGGGTTGCCTAAGAGCCGAGTCCGTTGCACTGGTAAGGATGGAGAAAAGCCGAAACAAGCCTGTCACTATCCTCAATGGGGCCGTTTTTATGGCGGACATCTACACGGCTGATGTTGTACAGAAAAGGAATATCCCCATAGAAGTTTTCCCGGTGTGATCTGCCTTTAGCCTCGCTTGGGATACGGACCATTAATGGCAGGGATGCAAACATTTTCAACTGTTTGGATATGTCCCTAATGGGAGTTTATTCAGACAGTTGGATAAAAGCTAAGCATTCCAATAGTTTTAGATTCAACTATTATTTTTTTTTAAGGAAACCTCAGAATTTGCGCTATTCAATTTTAGCTTTATCATCACAGAAATCCGTGGGCCTTAGGCCTCTTTTTTTGTGCTTTATGTGCCTCTTTTATGGGCTTTCTTTTATATAGATTTTTATCTGTAAGTTCTAATAATTTAGACATATTTTGTAGAAGTAATTTTTAACATATTCAACTCTTATGTGACCAAAAAACAAAACAAAAATTAAAACATTACAATGTATATATGTGTGATTTTAAATAGGTAAACACAAGACTTTTTAAGATAAATAAATATAGTAGATTATGTGCAAGGACAAATAAATAAAACGTATGCATTAAAAGGATACAAATCATTTACAAAATATTGTAAACATTCATAGATATTTTATGGAACACACGAAGAACCACTGTAATTGACACTGTATTAATGTCCAACATCACTGACCGGAAGTTTATCACATCGAACTATCACTGATTACTCCAACACACACACTTATCCACGGGCATACGAATTCAAGAAATAAAAGTCTGTCGATCTCTTCATTTCTCGCTCTCTCACTCTCTCTCTCTCTCTCTGTTCAGCTCTCTCTCCCCTTGACGACAGATTTGTCAGTCTCCGTCTGGAACCGGGAGAGCTCTGCGTGCTAGGGAGTTACTCACGGACTCAGCTAAAGATGGCAAGGTGACGTTTTATACTCAAAAAGAAAGGAGGGGCAAAGGGAACTTAAAGGGGCCACGGCGGAGGTCAAAAGTTTCGAGTGTAGACACGCTGAAAAATAGATTTTTAAAAACAAAATCCTTCAATAAAATTTTTTTTCCTTTAGTTAACTAAATAAAATTATACAAAAAAAATACATAATAGAAAAAAAAACATTTTAAATATATATTTTAAAAAAGACAAAACCTACATTATTAAACTTCAAATATAATAAGTTAATGAATTTTTTTAAAAATATATAAATATTTGGTTCAATTTGGTATCGAACCCGTGACACGGTCAATTGCTAGAAAATATGCATTTTCTGATTATATCAGCAAGGACAGTATATTTCTGCAATTATTGGTATGTTCATATGTAAGCATCTAGGTTTTAACACTAAAACAAGTCTATATCTTCTTCTTGATCTAGAATCTGGAGGAGAAGATCCTGTTGCTTGAGCATGGCGTCTCCTTGGAAATGTTCGCTTGGGGAAGTAGAAAGGCTAAGAACAAGAGCAAGCACAGTTATGTTCTAGCCAGTATACTTCCAAGTGGTGAGGATGTACTACAGTTATGTTCTAGCCAGTGTACTTGCAAGGGGTGAGGATGTACTACAGTTATGTTCTAGCCAGTATACTTCCAAGTGGTGAGGATGTACTACAGTAATGTTCTAGCCAGTGTACTTGCAAGTGGTGAGGATGTACTACAGTAATGTTCTAGCCAGTGTACTTGCAAGTGGTGAGGATGTACTACAGTTATGTTCTAGCCAGTGTACATGCAAGGGGTGAGGATGTACTACAGTTATGTTCTAGGCAGTGTACTTGCAAGTAGTGAGGATGTACTACAGTTATGTTCTAGCCAGTGTACTTGCAAGGGGTGAGGATGTACTACAGTTATGTTCTAGCCAGTATACTTCCAAGTGGTGAGGATGTACTACAGTTATGTTCTAGCCAGTGTACATGCAAGGGGTGAGGATGTACTACAGTTATGTTCTAGGCAGTGTACATGCAAGTGGTGAGGATGTACTACAGTTATGTTCTAGCCAGTGTACATGCAAGGGGTGAGGATGTGCTACAGTTATGTTCTAGCCAGTGTACTTGCAAGTGGTGAGGATGTACTACAGTTATGTTCTAGCCAGTGTACATGCAAGGGGTGAGGATGTACTACAGTTATGTTCTAGCCAGTGTACTTGCAAGGGGTGAGGATGTACTACAGTTATGTTCTAGCCAGTGTGTTGCAAGGGGTGAGGATGTACTACAGTTATGTTCTAGCCAGTGTACTTGCAAGTGGTGAGGATGTACTACAGTTATGTTCTAGCCAGTGTACTTGCAAGTGGTGAGGATGTACTACAGTAATGTTCTAGCCAGTGTACTTGCAAGTGGTGAGGATGTACTACAGTAATGTTCTAGCCAGTGTACTTGCAAGTGGTGAGGATGTACCACAGTTATGTTCTAGCCAGTATACTTCCAAGTGGTGAGGATGTACTACAGTTATGTTCTAGCCAGTGTACATGCAAGGGGTGAGGATGTACTACAGTAATGTTCTAGGCAGTGTACTTGCAAGTAGTGAGGATGTACCACAGTTATGTTCTAGCCAGTGTACTTGCAAGGGGTGAGGATGTACTACAGTTATGTTCTAGCCAGTGTACTTGCAAGTGGTGAGGATGTGCTACAGTTATGTTCTAGCCAGTGTACTTGCAAGTGGTGAGGATGTACTACAGTAATGTTCTAGCCAGTGTACTTGCAAGTGGTGAGGATGTACCACAGTTATGTTCTAGCCAGTGTACTTGCAAGTGGTGAGGATGTACTACAGTTATGTTCTAGCCAGTGTACTTGCAAGTGGTGAGGATGTACTACAGTTATGTTCTAGCCAGTGTACTTGCAAGTGGTGAGGATGTACTACAGTTATGTTCTAGCCAGTGTACATGCAAGGGGTGAGGATGTACTACAGTTATATTCTCGGCAGTGTACTTGCAAGTAGTGTGGATGTACCACAGTTATGTTCTAGCCAGTGTACTTGCAAGTGGTGAGGATGTGCTACAGTTATGTTCTAGCCAGTGTACTTGCAAGTGGTGAGGATGTACTACAGTTATGTTCTAGCCAGTGTACTTGCAAGTGGTGAGGATGTACTACAGTTATCTTCTAGCCAGTGTACTTGCAAAGGGTGAGGATGTACTACAGTTATGTTCTAGCCAGTGTACTTGTAAGTGGTGAGGATGTACTACAGTTATGTTCTAGCCAGTGTACTTGCAAGTGGTGAGGATGTACTATAGTAATGTTCTAGCCAGTGTACATGCAAGTGGTGAGGATGTACCACAGTTATGTTCTAGCCAGTGTACTTGCAAGTGGTGAGGATGTACTACAGTTATGTTCTAGCCAGTGTACTTGCAAGTAGTAAGGATGTACCACAGTTATGTTCTAGCCAGTGTACTTGCAAGTGGTGAGGATGTACTACAGTTATGTTCTAGCCAGTGTACTTGCAAGTGGTGAGGATGTACTACAGTTATGTTCTAGCCAGTGTACTTGCAAGTGGTGAGATTGTACCACAGTTTATTTTGTTTAACAACAACAAGGGAAACTAATACTTCAGTATTCACATATATGGCTAAATTTGTTGGGTTTAGTCCCCTTATATAATTGTTAACGCTATTTCTCCCACACGCATTCTTCGTTAAAGTTAAAACTTTAAAGAATTATATATTGTACCTAACAAAGCATGAATCAACAAACAAAGATACTCATCTTGTCAATCAATTATTGGCAATAAAAAAAAGTGTGTTTGATATCGAATAAGCAAAATACCTTCTACATTATTGGTAGATATATTTTTAAGGGTGGAGTTCTTCCCCTTTAGACAAGCTTTGTTCTTTTGTTTTGTTTTGTTTTTTGTTTAAAGAAAGCGTTTTTGTTTTTGTTTTGCTTGTTTTAAAGTTTATCGACGTGCACTCTAAATAGAGACGATAGTTACGCCCCCCCCCCCCCCGATCTAATCAAGCCATAAATGTTTATTAGAATTTTCATTGCACCTAAAACTCTGATTCAGGCAATCAAGAGGTGGAGAGTATTATCTAGTGTACACGCTTTATTTTCTTATGTTATTTTTCTTTAGTCATGAGAAACACTACACTCATCCTTAATCTTTGGAATCGAAGGTATTGCCATTATTATTGAAGTCAAAAGCTAGGTACATTATCTTATCTTATCTTATATATTACAGACGTTACTTCAAAGAATAAGATAACAGCATTTATGTGTCAATCTGCTAAGTCGTTGGTTTTCCTGGCTGATTTAGGCAAACCATTCTATTCTCTAATGGCACTAGGGAAGAAGGAGAACTTGTACGAATTCATTCTAGCGTACGGAATAAGAAATGTGCCTCTGTAATAGTGTGAGTATTTAATTAGTTTTTTTCTGAAGTATTTCTGAAGCTAAAAAGCATGGAGAAAGGGCATCTCCGGGGCTCCGCCCCGGACCACGCTGAAAGAGATTATAGCGCTTCCCCTGACACCTTCCTGGCTTAATGAACATTGAATACAAACTTTTGGAATCCAATCATATTGTAAATATATGTGCAAAGAAAAAAATATAAAAAATTATTATATGTCTTTTGGTAATTATTTTCTTTTTATGACATACATTAAATATTCAAGAAACCCAGTGTGGAAGATCACAGCGCTTCTCCAAGCACCAACTAAGTGGGACGCGAACGGAATTTTTTTTTGTTTTGGGGGGGGGGGTAAAATATTGAGAAGCATTGGTCTAGAAGGTCGTATTAGTCAAACAGTTAAGTGGCAACTTGAAACAACTTTATGGGACTCGCAAACTGGAAAAGGGGATGGGGGGGTACAAGCATTGGAAACAATAAAAACGTTGATCCAAGGGAGATATAGTTGTATCGTTTGGTAATCATTAAGTCATTGTTTCTAAACTCTCCAGAACCTGAAAATCGAATTCAGCACACTAGGTAATTACCAAGGCCTGGACGAGAGATCGAAGGGAATGGAGTTCTAGAAACATTGATGGTGCCTTTACCCCCCACCCCCCACCCCCGTATGCGGTGTTTCGCCTACACCTCCCTTCCCCTTTCCTTTTCCCCGGGGATGAAGTTAGACCAGTGAATTCCTAGAGATCTACGGAAGGCTCAATACAAATGACGTAATCGATACCAGAAAGCCCATTCAGGCGAGCTACTAGACCCGCCCACTTCAGTGGGCCAGTTAGAACATTTCACTGATGTGTAGGTAGGGTTGTTTCAGTTGTAAAAAAAAAAACACAAACAGAAAGGGGGAGGCGGGGGGTAAAATAATAAGACAACCCAGACATTTAGATTACTCTTTATTTTGAGCGTGCGACATTATTGTTGAATACTCGGTCGTTGGTTTGTTTTCTCAATTTCATAGTAATAATAAGGCTTGTCTTCGTGTCCGAAGATTAATGAGGAGTGCAGGATTTCCCGTGGATACGCAGCCACAGCTGTGACGTACATATTTTTCCACATCCAGGGCATAAGCATTGTTCACCGGTGGTCGATAAAGGTTTTCTTTTCGCCGTCTGCGTCTGTCCTCGGTAGAGGATTTTCTTTCGGTCTCAAATGTGTATTCCGCGACCTTTGTGAGTGACCTTCAGCTGTCTCGTTCTGAAGCCGAATGCAGCCAGATGCTCTCTCCTATCTCAGCTAAGGCAAGTTGGCACCTAGGTGGTCTTTAAAGCGTTTCCGTGGGGTACCTCTGTTACGGCGACCACATTTCAGCTCACTAAAAAAAAGACAGCTTTTGGCAGCTTTTTTGCCCCCAGCCCTATCTACAACGAAACCGGTGTAGGCGTAGTAAACTGTTAATGGCGAGGTTGAAAGAAAACAAATGTCTATTTGAAACAAAACTGAACAACTTTTATTAGCAAACATATACACACAGATTTAAACTTCAATGTCCATGTTTGTAGCAACACAATTAGAAGGATGATAGATGAAACAAGATAGACCTCTAAAATTACAAAATTACAAGTCTTTCTGTCTGTAGAAGTAGATGAAAGGAAATTAATGCAGTCGTCTTAATGCTAATGCAGACTTCATGCAGTTATCTGGAATCGTTTTCAATATGAGCCATTGCAAATGTTGCTATGTTCGTTTATAGTGTGTTACCACTTTTGAGGCCAACGAGTGCATTGCAATTTGTGTTAAAAAGTACTTTCAATTATTACAATATTGCCAGGATGAATTTGCGATTAGAATCGACCTATAGGTTCTTAACTTATGAATTGAATCAAATGCTAATTAAGTCATATCCTTATCTATCATAATCTATTAGAGTCATATGTTAATCTCTCTGTCTTATCTGTTTGTCTCTATTTCTATCTGTTTCTTTATATGTTCTCTCTCTGTGTCTGTTTCTCTCTATGTCTTTTTTAGTCTGTTTTTCTATTTTTTAAAATCTTTCTATCTCTCTGTCTCTCTTTCTCTGTTTCTATGTCTCTCTCGCTGTTTCTATGTCTCTCTCGCTGTTTCTATGTCTCTCTCGCTGTTTCTATGTCTCTCTCTCTTTCTCTCTGTTTTTTTTTTCAATGTCTCTGTTGATATTCTGTCTTCAATTATCTCTCTCTCTCTCTCACTCAATTCTCTCTTTAGTTTTCTGTGTCTCCTCTTTTCTATTACTCTCTCTCTCTCTCTCACTTTCTTTCTCTTATTCTCTCTCTAGCTCTCTCTTTCGTCTGGTTGTGATTTTTTAAACGTGTTTAATTGTTGTCTCTTTCCCCTCTTGTTTCTCCATGTTTCCTAAACTCTTTAGTGTAGACATATATGCGTGCTCAAGTCTGCAGAGGTGTGAGCATGTTCGTGGGCGAGTTCTTGTATGTCTCTCTCTCTCACTTTGCAAACATAAAATGCCGCGACCACCATTCTAGGGAAAAAAATCTGTAGCAAGGGAAATAATCGAGCAATTTCCTTATAATTTGAGGTTTCTGTACTGTTTACATTTCATGCTATGCGTTACAGTAAATCAATTCAAAACTACATATTTATAGAACTGCTTGGTCTCATGACATTTACATTTCAGTGTTTATATTTATTTTTGAATTATTCGCGGGTAATTAGGTCAGGGTTTCTCGACATTTTTATTTTTAGAATCAGACATATTTTAAAATATTTCAATTCGCATACCATTCATGGTAGGACAGTGTTGGTGAATTACTGATTTGACCCTACAGTGACCCGCTTAAAGAGCTGCTAATAAGAAAGATGTGATGGAGTATCTGGTTGTTGATATTTGGTACAGTTATGAGATACGAGCATGCAGATCCATATAAAGGCCTTTAACTTAATTTTTAACTCTAGTTGATTCCGCTTGACAAGAAGAGAATTTCTCTAATGAATTGTAATTTATTAATTCATTGGGCCCTAGTTCATGAAGTGTATGGTTGTGTATATATGTTGTCCTTCTTGATATCACTAAATATTAATGCCATAATATTGTTTTACAACTGGTTAGGGTGTTTCTGTTTTTTTCCATGTTGAGCAATCACTTTAAACTTTCTCCAGAATATCGATATTAAAGACATATCATCTCCTTACAAGTCTTGAATCCAGTTCAAATATCATTGACAACAAAGCTTTGATAAAGTTTCATTTTGAAGCAGATCCTATTGTTTTCAGTTTCTAATAACTTATCTACTGTGATGAACACTACAGCCTACACTACGCTAACTAAAGCCTTCACTACACTGATACAGTCTACACTACAATGATACAGCCTACACTACGCTTAACTAAAGCCTTCACTACACTGATACAGACTACACTACAATGATACAGCCTACACTACGCTAACTAAAGCCTTCACTACACTGATACAGACTACACTACAATGATACAGCCTACACTACGCGAACTAAAGTCTTCACTACATTGAAACAGACTACACTACAATGATACAGCCTACACTACAATGATACAGCCTACACTACAATGATACAGCCTACACTACAATAATACAGCCTACACTACATTAACTGACCACATGACACCCTTGTCAACAGTCGGTCATAGAAACCTATGAGCTTTACATCATCTGCCCTAATAGAGCTAGGTCTAATGAGCGGTACGTTGTACTACAGAGCTAATGAAACAAACAGAACTGAATGACTAAATACTCTCAAACAAAACTGAATGACTAAATACTCTCAAACAGAACTGAATGACTAAATACTCTCAAACAGAACTGAATGACTAAATACTCTCAAACAGAACTGAATGACTAAATACTCTCAAACAGAACTGAATGACTAAATACTCTCAAACAGAACTGAATGACTAAATACTCTCAGATGCACCCTTGACCTTTTCTAGACACGTTTGCTTCTAAATATGGCTGCCTGGTCGTGCGGTTTGCGCGCTGGACTGTCGTTCGGATTTATCGAGGGTCGAGGGTTCAAACCCTGCCCGCTCCCATCCCCAGTCGTCCTGCGGGAGATTTGGACTAAGAAGTAAACTATCTTCAACTCTGAAGGAACATCCGAAACTTGTAAAACATTTCACAAATATAGTCTCCTTGATCTATTTCTTTGCCCATTTCTGGCCAATACTGTTATTAGATCTGATTACACGTTTACCTCTGATCAAACAATGATCTGTGTATTTTAATACGTGAGCATATTAACAATTGTAACAGATTTAAATTAAATGAGACATCACTTTAAGAAAAAAAAAAAGAGTACAGGGCCAGGATTTGAGAACCTTTTGTTTAACTGGCATCTCAGGGAGAAGAACGTCTCTCTCTAATCCAATTTCCCAAGCAAATGTTCTAATGACTTGAATCCTCCAACCACCACACACACAGAATCTCTCACACAGATACAAGGAACTAAAGCTCTCCCTACCAAAAAAAAAATAGAATCGATTCTTTAATTGTTGTAAGCCATTCGGTGGATGCCAAAATAAAAGATTTGAGATGAGGAAGTACAACAGCAAGCGCCACCTACACAGAAGTGGAAAAGGTCTGCGTTATCTTAAGTCAAAGTGACGCGAGTCTAAATGCCAGGCCGCAAAGAAGCTGTCAGGCCTATAAATATATGAAAATGGATTAAATATATTTATATATTTAAAAGCGAGTTTCGAAAGCAAACGTCATGCATATATTCAGAATAAGCATTTGGTTGGCGGCGGTGTCAACATGACATGGTCACATTTTGAACGTTTTAAATCTCTGCCTGAATTCTGGAAACATTTTAGACAACACGAAAATGAGCATCCAATTAAAAAAACAAACAAAAAGGTTTATTTATTCGTTCGTTCTGTTAGTTCTAACTATCCATGTACAATGCAAGTGGAATAGACAGTGCCGGCCCCAGCAATTGCGAGGCCCTATGCGAAACGGAGTGCGCGGGACCCAGTCTGGGTAGGGATAAGCATAATGAAAGCTCACAATGCTGTATTTATTTATTGGCACCACAAAAATGACAATTTTGTCCATTTTTCATGATTTTAATTATTTCAGGAGATTTCCAGGACTTTTTCGTATATTTTGCCTTTTCAGAAGATTTCCTGGAGGTCCTTGAAAATCAGGAGGCTGCGGAAACTCTGTTATATATAAGTTATAATGGTTTCATTTAATGATTTACACTTAGAATCAGTGCAGTGCATATGAGAGCACGGGGCCCACTGCGACCGCATAGCTTGCACTGGCCTAAGGCCGGCCCTGGGAAAAGAAAACCCTTGAAGCCCCCCCCCCCCCTACAGTTTAGAAAAAATGTTCATCACGTCGAGTCGTTTTCATTCGCAGCTTTTGTGTCAAACAATTGGCCTATTATTGGCTTGGAATAAAGTCTTTTGCAGTGTAACTTCTCAAATGGTTACGTTCAGACATTTAATACAACTGAATTGCATGAAACCTAGGAACATTTAGGCATAACTTTTGTTATGCTCCGTATTCTTTATTGCTTTTATGCGAAACTTCTAAACTTATTTAATACCAAATGATGCTAAATCTCCAAGTTACAGGGTAAATCAAGGATCTTGTAACAGAGTAAAGTGCCGCACTTTATCCTGATTATTCCTGATAGACTTGAAATCATTGCCTTAGTGTTCTAAAGAAGTTTTCTTCAAATTCATTTTCGGACATAAAAGACAGTAAAAGTCGAAATATAAATGTCAATTGTTTATTGAACCTCAGTGATTTCATTAGTATATTGGTAGAAGAGAATTTTCTAATCCAAGTATGGTCTGACGTATGTTTTAATAGTGTGATGAAACTGCAGGGTGTTAGAAAGAAATGGCTAAGAGGGAGGGGGGGTGAAGGGTGTTAAAATAAATGTAAAAACATGTAAAACATTGACAACTTTAATGTGTACAAAATCAATCTCTTTGCTTAATGCATAAAGTTGCTATGTTTGGACACTGCCTCCACCTGGACATTGTACAAGTTTTCAGTGGTACTACGTACACAGTTCTACACTCGAACACACGGGAAAGCTTGTCAGAATGTGCGCAGAGCAGCTTGGTCACTCAACTCAAAATGTTCACAACCAAAAAATATGACGTAACCACCTTCTTGCACCTTCCATTTTTCAAAGTAAAGAAATGCATTTAAATTTGGCTATTGAAGTAGGCCTAGGTCTAAATGTAACATTGGTTTAAAGAGGACTATCGCATTCTTGAAAGGACTATCGCTTTCGGGCGTTTCCGAATGTAAGGCTTTAATTGTGTCATGATTTTAAGATATAAATTTTCAGGAAAATTATGCGCATCGTCTTTGAAATCAAGATTTATCATGGAATAATTACAGATAACTGAGTTGTTTACTAAACTTAAAGCTGCATTAAGAAAAACCAGTGACTTGGCAGAATTTAAGTCATTGGTTAATATGCATGACTAAATGCATGACGCGTAGGACGTAATCATCTTCTTTTTTGAAGTAACGTCTGTATTATATAAGATAAGATAAGATAGACTAAATCTTAAGAGTACTAAATCAGAAGTCTAGATCTAGATTTCCATATCATGAAAGTACTAATAAATATCTGCACAATTTTGCATTGGCCTAATTGGTAGCAGGGTACAAGAAGCTGACTGTAACAAAATCCCGGGCTCGATAACGGCTTTGAGCCAACATATTATAATTATTTTTTTAATACTTTACTTTATTTGAAGTTGTATAAATGGAGTATTGTCTTTTAAACTTTTAAAATGTTTTTTTATTGTTACGAAGCTGAAATTATTTCACTTAAAAAATATAGGGTTCATGATTGATTCAAAATAACCATAGACTGTATATATATAGTCTATGAAAATAACAATATCACTCAAAACAAGCTTCGTTTTAAAGTATTTTTATAATTCGTCTATGCAGCTTGCAAATTCTTCTTCGGGTCAGAAATGAAAAAATAAAAAACCGAGGCGGACACGGTTCTCGAAAACGGCTCTAACAATTTTTCTAGAAATTTGACAGTTAATTTAGAATTACTAGCTAATTGGATACATTTAGATAACTTTTTCAAAGTAAAATAAAAAAATATTTTAATTAGGCTTGAGGTTTAGACAATCGATATTTATATCACACATACGTCAGTGGGTATTCCCGCATGTATTCATTTCATATGAGATTTCAATAAATAAAAACATTTTGAGCACTGTCTTCTAGATCTCTGTAGGTTTATCATTGAATTTTTTAAACTCTTAGTAACCAAGTTTTTCTTTGAGGGGGTCGGGGGTAGTTAGATTTTGGCGGAGTAAAAAATGCTCTTTCTTTTGTCCACCACTCCGAGTTGAATTTCATGCCATTTCATAAGTTATCAAAGGCACAGGACTCGCTCTTCTAAAGCGTCATCAGCTTCATTAAGTAAGAATTGCACTTGAAGAAATACGAGGATAATCTTACCACAATCTAACGGAGAGCAGTCGTCCCAGTAGGTCTGAAGGTAACGCTGATGAGTAAGGCCTGCGACGTGGCCACGAGCTACTGGTCTCCACTGACCACAGGTTGTTTTGAAAATGTTTTGTAAAATGTTTTAGATGTTTCGGATTTTCCTATTGAGTTGAAGGTCATTCACTTAAATTGCTATGAAGATTCTGCTAGATTGTTGCTAGATAGTTGCTAGATTGTTGCTAGATAGTTGCTAGATAGTTGCTAGATTGTTGCTAGATAGTTGCTAGATTGTTGCTAGATTGTTGACAAGTAACCAAATAATAAGATTGCACCTATAGGTCCAGGTGTCAAGCTTCACTTACTTGATTTCAGTTCACACAAGAATTTAAAAAAAAAAAATAGATACACAGGTTGAACATAAAGAATTGAAAAACAAAAGACTAGATACACAAGTTAAATTTCTCTCTCTCTCTCTCTTTCGCTACACATATTAATCTTTGTTTCTCTCTTTAACATTCTCTCCCCCCCCTTTACCATGTATCCCTCTCTCTCACTCTCTCTGGCTTATACGTTCTTTCTCTCTTTCATTAATTCACACTCTTTTTGTCTCACTTTCTCTATCGCTATTTGTTTCTTTCTTACAACACTTCTTTCACATTCTCTTCTAATCTTTGCCTCTTCCTTACTCTCTATCTCTCTGTCTCTCTCTGTCTCTCTCTGTCTCTCTCTCTGTGTCTCTCTCGTCTCTCTCTCTGTCTCTCTCTGTTTCTCTCTGTGTGTCTCTTTCTCTCTGTCTCTCTGTCTCTCTCTCTGTGTCTCTTTCTCTCTGTCTCTCTCTCTGTGTCTCTGTCTCTCTGTGTCTCTTTCTCTCTCTCTCTGTGTCTCTTTCTCTCTCTGTGTCTCTCTCTGACTCTGTGTCTCTGTCTGTCTCTGTCTCTCTCTGCCTCTCTCTCTGTCTCTCTCTGTGTCTCTTTCTCTCTGTCTCTCTTTGTCTCTCTCTCTGTGTCTCTCTCTGTCTCTCTCTCTGTCTCTCTCTGTCTCTCTCTGTTTCTCTCTGTTTCTCTCTCTGTGTCTCTTTCTCTCTGTCTCTCTCTGTCTCTCTCTCTGTGTCTCTTTCTCTCTGTCTCTCTCTCTGTGTCTCTGTCTCTCTCCGTCTCTTTCTCTCTCTGTCTCTCTCTCTGTGTCTCTGTCTCTCTCTGTCTCTCTTTCTCTCTCTGTCTCTCTCTCTGTCTCTGTGTCTCTGTCTCTCTCTGCCTCTCTCTCTGTGTCTCTTTCTCTGTGTCTCTCTCTCTCTCTCTCTCTCTCTGTGTCTCTTTCTCTCTCTCTGTCTCTCTCTCTCTGTCTCTTTCTCTCTCTTTCTCTCTCTGTCTCTTTCTCTCTCTTTCTCTCTCTGTCTCTCTTTCTGTGTCTCTTTCTCTCTGTGTCTCTCTCTCTGTGTCTCTCTCTGTCTCTGTGTCTCTGTCTGTTTCTGTCTCTGTCTGTCTGTCTCTGTCTCTGTCTGTCTGTCTCTGTCTCTGTCTGTCTATCTCTGTCTGTCTCTGTCTGTCTGTCTCTGTCTGTCTGTCTCTGTCTGTCTGTCTCTGTCTGTCTGTCTCTGTCTGTCTGTCTCTGTCTGTCTGTCTCTGTCTGTCTGTCTCTGTCTGTCTCTGTCTGTCTCTGTCTATCTCTGTCTGTCTGTCTCTGTCTGTCTCTGTCTGTCTGTCTCTGTCTGTCACTCTTTGTTTCTGTCTCTGTCTCTCTCTGTCTTTGTTTCTGTCTCTGTCTCTCTCTGTCTTTGTCTCTCTCTGTCTCTCTCTCTGTCTGTCTCATTCTCTCTCTGTCTGTCTGCCTCTGTCTGTCTGTCTCTCTCTATCTTTCTGTCTCTGTCTGTCTGCCTGCCTCTGTCTGTCTGTCTCTCTCTATCTGTCTGTCTCTGTCTGTCTATCTCTCTGTCTCTCTTGCTCTTTCACTTTTCTCACTCATTTATTTCTTATTTTCTCTCGTTCTTTTTCTCTTATCTACACTCTGAATCTTTCTCTGTGTCTCTGTTTCTCATGCATAACTCACTACCTCTAGATGTCTCTCAACTTCCAGTTATCTCACATTTCGACTGTCTCTGACACCGTCCGTAGTATTTCGACACTATGTCTTATAAATATATGTGCTGTACGTTCCACTGTTTCACTTTGTCCC
This sequence comes from Biomphalaria sudanica, assembly GCA_036873155.1. NCBI lineage: Eukaryota > Metazoa > Mollusca > Gastropoda > Planorbidae > Biomphalaria > Biomphalaria sudanica. The sequence continues at coordinate 27,366 of JAZGLO010000347.1, forward strand.
TATTATGTCGCATCGATCAATGCCCATATATTCTCATCGTATAAGCAAACTGAAATGATTGATCTCCCTTTTCCTGTTCATTCCTGACGTCACAATAAGTTACTCTTGGGTTTTCCATTCAACTCCATTTCGTCATTAACCCCTCATTCAAAGGGGGGGGGGGGTTCGCCTCCGCCCACCCCTGCCCAACAGTCAACCACACAATGTTTCGTCACGGTGTGTTACGTTGACCACAAACAATAGCGTCGTCGGAATATGGATATTTGATGGATTGGCTCCCTTTGTTCTCTCAAGTTACACCTACTCCTGTGTACAGAGCAACCACAAATGTTCTCATGTATGTACTTGGGTTGTTTCCCCTTACAATCAAGGCAAAAGACGAGAAGTTACCTCGCTTGACAGCTCGAGACCCACACGGTTACCAATGTAAACATTAGAGATAAAAGTTGCGAAAGCTCGAGATGTGTGACTGAAAGTTGACATCAATGCAACTGATATCTGTAAACATTGAGTCAGCCAATCTAGGGTCTAGGGTTAATGAAATTTCTCGCCGGAACTAGTGGAGTGGTACATTTGAATAGGGTCGAATCTGCGACTGTGTCGCCGCCACTGTAAAATGTAAGAAAATTATGGAAATGAGATTTAATTTAGTAAAGTAAGTAAAGTTCCCCTTTCAGACCATGCGGTCTATAAGGCAGATGATGTAAAGGTCAAATGTTTCTGTGGCCCACAATTTACGAGGGTGTCATGTGGCCAGCAAATCGACCAACCGCCTTTACTTTTCTTCGTTACAGCTAGGTGAACTCAGAGGCGCCCTAAAAGATCCCGAAATTAACAATCCCAGTATTCACCAGGATTTGAACCCAGGATTTGACAATTTAATAATTGTCAACCACTTTATTTTTTTCTACACAAATGTAGCATGCTATCAGATGTATTAATATTAATGAGTGCATCAATGTTGAAGCTTAAAGAGGGTATAGGTCACTGCACACATCCTGTCCACGGCGTCATTTTAATAAATATCTGGTTCATAGTTTAAATATTTCAAAGGATTATATATGCGTTTAAAAATGTTTGTAAATGTTTGACATGTTTCAGATGTTCCTTCAGAGTTGAAGATAATCTACTTCCTAGTTCAGAAGATAATCTACTTCCTAGTTCAGAAGATAATCTACTTCCTAGTTCGAATCTTCCGAGGAACGACAGGGGATGGCAGAGGGCAGGGTTTGAACCCGAGACCATCCAGAAGTCCGAACGACATTCCATACTGCACGACCAGGCAACCAAAAGTTTAATACATTCTTTCTCTCTCTTCCTCTCTCTCTCTCTCTGTTTGCCTTTCTATATGCCTAAGAGATAGATTAATATTAATAGCAGCTAGTACTTAGAGAAAATAATGAATCAATATATTTATACATATAAACTTACATAAATGGGTCCTCCCAGGAGCGAGTATCCTTGTGTGAGTTCCACATGTTTTGTATTGTCTTGTGTCTGTCAATCACTTAATTAGGTCATACTGCCCTACTGCACTAAGACCACCAGTAGTTAGAACAAAACGTACATTCCAAGTATTTACTTTTACAAAACTCAAATCCTCAGAACGCGAGCCTTGTTCCGAGGTGTTTTATCCCTCATTGCAATGAAACGGCATCGAGCGGGTTGGTATGGGTATGGGGCGAGGCGGGGCGGGGCGGGGGTGATATACATATTGACTGGCTGCCCGAACGTTCGATTGGCAGGTGTTTAGATGTGAGACGACAAGAGAGCCTGGACTCCAGCGCTGTCAGCGTGACAAACTGAGACTCCAGCGGCGAGACAAGATAGAGGCCGGACAAATAAGAGCAGTCTACGAGTGTCTGACATCACATTGAAGTCAACACTTCATCCATCAACCCGAGAGAAATTGTTTTCTAATCTACTTAGAATTAGGCTGGAAGTTTTCCAAGTACTGAAAGATCAAGAGGCAGAGGCGGTGCACTGGGGGGGGGGGCGAGTTATGTGTTGCTGTTTTGTCTCTTTTCTTGTTTCTTTGTTCCTCCTTCTTTAGTCTTCACTAGGGGCAGGTCTTTAGTCTTCACTAGGGGCAAGTCTTTAGTCTTCACTAGGGGCAAGTCTTTAGTCTTCACTAGGGGCAAGTCTTTAGTCTTCACTAGGGGCAGGTCTTTAGTCTTCACTAGGGGCAAGTCTTTAGTCTTCACTAGGGGCAGGTCTTTAGTCTTCACTAGGGGCAAGTCTTTAGTCTTCACTAGGGGCAAGTCTTTAGTCTTCACTAGGGGCAGGTCTTTAGTCTTCACTAGGGGCAAGTCTTTAGTCTTCACTAGGGGCAGGTCTTTAGTCTTCACTAGGGGCAAGTCTTTAGTCTTCACTAGGGGCAGGTCTTTAGTCTTCACTAGGGGCAAGTCTTTAGTCTTCACTAGGGGCAAGTCTTTAGTCTTCACTAGGGGCAAGTCTTTAGTCTTCACTAGGGGCAGGTCTTTAGTCTTCACTAGGGGCAAGTCTTTAGTCTTCACTAGGGGCAAGTCTTTAGTCTTCACTATGCGCAAGTCTTTAGTCTTCACTAGGGGCAAGTCTTTAGTCTTCACTAGGGGCAAGTCTTTAGTCTTCACTAGGGGCAGGTCTTTAGTCTTCACTAGGGGCAAGTCTTTAGTCTTCACTAGGGGCAAGTCTTTAGTCTTCACTAGGGGCAAGTCTTTAGTCTTCACTAGGGGCAGGTCTTTAGTCTTCACTAGGGGCAAGTCTTTAGTCTTCACTAGGGGCAGGTCTTTAGTCTTCACTAGGGGCAGGTCTTTAGTCTTCACTAGGGGCAAGTCTTTAGTCTTCACTAGGGGCAGGTCTTTAGTCTTCACTAGGGGCAAGTCTTTAGTCTTCACTAGGGGCAAGTCTTTAGTCTTCACTAGGGGCAAGTCTTTAGTCTTCACTAGGGGCAAGTCTTTAGTCTTCACTAGGGGCAGGTCTTTAGTCTTCACTAGGGGCAAGTCTTTAGTCTTCACTAGGGGCAGGTCTTTAGTCTTCACTAGGGGCAAGTCTTTAGTCTTCACTAGGGGCAAGTCTTTAGTCTTCACTAGGGGCAGGTCTTTAGTCTTCACTAGGGGCAAGTCTTTAGTCTTCACTAGGGGCAAGTCTTTAGTCTTCACTATGCGCAAGTCTTTAGTCTTCACTAGGGGCAAGTCTTTAGTCTTCACTAGGGGCAAGTCTTTAGTCTTCACTAGGGGCAGGTCTTTAGTCTTCACTAGGGGCAAGTCTTTAGTCTTCACTAGGGGCAAGTCTTTAGTCTTCACTAGGGGCAAGTCTTTAGTCTTCACTAGGGGCAGGTCTTTAGTCTTCACTAGGGGCAATTCTTTAGTCTTCACTAGGGGCAGGTCTTTAGTCTTCACTAGGGGCAGGTCTTTAGTCTTCACTAGGGGCAGGTCTTTAGTCTTCACTATGCGCAAGTCTTTAGTCTTCACTAGGGGCAAGTCTTTAGTCTTCACTAGGGGCAAGTCTTTAGTCTTCACTAGGGACAAGTCTTTAGTCTTCACTAGGGGCAAGTCTTTAGTCTTCACTAGGGGCAAGTCTTTAGTCTTCACTAGGGGCAAGTCTTTAGTCTTCACTATGCGCAGATCTTTAGTCTTCACTAGGGGCAAGTCTTTAGTCTTCACTAGGGGCAAGTCTTTAGTCTTCACTAGGGGCAAATCTTTAGTCTTCACTAGGGGCAAATCTTTAGTCTTCACTAGGGGCAAATCTTTAGTCTTCACTAGGGGCAAATCTTTAGTATTAACTAGGGGCAAGTCTTTAGTCTTCACTAGGGGCAAATCTTTAGTCTTCACTAGGGGCAAGTCTTTAGCTTTCACTAGAGGCAAGTCTTTAGTTCTCACTATGGACAAGTCTTTAAACCTCACTACAGGCAAGTCTTAAGTCCTTACTACAAATTTAAATTATGTTAAAATCGCTATATTTGAAACTTTTTTTTTTTTTATTATTTTTAAATATTCGTTATCCCCCCTTCCCCATGGTATACATTTTGTACAGCTACAGGCAGTGGTTGTGAATTTTTTTTTTTTTTTTAAATTGGCCATTAGAATTTGCGTTTGAAATTTCTGTCATTTAAATAAACTTGCAAATAGTCTAATTAATAAAATTCTAAGAAAAGAATTATTTCTGGAATCTGAGTGTATCTTTTGATATGAGCGTAAATCATTATTAACTAAAAATCATTGCCCATCTTTACATTATGATTTACATTTTAAAAAAAAGTTTACAAAACTTTTCCAGAAATGATAATTATTACATCTTGGGGCCCAATTCTCTTTCGGGACGTCAGAATGACGGTGAGCAGGGTTCAAGCTGGAGACTATCATGAACATAATCACATTGCCTACCATAGCATCCACCCCAACCAAGAACCTACATCTCATAACAACCCATAGCCAAACATTTCATGGGCTTTAAAAGTGGTAGCATAACAGTAGTTTAGAGTACGATTGTTCCATTCATTACGTGTAATAAGAATGTTACTAGCCCAAAGCTCTTTCAACTTGACTGATTAATCAATTAATACCTGACCAATACCTCAAGTTACATTTTATTGTCAAAATGCTACTTATGAGGATTTAAATTTCTGTCTTGGACAACTTCTAAATAATAGACCATGTCTCGACTAACACACAAAGAGTTTTGCTAAGGTTTCTGATTAGAACTAAATGATCTCACTTAGTTTTATGTGCAAGTCCCAAACTTACTGAATGACGCGATGCGGGGAACTTTTCTCAAATCTCAAGATTTTTGTTCAAGTCAAAGACACGTGACTTAAACAACGTTTATCTTCTGGTGTTGTCAGAGTGTGTGTGTGATTGTGTGTGTATGTGGAGACCTCTTGGGGCAAGCATACTGATAAACTTGTTTGAAAGTTGCTTTCCAACAGATAACATACAAACATATAACATACACATATAACTATAACCTGTGTGAATACATGCTCATCATTATGACAAACTTTATTACATATAACTAAAACAGACTTTGTCTCCATTTGCCTTGGTATTTTGTTAGGCTGATTAATACCTGCATTAATTTTAAAGCATGTGTTCCATTATATATATATATATATATATATATATATATATATATATATATATATATATATATATATATATATATATAATGTGATTTAATTATTTTATAAAACTATTCCAATTTCTTTTATTTTTTTAGTAAAAAAGTACATCATTTTTGGGGGTTAATTGTACTCCATTTAGTTTTTGGTTTGACACATGAAACTGTTAGTGGTTTGCATCTGTGACTAGATGAAGCCTCTATCGGGTTAAGTCCCTATGGCAAGAGGACCGACGTCATATTTGCATTGTAAGAGAAGAAACTTAAGCGTTGGAAGGGAAATAACAACGAAATAATCTTTAAAAAGCAGCGAAAGTAGTTATCTACCCTGCAATTTGCATTTGAGTGTACTTACGAAAGTAAAATGAAAAAAAAAATTGTGTAGAGATTTATTTTTATTTAAGATACTAGTTTCTTTGTCTACATATTAAATTTACTAATTCTCTATGCAATTGACTTTTTAAACCTTCAAAAATGGAGATTCCTTTTCGCAGGACATCCACTTGGATGAGGGACGTCTCTGAAACAAAGTACTGAATGTAAGTGTACTCACTCTTTGCTGGTTCGTAAGCACTGGGCACGCCTAAACTCCTCCTCATCATCTTTGGTGTGTCTGGTGCTGGTCCAGTTTTTGTCTGACCTCTCACCCGACGACCTTTCCTTGCCAGGCTGGGGCGACTTTGACCGGTGACGGTGAGAGTGACCTTGTTTGCGATGTCCACGGTGACTGTCGTGGCTTGCTTCGGGTGTGGCCAACCTGTTGGAGGATGACGCCATACCTGTAAGAAAATAAGCCGTGCAGTTATTTGTTCGAATACAAAATGAAAACACAAAAACAATTTTTTTTTTAATTTAACCCTGTTGAAAAAAACAAGAAAAACATAAAAATACTTTTTAAAAAAAATATTTGTATTATTTATATTTATATTAAGAGTAATAGAAACAATTAGTTTGGAATTGTCGCGTGTGATTCAATTAGTAATAGATCAAGACCAACAACAACAAATATGTGCAATTAGAAATATTTTTACCAATAGTAATAGTTAAGCGCTATATCACACTTTTAGTCTTTTTATTTTTGTATCCAGTGTACCCAATATTAAAGTCTTGTTATATATTTTAAAAAGCAGATTGGAGACTCACATACTTAGTGTTAGGCACAGTCATTGCCTGTTGACAGTTTCATCTATTTTTTTTTTCATTTGATTTCAATACTATAACACTTGTGTTTAATACTGTTGTTCGTATTGGCATCTCTA
>JAZGLO010000348.1:0-26101 GCA_036873155.1 Biomphalaria sudanica
ACCTGAGGGCTCGATAGATGCAATTCTGTGACAGAAACCTGAGGGCTCGATAGATGTGATTCTGTGACAGAAACCTGAAGGCTCGATAGATATTCTGTGACAGAAACCTGAAGGCTCCATAGATGTAATTCTGTGACAGAAATGTTCTTTCCTATGACTTTACAGATTTGTGTTTATGCTGTTCTAAGCTACACTCTCTGACCAAGTCTTAATGACGTGAGATCTAATTTGACCTCCATGAACTTAAACTCATGGAGGTTGGACCAAAGAAAGAATTAAGTGTTGTTTTTTTTTCTGTCAAATTTTCATAATAAATAAATAAAACAAAATGAAAGGAATCGGAGTGGAAAGGGCTGGGGACTAAACTCTAGCGTGGCCCAAAAAGTCACGTGGAAACTCCTCTGTCATGATCTGGAAACGTTATATTCGAGGCTCAACTCTTGCCTGATAGGCTCCCAGCCAACTGATGCCACGCGACTAAGCTGTTTAAATCCTTAGGAGATCCGATGTTTATTGCATGGAAGAACCGACATCCATTCTGATGACAGCACCATCTTGTCTTCATGGGGTGAAGGGGGGAGGAGAGCAGAGGCAAAACTCGTTCAGATTTGATGATGAGGAGGAGGATGGATCATTTCGTTCCTCGGTTACAAAGAGGAAGAGCACGATTAGAAATAAAACGCATGTTTATGAAACAACTAAAAACTATGTCACCGAGCGAAACAGAGGAAGACAAAGTAAAAGGTAAAATAAAAGTTTAGACAGTGGGTAAAATAAAAGTTTAGGCAGAAGGTAAAATAAAAGTTTAGACAGTGGGTAAAATAAAAGTTTAGACAGAAGGTAAAATAAAAGTTTAGACAGTGGGTAAAATAAAAGTTTAGACAGTGGGTAAAATAAAAGTTTAGACAGTGGGTAAAATAAAAGTTTAGACAGTGGGTAATATGAAAGCTAAGACAGCAGTTAAAATACTATTTAAAAAAAGGCCTGACGCAGTATAGGTCAAAGTGAGCATGAGTTGAAGTCAGCATGAGTTCAGAGTGAGAGCTTGCTAGAATCAGCATCAGAAGGAATCAATATAGGTCATAGTTAGATGGAGCTAAAGTCAGCATGGGTTTGAATTAGCATGTGTTTGAATTATCATGGGTTTGAATTAGCATAGGTTTGAATTAGCATGGATTTGAATTAGCATAGATTTGAATGAGCCTGGGTTGCAGAAAGTCTATGATACTTTAATTAGAGCATTAATTTTTTCCCCCATTTTTCTTTTCCAGTGCTCAAAGCTAATGGATTGTTAAACAGAAGCTGAGCGGTTTGTATAAACGAATGAAAAGCAATTAGCGCTAATAAAACACTCAGGTCAAAATTACAGAGCAAAATAAGATTGAAATGAAACTCACTAGCAACTAATTAATGTGTTCAGATTGAATTACCGGAAGAGACACAATCGTTTAAATTTATTCATTATTTTGTAGAATTCATTAGAGAAGCCTCCTTGGATTAATGACTTGCATAAGTGTACAAGCTTTCATGAGATTTTACAAGCCTATGTACATGTTTTTTTCCCAAAGCCATTTTTGGATAAGATCTTAACTTAACACCATAATTTATTGTACCTAACAATATATGAATAAAAAAACAATAAGTTAATTAATTATTGGTAATTATTTCATTGTGTTCGGTATCGAAAAGGGGAAATAAATGCTACTTATTGAGAGATGCGGATGTAAATGTTATTCCCCTTATTACGTTTTGTTCAATTTTGTTTTCTCCCACTTCCCATTCTTGGATCAAATTGACTTAGCACACTTGTTCATTGCACTTTTAGCACACTTGTTCATTGCACTTTTAGCACACTTGTTCATTGCACTTTTAGCACACTTGTTCATTGCACTTTTAGCACACTTGTTCATTACACTTTTAGCACACTTGTTCATTGCACTTTTAGCACACTTGTTCATTGCACTTTTAGCACACTTGTTCATTGCACTTTTAGCACACTTGTTCATTGCACTTTTAGCACACTTGTTCATTGCACTTTTAGCACACGTGTTCATTGCACTTTTAGCATACTTGTTCATTGCACTTTTAGCACACTTGTTCATTGCACTTTTAGCACACTTGTTCATCGCACTTTTAGCACACTTGTTCATCGCACTTTTAGCACACTTGTTCATTGCACTTTTGGCACACGTGTTCATTGCACTTTAGCACACTTGTTCATTGCACTTTTAGCACACTTGTTCATTGCACTTTTAGCACACGTGTTCATTGCAACTTTTAGCACACTTGTTCATTGCACTTTTAGCACACTTGTTCATTGCACTTTTAGCACACTTGTTTATTGCACTTTTAGCATACTTGTTTATTGCACTTTTAGCCCACTTGTTCTTTGCACTTTTAGCACACTTGTTCATTGCACTTTTAGCACACTTGTTCATTGCAGATAACAATAAATGAATTAATAGATGCATTGACAAATAAATTAATCAAATCGTGCTAATTAATAAATTTTGTTTTATGTAACAAATAGGTGGCTTATTTCTGCAGTATTGAGAGATATTGCATTGATTTTTGCGGTACTTTCCCTTAGATAAGTAATTTTTTTTTCAAGATATTTTAATTTTCTGTTTAGATCTATATAGGTTCAGTCGGTTTGTGTTGTAATTAAAAATTTAAACAAATAGTAAAGTACACATCCACATGATGCTAGCGAGGTTTGAATTTAATTAGAAACTAGAAAAACGTGCAAAATACTTTTTAAAAAGACAATACCTCCTTTATGCAACCTTTAGAGCGATTGTTTTTTTTTGTTGTTTTTTTTTTTTTGCTTAAAAGTTAATGAATGTTAGGTTAAAAAACAATGGAACATTTTCTTACCCCGCCCCATCCCCCCTTCTCACCGAGAAAGAATCCTGGTGTAGCGCATGTGTAGATCGAGTAATATTCCAATGATAAGCATTTAGCTCTTAAGGATAGTCTAGACTTAAAAGACGAGGCGCAACATTTTCCTGAACATTAATTTATTGAACTCTTGAATCAATTATTCCTTACATTCGGAAATTCCCCAACGCGATAGTCCTTTCAAGAATGCGATAGTCCTTTCAAAACGTATGTTGAATCTTGACCTAGAATCCTAGATATAAATCTCTAGCCAAATTTAAATTAATTTAATATTTTACTTGAAAAAGGATAACGGTCAAATCAGAGGTTTCCCCGTCTGGCCAACGAGCTAGTAATTCTTGTCTCAGCGATATACAGCAACTGTTCAATTCTAGGAAAATCTTTAGAGTCGATTTTGTGATCAGCTGTCCAGGTTCCTGGATCCAGGTTCCATGAAGGAGTGACTAGAATAGAGGTACTTTAAAAAGACAGTCACTGCTTGTCTAGTAGCGCTATAGTGATTGCTATAAGGTACGTTTTTGTGTCTGTTCGATAACACGTTCGTAATAGTCCATGGCGATTAGTTGACATCACATTTACGATTGTCTCTAATCCTTTTAAAAGATTATGTCAAAGAAATCTACTGAATGATTATTAGTACTGGGATGGAACATTTTTAGCACTTTGATGAGACATTTTTGCTCTTTTCTGAGAGATATTAGCACTTTGATGACATTTTTAGCACTTTGTGGAAACTTTTTAGCACTTGATGAAAATGTTAGCACTTTTGTGTATTTTCGAGCACTTTGATGAAACATTTTTAACACTTTGATGAAACATTTTTAACACTTTGATGAAACATTTTTAACACTTTGATGAAACATTTTTAACACTTTGATGAAACATTTTTCGCACTAATGAAATTTTTAAAAGTTTTATTACTTTGACAAGAACATTGGAAAAGATCATTAGCGCTTAGCTTCATTTTAATAGCTCTAGTTTATTGCCGATTACTGTTTGGCGTTCCGAATCGAGGGGCCTCGTTCTCGAATGTTATCTATGTCGAAGAAGAATGGGAATTTGAATTTCTGGCTTCTTATGGCGCCCTGACTCCGCCCAACTATGATGGGTACCTGATATTAGTTGTGGAATAGTAAAGGCGCTTCGTCGACGTGCTGGTCACATGACATCCTTATTACCCATAGGCCACAGAAACAAATGACGTTTTATCATCTTCCCATAGATCGTAAGATCTGAAAGGTGAAGTTTTTTTTTACTATTTGACGAATGTGTAAAATAACACTCGTTGAGTATTGGAATTAGATTAATGTTTCAATTTAGTAGCACTGTGTACAATGGTAAAGTCACTAATTATCTCCTGCTATACTTCCACGTAGCAGTGTGACCTACTTGTAAGTACCTTATAGAGGTCAGTGTTATTAACCAGCGTGCACTATAATTCACCCACCCCGCGTAGGAATACAATGCTGTGCTCTCATTACCATGAATTAGGACCATATGACATTCGCAATCACGCGCCAGGTCCGCGCGCTAGACACGATTGTGATTATTGATGTGTTGACACAGGGGCGTGACTGCCGAGGTAATAGGACAACAATAGCACACAATGAGACAGTGTGGGATCATGGGATGTGCATTAAGATCAACAGGTAGAGTGAGTGAGTAAGGGACACAACGAATGAGAGAGGGAGGGAGTTACTGGGTGAGTAAGACAGGCTATAAGCAAGTGTGTGAGAGAACGAAAGAGTGCGTTAGTAAATGAGTTTGTTTGTTAATTGATCGTGTGTTTGTTCATTTATTTATTTCTTTACTTACTTATTTAGTTAATTAGATAAAGAGTGGACGAATGTGGAGTGTCAGTTTAAAAATGAAAGAGACAGTGAGAGAGTAAAGAAAACAGACAAGACAGAAGGAGACACGTACAAGAAAGGAGACATTGAGACACAGACAAATAGGCAGCTATGGAGAGAAGAGGGAATTTAGAAAATACTCAAGAGAGAGCGAGAGAGACGAAAAAAAGAGAGAGAGACGAGAGAGACAGACGAAAGAGATAGACAACAGAGAGAGAAGGGTGGGTCTAGAGACGAGAGAGAGAGGCGGGAGAAGAATGAGGGAGAAAGCTGGTAAATTCTTGTAGGGATGGTCTTAAATTGTATAGAGAAGCATGTATTGAACCAGAGATAACCAAATTTAACAGATAACAAAAAAAAAAAAAGATGATAAAGAAAAGAAAGATATAGAGAATGAGAGAGTTAATGAAACATATTTCTGAATCCCAAAAATGTAAAAAAAAAAATAATAATAATTAACTGTACCATTTCAAGAAGAGAAACCCTTCTGCTTTGTTTAGATCAATCGAAGCGATCTACAGTTCAAACAAAGACAATACCTTTACCAACTAGATACAGAGCCTAACTGAGGAAAGGAGGTGGGAGAGAGGAAGATTGGGAAGGATTGGGGTGACGGAAGCCTGGTGAAAACTAAAATAGAGGCTTGCAGTTTGCGCAGATGTACAACCATCATGGGGCCATCGATCAACTAAGTTTATGATGTGTTGTGGCCGCTGGGGCAGTAGCTGGGTACCACTAATTACTTCTTTACAGATTGTCACGTGACGTGATTCTCAGACAAGAGAAGAGGAGAGAGAAAGCTGATTAAAGTCAGACATAGAAGGACAGATCGGAGGAGAGAAAGATTTATGGCGCCCTCCATACCAAGGAAGTTTGGGACCAAGACATTTCATTGACTCAGTACTACAGGTAGCGAAGGAGGGGTGGGGGAGGCCAGTTCATAGTTCATGTCTCTTTAATAAACTCTGTTAGTCCGATCACATGCTTCTAGTTCGAATCCCTGATGCAGCTGGGAAAATTCCTTAACTGCTAGTATATAATAATGGGTTTGGCTTTGCGTTCGCACAGTGTTGATGGAATAGAAAGAATGTCTTAATCGATTCAATAGCTAAGACGTGATTTACTTAAACATCGATTGAAAGTTCAAGTCGATTATATTAGATTAGAAGAAAAGAGTCTACTATTTGAAACTGTCAGGTAGAGTTGAACCATAAGCTCTTGAAACTCTAGGCCAGCAAAAGCGAACCAGAGCTTCCTCTCACCGGCTGATTTGTCTACTAGACTTAAGATTGGGACTTACTTAGACTTGGACTTAGATCCTACCGTGCCGTCCGGCGCATTGGGCGGTAGGCTGTCCCCACAAAGATTTGTCACTGGCAGTATCTGAAACCTCTTCCCGCCTGATGTCTACTGCTCTGATTTCCTTGTTTGAATCCAGATCTCTAAAACTGATTCCTAAAATCCGTCTTAGCCATTTCTGTTAGCCACATTTAATCTTTTCTCAATTTTGACAGATGACTTCCATGTCTCACGTGCAAGGAGAGATCGGGAGGACGATTGTGTTAAGTAGGTAGATATTTGTCTCTAATAGCTTGGCTTGTCCAAGACTGGGAACATTCCTCTAAAAATGTCTAAAAGATAGATTTGGGATATTCCTTTAAAGTGTATAATATCTACTAAACTTAGGATTGAAAAAAATTATCTAAAAGTTATATTGGGGATATCCATAGGATGTCTACTAGATTTAAGATTGGGAGAATACATCGAAAGGATAGATGCGGGATATCTCTTTAAATGAAACTATGTTCTGACTTAAGATGGAGACTATCCATAGGCAATGCTTCTCAGTCTCAAGTTCTCAACTTGGCGGTCGGGTGGAAGCGGTCCTTGAAGGAGACAATTGAGCCCATTGGGAATCTTAACAGAACCCCCGTTTGGGTTGCCTAAGAGCCGAGTCCGTTGCACTGGTAAGGATGGAGAAAAGCCGAAACAAGCCTGTCACTATCCTCAATGGGGCCGTTGTTATGGCGGACATCTACACGGCTGATGTTGTACAGAAAAGGAATATCCCCATAGAAGTTTTCCCGGTGAGCTCTGCCTTTAGCCTCGCTTGGGATACGGACCATTAATGGCAGGGATGCAAACATTTTCAACTGTTTGGATATGTCCCTAATGGGAGTTTATTCAGACAGTTGGATAAAAGCTAAGCATTCCAATAGTTTTAGATTCAACTTTTTTTTTTTCAGGAAACCTCAGAATTTGCGCTATTCAATTTTAGCTTTATCATCACAGGAATCCGTGGGCCTTAGGCCTCTTTTTTGTGCTTTATGTGAATCTTTTAGACAAATTTTGTAGAAGTAATTTTTAACATATCCAACTCTTATGTGACCAAAAAAACACACAAAAAATTAAAACATTACAATGTATATATGTGTGATTTTAAATAGGTAAACATATGACTTTTTAAGATAAATAAATATAGTAGATTATGTGCAAGGACAAACAAATAAAACGTATGCATTAAAAGGATACAAATCATTTACAAAATATTGTAAACATTCATAGATATTTTATGGAACACACGAGGAACCACTGTAATTGTCACTGTATTCATGTCCAACATCACTGACCGGAAGTTTATCACATCGAACTATCACTGATTACTCCAACACACACACTTATCCACGGGCATACGAATTCAAGAAATAAAAGTCTGTCGATCTCTTCATTTCTCGCTCTCTCTCTCTCTCTCTCTCTCTCTGTTTAGCTCTCTCTCCCCTTGACGACAGATTTGTCAGTCTCCGTCTGGAACCGGGAGAGCTCTGCGTGCTAGAAAGTTACTCACGGACTCAGCTAAAGATGGCAAGGTGACGTTTTATACTCAAAAAGAAAGGAGGGGCAAAGGGAACTTAAAGGGGCCACGGCGGAGGTCAAAAGTTAACTAAATAAAATTATACAAAATAAATACATAATAGAAAAAAAAACATTTTAAATATATATTTAAAAAAAGACAAAACCTACATTATTAAACTTCAAATATAATAAGTTAATAAAATTTTTTAAAAATATATAAATATTTGGTTCAATTTGGTATCGAACCCGTGACACCGTCAGTTGCTAGAAAATATGCATTTTCTGATTTTATCAGCAAGGACAGTATATTTCTGCAATTATTTATTGGTATGTTCATATGTGAGCATCTAGGTTTTAACACTAAAACTAGTCTATATCTTCTTCTTGATCTAGAATGTGGTGAGGATGTACCACAGTTATGTTCTAGCCAGTGTACATGCAAGGGGTGAGGATGTACTACAGTTATGTTCTAGGCAGTGTACTTGCAAGTGGTGAGGATGTACTACAGTTATGTTCTAGCCAGTGTACTTGCAAGTGGTGAGGATGTACTACAGTTATGTTCTAGCCAGTGTACTTGCAAGTGGTGAGGATGTACCACAGTTATGTTCTAGCCAGTGTACTTGCAAGTGGTGAGGATGTACTACAGTTATGTTCTAGCCAGTGTACATGCAAGGGGTGAGGATGTACTACAGTTATGTTCTAGCCAGTGTACTTTTTTTTTGCAAGTGGTGAGGATGTACTACAGTTATGTTCTAGCCAGTGTACTTGCAAGTGGTGAGGATGTACTACAGTTATGTTCTAGCCAGTGTACTTGCAAGTGGTGAGGATGTACTACAGTTATGTTCTAGCCAGTGTACTTGCAAGTAGTAAGGATGTACCACAGTTATGTTCTAGCCAGTGTACTTGCAAGTGGTGAGGATGTACTACAGTTATGTTCTAGCCAGTGTACTTGCAAGTGGTGAGATTGTACCACAGTTTATTTTGTTTAACAACAACAAGGGAAACTAATACTTCAGTATTCACATATATGGCTAAATTTGTTGGGTTTAGTCCCCTTATATAATTGTTAACGCTATTTCTCCCACACGCATTCTTCATTAAAGTTAAAACTTTAAAGAATTATATATTGTACCTAACAAAGCATGAATCAACAAACAAAGATACTCATCTTGTCAATCAATTATTGGCAATAAAAAAAATTGTGTTTGTGTTACGTCCCCCCCCCCCCCCGATCTAATCAAGCCATAAATGTTTATTAGAATTTTCATTGCACCTAAAACTCTGATTCAGGCAATCAAGAGGTGGAGAGTATTATCTAGTGTACACGCTTTATTTTCTTATGTTATTTTTCTTTAGTCATGAGAAACACTACACTCATCCTTAATCTTTGGAATCGAAGGTATTGCCATTATTATTGAAGTCAAAAGCTAGGTACATTATCTTATCTTATCTTATATATTACAGACGTTACTTCAAAGAATAAGATAATTATGAACTACGCATTTATGTGTCAATCTGCTAAGTCGTTGGTTTTCCTGGCTGATTTAGGCAACCCATTCTATTCTCTAATGGCACTAGGGAAGAAGGAGAACTTGTACGAATTTATTCTAGCGTACGGAATAAGAAATGTGCCTCTGTAATAGTGTCTGAGTATTTAATTAGTTTTTTTCTGAAGTATTTCTGAAGCTGAAAAGCATGGAGAAAGGGCATCTCCGGGACTCCGCCCCGGACCACGCTGAAAGAGATTATAGCGCTTCCCCTGACACCTTCCTGGCTTAATGAACATTGAATACAAACTTTTGGAATCCAATCATATTGTAAATATATGTGCAAAGAAAAAAATATAAAAAATTATTATATGTCTTTTGGTAATTATTTTCTTTTTATGACATACATTAAATATTCAAGAAACCCAGTGTGGAAGATCACAGCGCTTCTCCAAGCTCCAACTAAGTGGGACGCGAACGGATTTTTTTTTTGTTTTGGGGGGGGGGGGTAAAATATTGAGAAGCATTGGTCTAGAAGGTCGTATTAGTCAAACAGTTAAGTGGCAACTTGAAACAACTTTATGGGACTCGCAAACTGGAAAAGGGGATGGGGGGGTACAAGCATTGGAAACAATAAAAACGTTGCTCCTAGGGAGATATAGTTGTATCGTTTGGTAATCATTAAGTCATTGTTTCTAAACTCTCCAGAACCTGAAAATCGAATTCAGCACACTAGGTAATTACCAAGGCCTGGACGAGAGATCGAAGGGAATGGAGTTCTAGAAACATTGATGGTGCCTTTACCCCCCATCCCCCACCCCCGTATGCGGTGTTTCGCCTACACCTCCCTTCCCCTTTCCTTTTCCCAGGGGATGAAGTTCAACCAGTGAATTCCTAGAGATCTACGGAAGGCTCAATACAAATGACGTAATCGATACCAGAAAGCCCATTCAGGCGAGCTACTAGACCCGCCCACTTCAGTGGGCCAGTTAGAACATTTCACTGATGTGTAGGTAGGGTTGTTTCAGTTGTAAAAAAAAAAAACACAAACAGAAAGGGGGAGGCGTGGGGTAAAATAATAAGACAACCCAGACATTTAGATTACTCTTTATTTTGAGCGTGCGACATTAGTGTTGAATACTCGGTCGTTGGTTTGTTTTCTCAAACCCATAGTAATAATAAGGCTTGTCTTCGTGTCCGAAGATTAATGAGGAGTGCAGGATTTCCCGTGGATACGCAGCCACAGCTGTGACGTACATATTTTTCCACATCCAGGGCATAAGCATTGTTCACCGGTGGTCGATAAAGGTTTTCTTTTCGCCGTCTGCGTCTGTCCTCGGTAGAGGATTTTCTTTCGGTCTCAAATGTGTATTCCGCGAACTTTGTGAGTGACCTTCAGCTGTCTCGTTCTGAAGCCGAATGCAGCCAGATGCTCTCTCCTATCTCAGCTAAGGCAAGTTGGCACCTAGGTGGTCTTTAAAGCGTTTCCGTGGGGTACCTCTGTTACGGCGACCACATTTCAGCTCACTAAAAAAAAGACAGCTTTTGGCAGCTTTTTTGCCCCCACCCCTATCTACAACGAAACCGGTGTAGGCGTAGTAAACTGTTAATGGCGAGGTTGAAAAAAAACAAATGTCTATTTGAAACAAAACTGAACAACTTTTATTAGCAAACATATACACACAGATTTAAACTTCAATGTCGATGTTTGTAGCAACACAATTAGAAGGATGATAGATGAAACAAGATAGACCTCTAAAATTACAAAATTACAAGTCTTTCTGTCTGTATAAGTAGATGAAAGGAAATTAATGCAGTCGACTTAATGCTAATGCAGACTTCATGCAGTTATCTGGAATCGTTTTCAATATGAGCCATTGCAAATGTTGCTATGTTCGTTCATAGTGTGTTACCACTTTTGAGGCCAACGAGTGCATTGCAATTTGTGTTAAAAAGTACTTTCAATTATTACAATATTGCCAGGATGAATTTGCGATTAGAATCGACCTATAGGTTCTTAACTTATGAATTGAATCAAATGCTAATTAAGTCATATCCTTATCTATCATAATCTATTAGAGTCATATGTTAATCTCTCTGTCTTATCTGTTTGTCTCTATTTCTATCTGTTTCTTTATATGTTCTCTCTCTGTGTCTGTTTCTCTCTACGTCTTTTTTAGTCTGTTTTTCTATTTTTTAAAATCTTTCTATCTCTCTGTCTCTCTTTCTCTGTTTCTATGTCTCTCTTTCTCTGATTCTATGTCTCTCTCGCTGTTTCTATGTCTCTCTCGCTGTTTCTATGTCTCTCTCTCTTTCTGTTTTTTTTTTCAATGTCTCTGTTGATATTCTCTCTTCAATTATCTCTCTCTCTCTCACTCAATTCTCTCTTTAGTTTTCTGTGTCTCCTCTTTTCTATTACTCTCTCTCTCTCTCTCAGTTTGTTTCTCTTATTCTCTCTCTAGCTCTCTCTTTCGTCTGGTTGTGATTTTTTAAACGTGTTTAATTGTTGTCTCTTTCCCCTCTTGTTTCTCCATGTTTCCTAAACTCTTGAGTGTAGACATATATGTGTGTTCAAGTCTGCAGAGGTGTCAGCATGTTCGTGGGCGAGCTCTTGTATGTCTCTCTCTCTCACTTTGCAAACATAAAATGCCGCGACCACCATTCTAGGGAAAAAAATCTGTAGCAAGGGAAATAATCGAGCAATTTCCTTATAATTTGAGGTTTCTGTACTGTTTACATTTCATGCTATGCGTTACAGTAAATCAATTCAAAACTACATATTTATAGAACTGCTTGGTCTCATGACATTTACATTTCAGTGTTTATATTTATTTTTGAATTATTTGCGGGTAATTAGGTCAGGGTTTCTCGACATTTTTATTTTTAGAATCAGACATATTTTAAAATATTTCAATTCGCATACCATTCATGGTAGGACAGTGTTGGTGAATTACTGATGTGACCCTACAGTGACCCGCTTAAAGAGCTGCTAATAAGAAAGATGTGATGGAGTATCTGGTTGTTGATATTTGGTACAGTTATGAGATACGAGCATGCAGATCCATATAAAGGCCTTTAACTTAATTTTTAACTCTAGTTGATTCCCCTTGACAAGAAGAGAATTTCTCTAATGAATTGTAATTTATTAATTCATTGGGCCCTAGTTCATGAAGTGTATGGTCCTGTGTGTATGTTGTCCTTCTTGATATCACTAAATATTAATGCCATAATATTGTTTTACAACTGGTTAGGGTGTTTCTGTTTTTTTCCATGTTGAGCAATCACTTTCAACTTTCTCCAGAATATCGATATTAAAGACATATCATCTCCTTACAAGTCTTGAATACAGTTCAAATATCATTGACAACAAAGCTTTGATAAAGTTCTATTTTGAAGCAGATCCTATTGTTTTCAGTTTCTAATAACTTATCTACTGTGATGAACACTACAGCCTACACTACGCTAACTAAAGCCTTCACTACACTGATACAGACTACAATACAATGATACAGCCTACACTACGCTTAACTAAAGCCTTCACTACACTGATACTGACTACACTACAATGATACAGCCTACACTACGCTAACTAAAGCCTTCACTACACTGATACAGACTACACTACAATGATACAGCCTACACTACGCGAACTAAAGTCTTCACTACATTGAAACAGACTACACTACAATGATACAGCCTACACTACAATGATACAGCCTACACTACAATGATACAGCCTACACTATAATAATACAGCCTACACTACATTAACTGACCACATGACACCCTTGTCAACAGTCGGTCATAGAAACCTATGAGCTTTACATCATCTGCCCTAATAGAGCTAGGTCTAATGAGCGGTACGTTGTACTACAGAGCTAATGAAACAAACAGAACTGAATGACTAAATACTCTCAAACAAAACTGAATGACTAAATACTCTCAAACAGAACTGAATGACTAAATACTCTCAAACAGAACTGAATGACTAAATACTCTCAAACAGAACTGAATGACTAAATACTCTCAAACAGAACTGAATGACTAAATACTCTCAAACAGAACTGAATGACTAAATACTCTCAGATGCACCCTTGACCTTTTCTAGATACGTTTGCTTCTAAATATGGCTGCCTGGTCGTGCGGTTTGCGCGCTGGACTGTCGTTCGGATTTATCGACGGTCGAGGGTTCAAACCCTGCCCGCTCCCATCCCCCGTCGTCCTGCGGGAGGTTTGGACTAAGAAGTAAACTATCTTCAACTCTGAAGGAACATCCGAAACTTGTAAAACATTTCACAAATATAGTCTCCTTGGCCTATTTATTTGCCCATTTCTGGATAATACTGTTATTGGATCTGATTACACGTTTACCTCTGATCAAACAATGATCTGTGTATTTTAATACGTGAGCATATTAACAATTGTAACAGATTTAAATTAAATGAGACATCACTTTAAGAAAAAAAAAGAGTACAGGGCCAGGATTTGAGAACCTTTTGTTTAACTGGCATCTCAGGGAGAAGAACGTCTCTCTCTAATCCAATTTCCCAAGCAAATGTTCTAATGAATTGAATCTTCCAACCACACACACACACGCTCTCAGACTCCACACACACAGAATCTCTCACACAGATACAAGGAACTAAAGCTCTCCCTACCAAAAAAAAAAATAGAATCGATTCTTTAATTGTTGTAAGCCATTCGGTGGATGCCAAAATAAAAGATTTGAGATGAGGAAGTACAACAGCAAGCGCCACCTACACAGAAGTGGAAAAGGTCTGCGTTATCTTAAGTCAAAGTGACGCGAGTCTAAATGCCAGGCCGCAAAGAAGCTGTCAGGCCTATAAATATATGAAAATGGATTAAATATATTTATATATTTAAAAGCGAGTTTCGAAAGCAAACGTCATGCATATATTCAGAATAAGCATATGGTTGGCGGCGGTGTTAACATGACATGGTCACATTTTGAACGTTTTAAATCTCTGCCTGAATTCTGGAAACATTTTAGACAACACGAAAATGAGCATCCAATTAAAAAAACAAACAAAAAGGTTTATTTATTCGTTCGTTCTGTTAGTTCTAACTATCCATGTACAATGCAAGTGGAATAGACAGTGCCGGCCCCAGCAATTGCGAGGCCCTATGCGAAACGGAGTGCGCGGGACCCAGTCTGGGTAGGGATAAGCATAATGAAAGCTCACAATGCTGTATTTATTTATTGGCACCACAAAAATTACAATTTTGTCCATTTTTCATGATTTTAATTATTTCAGGAGATTTCCAGGACTTTTTCGTATATTTTGCCTTTTCAGAAGATTTCCTGGAGGTCCTTGAAAATCAGGAGGCTGCGGAAACTCTGTTATATATAAGTTATAATGGTTTCATTTAATGATTTACACTTAGAATCAGTGCAGTGCATATGAGAGCACGGGGCCCACTGCGACCGCATAGGTTGCACTGGCCTAAGGCCGGCCCTGGGAAAAGAAAACCCTTGAAGCCCCCCCCCCCCCCTACAGTTTAGAAAAAATGTTCATCACGTCGAGTCGTTTTCATTCGCAGCTTTTGTGTCAAACAATTGGCCTATTATTGGCTTGGAATAAAGTCTTTTGCAGTGTAACTTCTCAAATGGTTACGTTCAGACATTTAATACAACTGAATTGCATGAAACCTAGGAACATTTAGGCATAACTTTTGTTATGCTCCGTATTCTTTATTGCTTTTATGCGAAACTTCTAAACTTATTTAATACCAAATGATGCTAAATCTCCAAGTTACAGGGTAAATCAAGGATCTTGTAACAGAGTAAAGTGCCGCACTTTATCCTGATTATTCCTGATAGACTTGAAATCATTGCCTTAATGTTCTAAAGAAGTTTTCTTCAAATTCATTTTCGGACATAAAAGACAGTAAAAGTCGAAATATAAATGTCAATTGTTTATTGAACCTCAGTGATTTCATTAGTATATTGGTAGAAGAGAATTTTCTAATCCAAGTATGGTCTGACGTATGTTTTAATAGTGTGATGAAACTGCAGGGTGTTAGAAAGAAATGGCTAAGAGGGAGGGGGGGTGAAGGGTGTTAAAATAAATGTAAAAACATGTAAAACATTGACAACTTTAATGTGTACAAAATCAATCTCTTTGCTTAATGCATAAAGTTGCTATGTTTGGACACTGCCTCCACCTGGACATTGCACAAGTTTTCAGTGGTACTACGTACACAGTTCTACACTCGAACACACGGGAAAGCTTGTCAGAATGTGCGCAGAGCAGCTTGGTCACTCAACTCAAAATGTTCACAACCAAAAAATATGACGTAACCACCTTCTTGCACCTTCCATTTTTCAAAGTAAAGAAATGCATTTAAATTTGGCTATTGAAGTAGGCCTAGGTCTAAATGTAACATTGGTTTAAAGAGGACTATCGCATTCTTGAAAGGACTATCGCTTTCGGGCGTTTCCGAATGTAAGGCTTTAATTGTGTCATGATTTTAAGAAATAAATTTTCAGGAAAATTATGCGCATCGTCTTTGAAATCAAGATTTATCATGGAATAATTACAGATAACTGAGTTGTTTACTAAACTTAAAGCTGCATTAAGTAATCTAAGCTTTGCTTGTATTTTTTTTACGTAAATCTAATAATTATTACATCTAGATTCTAGATCTAGCAGTAGATCTAGATCTAGACTAAATCTT
Source organism: Biomphalaria sudanica (assembly GCA_036873155.1). NCBI lineage: Eukaryota > Metazoa > Mollusca > Gastropoda > Planorbidae > Biomphalaria > Biomphalaria sudanica. Next base: position 15,791 of record JAZGLO010000348.1, read on the forward strand.
AAGAGTACTAAATCAGAAGTCTAGATCTAGATTTCCATATCATGAAAGTACTAATAAATATCTGCACAATTTTGCATTGGCCTAATTGGTAGCAGGGTACAAGAAGCTGACTGTAACAAAATCCCGGGCTCGATAACGGCTTTGAGCCAACATATTATAATTATTTTTTTAATACTTTACTTTATTTGAAGTTGTATAAATGGAGTATTGTCTTTTAAACTTTTAAAATGTTTTTTTTATTGTTACGAAGCTGAAATTATTTCACTTAAAAAATATAGGGTTCATGATTGATTCAAAATAACCATAGACTGTATATATATAGTCTATGAAAATAACAATATCACTCAAAACAAGCTTCGTTTTAAAGTATTTTTATAATTCGTCTATGCAGCTTGCAAATTCTTCTTCGGGTCAGAAATGAAAAAATAAAAAACCGAGGCGGACACGGTTCTCGAAAACGGCTCTAACAATTTTTCTAGAAATTTGACAGTTAATTTAGAATTACTAGCTAATTGGATACATTTAGATAACTTTTTCAAAGTAAAATAAAAAAATATTTTAATTAGGCTTGAGGTTTAGACAATCGATATTTATATCACACATACGTCAGTGGGTATTCCCGCATGTATTCATTTCATATGAGATTTCAATAAATAAAAACATTTTGAGCACTGTCTTCTAGATCTCTGTAGGTTTATCATTGAATTTTTTAAACTCTTAGTAACCAAGTTTTTCTTTGAGGGGGTCGGGGGTAGTTAGATTTTGGCGGAGTAAAAAATGCTCTTTCTTTTGTCCACCATTCCTAGTTGAATTTCAGGCCATTTCATAAGTTACCAAAGGCAAAGGACTCGCTCTTCTAAAGCGTCATCAGCTTCATTAAGTAAGAATTGCACTTGAAGAAATACGAGGATAATCTTACCACAATCTAACGGAGAGCAGTCGTCCCAGTAGGTCTGAAGGTAACGCTGATGAGTAAGGCCTGCGACGTGGCCACGAGCTACTGGTCTCCACTGACCACAGGTTGTTTTGAAAATGTTTTGTAAAATGTTTTAGATGTTTCGGATTTTCCTATTGAGTTGAAGGTCATTCACTTAAATTGCTATGAAGATTCTGCTAGATTGTTGCTAGACAGTTGCTAGATTGTTGCTAAATAGTTGCTAGATAGTTGCTAGATTGTTGCTAGATAGTTGCTAGATTGTTGACAAGTAACCAAATAATAAGATTGCACCTATAGGTCCAGGTGTCAAGCTTCACTTACTTGATTTCAGTTCACACAAGAATTAAAAAAAAAAATAGATACACAGGTTGAACATAAAGAATTGAAAAACAAAAGACTAGATACAGAAGTTAAATTTCTCTCTCTCTCTCTCTCTCTCTTTCGCTACATATATTAATCTTTGTTTCTCTCTTTAACATTCTCTCCCCCCCCCCTTTACCATGTATCCCTCTCTCTCACTCTCTCTGGCTTATACGTTCTTTCTCTCTTTCTTTAATTCACACTCTTTTTGTCTCACTTTCTCTATCGCTATTTGTTTCTTTCTTACACTTCTTTCACATTCTCTTCTAATCTTTGCCTCTTCCTTACTCTCTATCTCTCTGTCTCTCTCTGTCTCTCTCTGTCTCTCTCTCTGTGTCTCTCTCGTCTCTCTCTGTCTCTCTCTCTCTGTGTCTCTCTCGTCTCTCTCTGTCTCTCTGTCTCTCTCTGTTTCTCTCTGTGTGTCTCTTTCTCTCTGTCTCTCTCTCTGTGTCTCTTTCTCTCTGTCTCTCTCTCTGTGTCTCTGTCTCTCTCTGTCTCTCTGTGTCTCTGTCTCTCTCTGTCTCTCTGTGTCTCTTTCTCTCTCTGTGTCTCTCTCTGTCTCTGTGTCTCTGTCTCTCTCTGTGTCTCTTTCTCTCTCTGTGTCTCTCTCTGTGTCTCTGTCTCTCTCTGTCTCTCTCTGTTTCTCTCTGTGTCTCTCTGTGTCTCTCTCTGTCTCTCTCTGTTTCTCTCTGTTTCTCTCTCTGTGTCTCTTTCTCTCTGTCTCTCTCTGTCTCTCTCTGTGTCTCTTTCTCTATGTCTCTCTCTCTGTGTCTCTGTCTCTCTCCGTCTCTTTCTCTCACTGTCTCTCTCTCTGTGTCTCTGTCTCTCTCTGTGTCTCTGTCTCTCTCTGTCTCTTTCTCTCTCTGTGTCTCTCTGTCTCTGTGTCTCTGTCTCTCTCTCTGCCTCTCTCTCTGTGTCTCTTTCTCTCTGTCTCTCTCTGTGTCTCTCTCTCTGTGTCTCTTTCTCTCTCTCTGTCTCTCTCTCTCTGTCTCTTTCTCTCTCTTTCTCTCTCTTTCTCTCTCTGTCTCTTTCTCTCTCTGTCTCTCTCTCTGTGTCTCTTTCTCTCTGTCTCTCTCTGTCTCTCTCTCTCTCTGTGTCTCTTTCTCTCTCTGTCTCTCTCTCTGTGTGTGTGTCTCTCTCTCTCTGTCTCTGTGTCTCTGTCTGTTTCTGTCTCTGTCTGTCTGTCTCTGTCTGTCTGTCTCTGTCTGTCTCTGTCTGTCTCTGTCTGTCTGTCTCTTTCTGTCTCTGTCTGTCTCTGTCTGTCTGTCTCTGTCTGTCACTCTTTGTTTCTGTCTGTCTGTCTCTGTCTGTCTTTGTCTGTCTCTGTCTGTCTCTGTCTCTCTTTGTCTCTCTCTGTCTCTCTCTCTGTCTGTCTCATTCTGTCTCTGTCTGTCTGCCTCTGTCTGCCTCTGTCTGTTTGTCTCTCTCTATCTGTCTCTCTCTCTGTCTGTCTCTGTCTGTCTGTCTGTCTCTCTCTATCTTTCTGTCTCTGTCTGTCTGCCTGCCTCTGTCTGTCTGTCTCTCTCTATCTGTCTGTCTCTGTCTGTCTATCTCTCTGTCTCTCTTGCTCTTTCACTTTTCTCACTCATTTATTTCTTATTTTCTCTCGTTCTTTTTCTCTTATCTACACTCTGACTCTTTCTCTGTGTCTCTGTTTCTCATGCATAACTCACTACCTCTAGATGTCTCTCAACTTCCAGTTATCTCACATTTCGACTGTCTCTGACACCGTCCGTAGTATTTCGACACTATGTCTTATAAATATATGTGCTGTACGTTCCACTGTTTCACTTTGTCCCTATTATGTCGCATCGATCAATGCCCATATATTCTCATCGTATAAGCAAACTGAAATGATTGATCTCCCTTTTCCTGTTCATTCCTGACGTCACAATAAGTTACTCTTGGGTTTTCCATTCAACTCCATTTCGTCATTAACCCCTCATTCAAAGGGGGGGGGGGGGTTTCGCCTCCGCCCACCCCTGCCCAACAGTCAACCACACAATGTTTCGTCACGGTGTGTTACGTTGACCACAAACAATAGCGTCGTCGGAATATGGATATTTGATGGATTGGCTCCCTTTGTCTCTATTTATCTCCTTTTGAATAAAAATAAACTTTCTTGGTTTCCGTAACATTATTATTATTAAATAATAAACTCTTTGTATTTATTTTAATTTAATATATCTAAATAGACATATGGTCACAGATATACAAAGACAGACAGTAATCTCAAGATAAGAGATAAACCGATTGTGCCTTTAAACCAGGGTATGTTTACTTCTATTTTATTGTTGTAGTTAAATAACAAAGCATCGTGAATACCTGTAGAGTGAAAATTTGTATTTTACTGAGCATTTGTAAAAATTTAGTGTAACATTCTTATGGTGTTTGGATTCCTCCATATTTCAGTATCAGCCAGTTCCATTTCGATTCTTAACTCTTTCTCTCCGAACTGACGATACCAACGTTGGTTCCACCAGAATGTGGTAAATAATTACGGAGATAAAGAGTTAATTCAGCTTTAATCAACCAGTGCTCTTGAGCAGAAATAGTGCCCATGTCACATCTATGGACGATGATGTCACAACAAAGGGGAAGAACATCTCTCGTGCGACACGTGACATTCGATGTTTTAACGTTCAGCTATTTCACTACAAACATGTTGTCTTTGATAACTTGACTCATTACGCATTGTTTCACATGTTGGCATGTGCTATACCTTACAATAACTGTTTAACTTTGAGTTGATTGTGTCACCCTGCAATGATTGTTTTAATTTGCAATGATCATTGTACTCTGCAATAATTGTTACATCCGGATGCCCCCGACTTTGTGGATAAAAGTCAAATCCTTTAGAATGTGAAAATCGATCTCCATCTCCAAACTATGAGAGGCATCGCTCTATCACTAGGTCACATCAATACCAATCGCAAGTATTATTGCGCTATCTATGATAAAGATTTACTCCAGAATAATCCTCCACGTGACTAGAATGTGACTTTAAATTACAGCTTAAAAATATGACTTTAAGTGTGACTTATTAATGAGACTTCAAGACTTCACTGCTGCAAATAAGACAATCCGACTATTATTTTAAGACGGGTCAAGTCACGTGACTGAGTATGACAGAACTGTCTGTGCATATGACTTCAGAATAAGGGCAGGTACAAGACACTCTCAAGTTACACCTACTCCTGTGTACAGAGCAACCACAAATGTTCTCATGTATGTACTTGGGTTGTTTCCCCTTACAATCAAGGCAAAAGACGAGAAGTTACCTCGCTTGACAGCTCGAGACCCACACGGTTACCAATGTAAACATTAGAGATAAAAGTTGCGAAAGCTCGAGATGTGTGACTGAAAGTTGACATCAATGCAACTGATATCTGTAAACATTGAGTCAGCCAATCTAGGGTCTAGGGTTAATGAAATTTCTCGCCGGAACTAGTGGAGTGGTACATTTGAGTAGGGTCGAATCTGCGACTGTGTCGCCGCCACTGTAAAATGTAAGAAAATTATGGAAATGAGATTTAATTTAGTAAAGTAAGTAAAGTTCCCCTTTCAGACCATGCGGTCTATAAGGCAGATGATGTAAAGGTCAAATGTTTCTGTGGCCCACAATTTACGAGGGTGTCATGTGGCCAGCAAATAGACCAACCGCCTTTACTTTTCTTCGTTACAGCTAGGTGAACTCAGAGGCGCCCTAAAAGATCCCGAAATTAACAATCCCAGTATTCACCAGGATTTGACAATTTAATAATTGTCAACCACTTTATTTTTTTCTACACAAATGTAGCATGTTATCAGATGTATTAATATTAATGAGTGCATCAATGTTGAAGCTTAAAGAGGGTATAGGTCACTGCACACATCCTGTCCACGGCGTCATTTTAATAAATATCTGGTTCATTGTTTAAATATTTCAAAGGATTATATATGCGTTTAAAAATGTTTCTAAATGTTTGACATGTTTCAGATGTTCCTTCAGAGTTGAAGATAATCTACTTCCTAGTTCAGAAGATAATCTACTTCCTAGTTCAGAAGATAATCTACTTCCTAGTTCGAATCTTCCGAAGAACGACAGGGGATGGCAGAGGGCAGGGTTTGAACCCGAGACCATCCAGAAGTCCGAACGACATTCCATACTGCACGACCAGGCAACCAAAAGTTTAATACATTCTTTCTCTCTCTTCCTCTCTCTCTCTCTCTCTCTCTCTCTCTCTCACTCTCTCTCTCTGTTTGCCTTTCTATATGCCTAAGAGATAGATTAATATTAATAGCAGCTAGTACTTAGAGAAAATAATGAATCAATATATTTATACATATAAACTTACATAAATGGGTCCTCCCAGGAGCGAGTATCCTTGTGTGAGTTCCACATGTTTTGTATTGTCTTGTGTCTGTCAATCACTTAATAAGGTCATACTGCCCTACTGCACTAAGACCACCAGTAGTTAGAACAAAACGTACATTCCAAGTATTTACTTTTACAAAACTCAAATCCTCAGAACGCGAGCCTTGTTCCGAGGTGTTTTATCCCTCATTGCAATGAAACGGCATCGAGCGGGTTGGTATGGGTATGGGGCGAGACGGGGAGGGGCGGGGGTGATATACATATTGACTGGCTGCCCGAACGTTCGATTGGCAGGTGTTTAGATGTGAGACGACAAGAGAGCCTGGACTCCAGCGCTGTCAGCGTGACGAACTGAGACTCCAGCGGCGAGACAAGATAGAGGCCGGACAAATAAGAGCAGTCTACGAGTGTCTGACATCACATTGAAGTCAACACTTCATCCATCAACCCGAGAGAAATTGTTTTCTAATCTACTTAGAATTAGGCTGGAAGTTTTCCAAGTACTGAAAGATCAAGAGGCAGAGGCGGTGCACTGGGGGGGGGGGGGCGAGTTATGTGTTGCTGTTTTGTCTCTTTTCTTGTTTCTTTGTTCCTCCTTCTTTAGTCTTCACTAGGGGCAAGTCTTTAGTCTTCACTAGGGGCAAGTCTTTAGTCTTCACTAGGGGCAAGTCTTTACTCTTCACTAGGGGCAAGTCTTTAGTCTTCACTAGGGGCAAGTCTTTAGTCTTCACTAGGGGCAGGTCTTTAGTCTTCACTATGCGCAAGTCTTTAGTCTTCACTAGGGGCAAGTCTTTAGTCTTCACTAGGGGCAAGTCTTTAGTCTTCACTAGGGGCAAGTCTTTAGTCTTCACTAGGGGCAGGTCTTTAGTCTTCACTATGCGCAAGTCTTTAGTCTTCACTAGGGGCAAGTCTTTAGTCTTCACTAGGGGCAAGTCTTTAGTCTTCACTAGGGGCAAGTCTTTAGTCTTCACTAGGGGCAGGTCTTTAGTCTTCACTAGGGGCAAGTCTTTAGTCTTCACTAGGGGCAAGTCTTTAGTCTTCACTAGGGGCAAGTCTTTAGTCTTCACTAGGGGCAGGTCTTTAGTCTTCACTAGGGGCAAGTCTTTAGTCTTCACTATGCGCAGGTCTTTAGTCTTCACTATGCGCAAGTCTTTAGTCTTCACTAGGGGCAAGTCTTTAGTCTTCACTAGGGGCAAGTCTTTAGTCTTCACTAGGGGCAGGTCTTTAGTCTTCACTAGGGGCAAGTCTTTAGTCTTCACTAGGGGCAGGTCTTTAGTCTTCACTAGGGGCAATTCTTTAGTCTTCACTAGGGGCAAGTCTTTAGTCTTCACTAGGGGCAAGTCTTTAGTCTTCACTAGGGGCAGGTCTTTAGTCTTCACTAGGGGCAGGTCTTTAGTCTTCACTATGCGCAAGTCTTTAGTCTTCACTAGGGGCAAGTCTTTAGTCTTCACTAGGGGCAAGTCTTTAGTCTTCACTAGGGGCAGGTCTTTAGTCTTCACTAGGGGCAAGTCTTTAGTCTTCACTAGGGGCAAGTCTTTAGTCTTCACTAGGGGCAAGTCTTTAGTCTTCACTAGGGGCAAGTCTTTAGTCTTCACTAGGGGCAATTCTTTAGTCTTCACTAGGGGCAAGTCTTTAGTCTTCACTAGGGGCAAGTCTTTAGTCTTCACTAGGGGCAAGTCTTTAGTCTTCACTAGGGGCAGGTCTTTAGTCTTCACTAGGGGCAAGTCTTTAGTCTTCACTAGGGGCAAGTCTTTAGTCTTCACTAGGGGCAAGTCTTTAGTCTTCACTAGGGGCAGGTCTTTAGTCTTCACTAGGGGCAATTCTTTAGTCTTCACTAGGGGCAGGTCTTTAGTCTTCACTAGGGGCAGGTCTTTAGTCTTCACTATGCGCAAGTCTTTAGTCTTCACTAGGGGCAAGTCTTTAGTCTTCACTAGGGGCAAGTCTTTAGTCTTCACTAGGGGCAAGTCTTTAGTCTTCACTAGGGGCAAGTCTTTAGTCTTCACTAGGGGCAAGTCTTTAGTCTTCACTAGGGGCAAGTCTTTAGTCTTCACTATGCGCAGATCTTTAGTCTTCACTAGGGGCAAGTCTTTAGTCTTCACTAGGGGCAAGTCTTTAGTCTTCACTAGGGGCAAATCTTTAGTCTTCACTAGGGGCAAATCTTTAGTCTTCACTAGGGGCAAATCTTTAGTCTTCACTAGGGGCAAATCTTTAGTATTAACTAGGGGCAAATCTTTAGTCTTCACTAGGGGCAAATATTTAGTCTTCACTAGGGGCAAGTCTTTAGCTTTCACTAGAGGCAAGTCTTTAGTCCTCACTATGGACAAGTCTTTAAACCTCACTACAGGCAAGTCTTAAGTCCTTACTACAAATTTAAATTATGTTAAAATCGCTATATTTGAAACTTATTTTTTTTTAATTATTTTTAAATATTCGTTATTCTCCCTTCCCCATGGTATACATTTTGTACAGCTACAGGCAGTGGTTGTGAATTTTTTTTTTTTTTTTTAAATTGGCCATTAGAATTTGCGTTTGAAATTTCTGTCATTTAAATAAACTTGCAAATCGTCTAATTAATACAATTCTAAGAAAAGAATTATTTCTGGAATCTGAGTGTATCTTTTGATATGAGCGTAAATCATTATTAACTAAAAATCATTGCCCATCTTTACATTATGATTTACATTTTTAAAAAAAGTTTACAAAACTTTTCCAGAAATGATAATTATTACATCTTGGGGCCCAATTCTCTTTCGGGACGTCAGAATGACGGTGAGCAGGGTTCAAGCTGGAGACTATCATGAACATAATCACATTGCCTACCATAGCATCCACCCCAACCAAGAACCTACATCTCATAACAACCCATAGCCAAACATTTCATGGGCTTTAAAAGTGGTAGCATAACAGTAGTTTAGAGTACGATTGTTCCATTCATTACGTGTAATAAGAATGTTACTAGCCCAAAGCTCTTTCAACTTGACTGATTAATAAATTAATACATGACCAATACCTCAAGTTACATTTTATTGTCAAAATGCTACTTATGAGGATTTAAATTTCTGTCTTGGACAACTTCTAAATAATAGACCATGTCTCGACTAACACACAAAGAGTTTTGCTAAGGTTTCTGATTAGAACTAAATTATCTCACTTAGTTTTATGTGCAAGTCCCAAACTTACTGAATGACGCGATGCGGGGAACTTTTCTCAAATCTCAAGATTTTTGTTCAAGTCAAAGACACGTGACTTAAACAACGTTTATCTTCTGGTGTTGTCAGAGTGTGTGTGTGATTGTGTGTGTATGTGGAGACCTCTTGGGGCAAGCATACTGATAAACTTGTTTGAAAGTTGCTTTCCAACAGATAACATACAAACATATAACATACACATATAACTATAACCTGTGTGAATACATGCTCATCATTATGACAAACTTTATTACATATAACTAAAACAGACTTTGTCTCCATTTGCCTTGGTATTTTGTTAGGCTGATTAATACCTGCATTAATTTTAAAGCATGTGTTCCATTATATATATATATATATATATATATATATATATATATATATATATATATATATATATATATATATATATTTTATATATATATATATATATGTGATTTAATTATTTTATAAAACTATTCCAATTTCTTTTATTTTTTTAGTAAAAAAGTACATCATTTTTGGGGGTTAATTGTACTCCATTTAGTTTTTGGTTTGACACATGAAACTGTTAGTGGTTTGCATCTGTGACTAGATGAAGCCTCTATCGGGTTAAGTCCCTATGGCAAGAGGACCGACGTCATATTTGCATTGTAAGAGAAGAAACTTAAGCGTTGGAAGGGAAATAACAACGAAATAATCTTTAAAAAGCAGCAAAAGTAGTTATCTACCCTGCAATTTGCATTTGAGTGTACTTACGAAAGTAAAATGAAAAAAAAAATTGTGTAGAGATTTATTTTTATTTAAGATACTATTTTCTTTGTCTACATATTCAATTTACTAATTCTCTATGCAATTGACTTTTTAAACCTTCAAAAATGGAGATTCCTTTTCGCAGGTCATCCACTTGGATATGGGACGTCTCTGAAACAAAGTACTGAATGTAAGTGTACTCACTCTTTGCTGGTTCGTAAGCACTGGGCACGCCTAAACTCCTCCTCATCATCCTTGGTGTGTCTGGTGCTGGTCCAGTTTTTGTCTGACCTCTCACCCGACGACCTTTCCTTGCCAGGCTGGGGCGACTTTGACCGGTGACGGTGAGAGTGACCTTGTTTGCGATGTCCACGGTGACTGTCGTGGCTTGCTTCGGGTGTGGCCAACCTGTTGGAGGATGACGCCATACCTGTAAGAAAATAAGCCGTGCAGTTATTTGTTCGAATACAAAATGAAAACACAAAAACAATTTTTTTTTAAATTTAACCCTGTTGAAAAAAACAAGAAAAACATAAAAATACTTTAAAAAAAAAATATTTGTATTATTTATATTTATATTAAGAGTAATAGTAACAATTAGTTTGGAATTGTCGCGTGTGATTCAATTAGTAATAGATCAAGACCAACAACAACAAATATGTGCAATTAGAAATATTTTTACCAATAGTACCTGTTAAGCGCTATATCACACTTTTAGCTTTCCCAATAAGTTAGGA
>JAZGLO010000349.1:2500-19599 GCA_036873155.1 Biomphalaria sudanica
ATGGATAAGGAACAAAAGTTCCACTCCTGACACTCAGGATTACAAAATACACAAAAACAATGAGAATGAAAACAATGAAAACAATCACACTAGGTAGTGGGTACTGAAATTTTACAAAGACAAAATTCAATGACTTACAAACATGGGAATCGAACCTGGGCAAGTTTTTTTCACCCACAAAAATGTCCATTATTAAAAGTAACAATAAAAAAAAAACAATCAAAAACGAATTATCTTATTCATGGTAATAGAGGCGCTGTGGCTGATCGGTGGGGTCCGGGGTTCAAATCCTGGTGAAGACTGGAGTTTTTAATTTGGGGATTTTTAGGCGCCTGTTAGTCCACCCAGGTCTAATGGGTACCTGACATTAATTTCGAAAAGTGAAGGCGGTTGGTCGTTGTGCTGGCCACCTGGCACCCTCGTTAACCGTTGGCCACAGAAACAGAAGACCTTTACATCATCTGCGCTATAGACCACAATGTCTGAAAGAGGAACTTTAGTTGTTGTTTTTTTCTATTCATAGGCTTTAAAATAAATGAAAAGTTATCATGAAATTCCCATATAGCTGAAAGTATTTTAAAAATCAAACAAATCATTAGGGCTTATTAAAATGAAATGTTTCCAAATCAAACAGGACCATAAAACTAAAATGCTAAAATGCAATTTAGCCTTGATTAGAGTATGCGTTCTCTGTTTGGGAAGACACGCGTTCTGTACACCAAATACACCAAAAACTGGTCCTTTAAGATTATAGGCAATAGATGGACCATTGACAATAATAATAAAGAAAACTAGAGATGAACTGTTCAAGTATGAACTTTTGATAGGTATTTAAACTTTTCAGTAGTAGAGAATCCCCTTTGTAATTCGTAGATATTAGAGGGAGGGAGGGGGGCTGTCTCTTGCACAAACTTCTTTTGTTCATTGTATTTGTGTTTTCTTCTTGTTCGTTTGTTTGTTTGTTAGTTGAGCTGTGCATACTTTGTTTGAATGTATTGATATATAGTTCAGGGTGGAAGATGGCCAATGTTGGACTGGATCTATTAATTTTTACCTGTTGAGCGAGCGAGTAACTCACGTGAAATCTTCGGACCTGAAGACAAGCCTTAATATGTGCGTTTCTGTGTGTGGGATTGCAAAGGGCGTTTATTGTCAGATTAATAATGCATGCGAGAACGAAAATATTTTATCTGTTTGTTTGCACAGGACCACGTGAAGCTTTATCTGTTTGTTAGCAATGGACTACGTGAAGCTTTATCTGTTTGTTTGCTCAGGACCACGTGAAGCTTTATCTGTTTGTTTGCACTGGACTACGTGAAGCTTTTATCTGTTTGTCTGCACAGGACTACGTGAAGCTTTATCTGTTTGTTAGTACTGGACTACGTGAAGCTTTTATTTGTTTGTTTGCACTGGACTACGTAAAGCTTTTATCTGTTTGTTTGCACTGGACTACGTAAAGCTTTATCTGTTCTGAGACCACTCCATGACGTTAGAAGTGTATAATAGACATAATGTATTCTATCGTAAGTGGTTGAATGCAAAACAGCCCATCCTTGTACTTACCATTTTATAATAAAAGCGGACATTTGTTTTAGATTTATTTTAGATTGTACATTTCAATAGATCTTTATAGATTCAGTTTATGAGGTAGAAAAGTAATCTTAAAAGTCATTGCCTTGTAATTTGCAATATTGTACGTCATTAAAGTTTGAACATAATTTATACCATGCTTATTATAGGTTATGTAGGTTAGGTTTGAAAAAAATAAAAAGTTACCATCTATATTCTATAACTACTTTAAAAAACAACACCATGTTTTAGGACATTGTTGTAAAGTGCTTAGAGATCTGCGCGTCCAATCTACATATTATAGATATATAGGTCTGTGTTTAATTCCTATTGCGGAAGTTCATACTTGACGTTAATTGCAGTAGTCTGCTCTTTGTTTACATTAGAAACCGAAAAATCGGTTGACATTATTTACGTGATAGAATTCAATATGAGAGATAGAAAAAGAAAGGGCGATATGGAAAAATGTAAGGTCAATATCATGGAATCTAAGAACCTACAAAAAGAAAAAAACTAATGAAAAGATGAAGATTCGAAAATATTTTAAAACACAAGATGAATCAAGCAATGCCAAAGACGCTAGAGTGACAGCTGGTTGCCAACTAAGAGTTTGTAACCAACTAAGTTATACAAAATACTTTGTGTAACAATCAATAGATAATGTAATGCAAATAACTTTTTCGTAACTCCTTCACCAGTTCCACCAGACAATCCAATTAGGAAAATCCGTTCATTAACAAAAAGAAAATAGATTTGAGCAAACTTTGTGGTCGGAACGAGTTCATAGACATGGTCGATCAGGTGAGACGGAATATTGCAGAGACAATCCATTCGTTCTAAGCTGTACTGGCAAATGATTGATGCACTATTTCTCTCGATACGATTACGATAGGCATGCAGCTTCTTCCCGGTTTCATGGTAATCACATCTCGATCGTACACTTTCATAAGAGCGATAATGTGACATCATAGATATTCAAAGTTATGCTCTAATTAAATTTTAAAAAAGCTTATTCTTGTACTGTTTTATCGTCAATACAATATGCATTTTTTTCTTTTTTTTTTATAGAGTTGCTTATCAGACATGATTTGTCGTACTGAAGGGAAGATGAGAATTTGTGTTTAGCTTCACAGATATTCAAGATTTATCATGGCAAGATATTTATATAAACCAAAGGGAGAGAAATGTCATCTGATTCGGATGGCTTCCCTTTTTACCTGTGGTCTGGCCTTGTGCATATACGTCATAATTTCCAGCAGAGAATGGGTGTTAACTCTCATCGCCTTGATCTTGTTCACCGACTCATTGCATGCGCAATATCTTGGCTTGATGATCAAGAACATTTCGTGTCCGCGTCATTTTTGTGACGTCTTGGTCTTATGCCTGCGTTCAGTGCTATCGTTCTGTCAGGCTTTGCAGCGGACGCTAATGTGAATGATATGCCACGTTTTGTCCTAACAGTCTCCGGCGTTAGTTTCTATTCGCTGGTTTTCTTTTCTTTTATTTATACTTTCCGTTGGACTTCCTGCCCTAAAGATACTCCAGAGCCTAAGATTCCAGAGTTCAGTTTTGTCCATCCTCGCAAGTCATCGTCTGCAGATGTTCCTGTAATCACCAATACACAGGTTCCAAACATACCAGTTTATATCTTGCCTCAAAACACACACTTTAGCGACGTGGACACGCCAAAACTTCCTAGCTCACAGCAGTCAGAATTTCTATATCCGAATTTGACCACTTTTATGAGGGCGCAAACTCCGACAGCCCCGTGCTTCGATGAAACACCATCAGAGAGCACAGAAGAAAATCATCAGCCTCACTCGCCACCATCTTATGATTTCCGCAGAGCTGCCAACATCCAATGAAGCTTTGACCACTGGCTGCACAGATAAATCGTTTGAAGGAAGTACAAAACTATCACCAGAGCAATGATGTACTATATGAGAGAAGTCCTGTAAGAGTTCACGGAGATGTTATAAGTACGAGAGATCAAGGGCGATTACACAGCAATGTTTTAAATACAAGAGATCAAGGGTGATTACACAGCAATGTTTTAAATACAAGAGATCAAGGGTGATTACACAGCAATGTTTTAAATACAAGAGATGGGCGATTACACAGCGATGCTTTAAATACGAGAGATGAGCAATTACACAGCAATGTTTTAAATACGAGAGATGGGCGATTACACAGCAATGTTTTAAATACGAGAGATGGGCGATTACACAGCGATGCTTTAAATACGAGAGATGGGCAATTACACAGCAATGTTTTAAATACGAGAGATGGGCGATTACACAGCGATGCTTTAAATACGAGAGATGGTCGATTACACAGCTCTATTTTAAATACAAGAGATGGGCGATTAGACAAGGATGCTTTAAATACGAGAGATCATGTGCGACTACACAGCGATGTATTAAATATGAGGACTGGGCGATTACACAGCAATGTTTTCAATTCGATAGAATATGCACAGATACATGGCATTGTTTATAAAAACTAGAGATTATGGACAGATACATGGCGATGTTTATTGATACTAGAGATTATGGACAGATACATGGCGATGTTTATAAATACGGAGATAAAGAAACATTAATTAGAAACTTGCAATGGCAAGAACTGATATGGACACTAATGGACAGACATAAAAACATGTGATATTTGTAAATATTTTAATCATGTTATTGTTTATGGTTTAACTTTTACTTCAGAGATATTAATGAATACATACAAGCATTAGCATCTTTTGAGTTTATAAACATCCCAAACCCTCCCTTAATTTTCCATTCCATTCACTCAAGAGTCTATATTCATTTTATGTTTGTTCTGTTTTCTACGATTTGGTTCAATTCTACAACATTTCCAAATACTCTCAAGCGATGGCCACATACTCCGTCTCTCGAGCCGCCAGCGTCTCTTCCACGAAATGTTTAGTGCAGGTACAGATTTGTATTCATTAACTTGCCTTGTAATAGAAAAGTAAAATTGTTGAAATGCAAGCCTACAAAAAGGAGTCATTTTGTTTTTAGAAATCATCCAATAGCACTATAGCAGCTCATGTGTATCATTATCTCATTAAATTGTTGAGTATTTAGGCGGGCTTCATTTCGACAATCAAAGCAACACAGGCACATAGATACGTTAAGTTTACTTCTCTTCTCCCATGTAGCCCCATGTAGCCTCATGTAGCCTCATGTAGCATCCGACACTCTCTTATTTTCTTGTATTCAATGGCTTCGTTGGCCGTCTGTTCTACTGTGAAGGGGCGTAAGACAGGATGGCTGGAACTTAATGTAAAATGTTATGTTCGTTAGCCGAGTTTAGAGTCAACTTTAGGAAGAAAGAGAGTGAGATAAATATATTGCGTGGTGGTTAAAAACGCACTTTACTTGTGCACCTGTTCGTCTTGAAGTAAAGCCGATGTACTAAACACTTTACTTGTGCACCTGTTCGTCTTGAAGTAAAGCCGATGTACTAAACACTTTACTTGTGCACCTGTTCGTCTTGAAGTAAAGCCGATGTACTAAACAATGATCTAAGCGTTCATTTTAATCAACTCTATTGAATTATTTATGTTAATAAAAGAAACACAAGTTTGAGATCTATGCTTGTTGATTATATATATATATATATAAATATATATATAATTCATTATGATCTCTCTGTTAGATAGTTTTTTTTACAATACTTCTATTCAAGTCAGAATTTCGTGGAACCAGGTACCTGCAACCTGGAAGGCTGATCTCAAACAATTTTCTTATAAATTTAAAAGTTGATTGTGTCCCTGAGAAAAACATTACTCTATTTTGACCGTTATAGTTTTTTAAAGTAAAAAAATAAATAAATGTAAATTTTGCTTGAGAACTAGACTTACATCTAGATCCAACATTGAAAGAACTTCAAATGACTATCGCGTTGCGGGCGTTCGGAAATTTCAGAATGTTAGGCATTCTTGATTCAAGAGTTTAATCAATTAATTTCAGAAACATTGTGCTCAAGTCTAGATTTAAAGGCCTATCTTTGGAATTGTCAATAAAAATAAAAACAAGGCGTAGTCATCGTACATAACAAAGTTGTTGACTCAATTTAAAGTTGTTTGTAAGTTGACAGAAAGATCATCTCAGCTTTGCCTATATTTTCAAGTAAATCTAATATAGATAGGGCTACATCTAGATTCTAGACTAGACATTAGAGTTGGGTGGACTCAGAGGCGTCCTAAACATTCAAAATCCCAGTTTTAACCGAGCTTCGAACCCAGGACTACAGGAAGCCAGGCGCTTAACCACTCATTCACCGCACCCCTTATATAATTAAAGTACCAATAAATAATAACTTAAGTGTGGGTGACATCGTTCGTTCAAGCAGGCTTAAAAGGTTCTAAAAGGTCTGCGAGGTAACGCGCTTGGCTTCCAAACCTAGTGGTCTCGTGCTCGACTCCCATTAATACTGGAAATTTTAATTTCGCAATTTTTAGGGCGCCTTTAAATTCTAAAGGGTAGCAACACTTTAGCTGGAAAAATCTAAGGATGGTCGATGGTCACAGAAACAGATGACTTTTACATCATATTTTATGTAGATTGCAAGATCTGAATGGAGTACTTTACCTATTAGTTTCAATCTTTAAAAGCAAAGAAGCTTTTAAGTAGCGAGCCGACATGCTTATAAAAGCTTATATAGAACAATTTCAAAAGACATTTTAAAAAAATCATGCAAGTTTTAGCAGGAAAATTTAACTCTGTCATTTGCCTTTACTTTTCCCCAACTAATGTCAGGTAACCATTAGAGCTGGGTGGACTCAGAGACGCCGAAAGATTCCGAAGTTGAAAATTCCAGTCTTCACCAGGATTCGAACCTGGGACCCCCGGGTTCGGAAGCCAAGTGCTTTACCGCTCAGCCACCGCACCTCCCCTGGCCTAACTGAGGTGTTATAATTGACGTAATTGTTATGAAAAAGCTCCTCTCTTATTGGAATCCTTTTTTTTTTAAATAAAAAACTTTAAAATCATATTATAGTATAATGTCCCATATGCAATTACTCAAGAAAATGCAGTTTACCAGATTACTATTCATTTTAAATTAGGTCTAACTTATAATGCATATTAAATAGCTTTTTCTCTTTAGAAAAAAACTGCTTGCATAACTGATTTTAAAAATTAGATTTTTCGCTTTCAGAAAAAAAAAAGTAGCCGTTGCATCAGAACTTTGAATGGTCTAAAATATTGTGATGTCGGATCTTCACTATCTTTTCTAGTTTACGAGATCTAAACGGGACGGACGGACAGACATTTCACACAAAACTAATAGCGTCTTTTCCCCTTTCGGGGGCCGCTAAAAATGATATTTTAAACAAAATCCAACTCACTGCAAATATGTCTTTTCATTCATCTCCTCTACCCAAGACTGATTACGACAGTGACGCTTATCTTGCATCATTCACACTGCTTATTAGCCCCCAACCAATCGCTAACTTTTTCTCAACGTCACCATAGCAACACACACACTCCATAACAGGGAAGATATAGTTGTGTGAGCGGATGGTTCAGGTAGTAGGGTGGGAATGAAAATAAGTGAAGATACTAATTAGAAATATTATTGTTAAGTATGAAGTATTGCCATGGTAAGTCAGTCAGGCCATAGACAAAGTGTCAAGTGAGAAATTGTCACATTCACATATTTGTATGATATGAGTTTCCGACATTTTAAATTGTATGTTTAGACTGAATTGACTGACAGAATCCGGTGACCTTCCAGTGGAGCATTAGGCACCAACCAAACCTCTCCATCGAACTCGCTTCCGAGCAGCTTTTTTTAAAAAAATTCTTCCCATGTTATTCCAGTACCCTCATCTTCAATGATTGCCGTCCTCTTCCCTCCAAATGCCAACTTTCCTCCATCCTTGTTCCTTTAAATCAAGTGTCAGCCTTGCGACATTGCTAGTTTATTTTTTCAATGTCCTATCCAGCTCCATTTTCTCTTTTGAATATCTTGGGCTATGGGGCTTTGTTTGGTTCTCTTCCACAAGTTGAGATTAGATATCTTTTCGGGCCCCTGATTC
This sequence comes from Biomphalaria sudanica, assembly GCA_036873155.1. Taxonomy (NCBI): domain Eukaryota; kingdom Metazoa; phylum Mollusca; class Gastropoda; family Planorbidae; genus Biomphalaria; species Biomphalaria sudanica. The sequence continues at coordinate 10,131 of JAZGLO010000349.1, forward strand.
CAACTATCAGGCGTAGGCAACTGTCCATGGAGGTCTGGAATTTTTTCTTTTCTTTTTTTTTTTAGTATTGATTCGGTTTTTTTTGCACATTTTTTTAAAGAGGCAGTTTTTTTTAAAATTATGTTTCTTTTGATTTAAACACAGCCAGGCGTTAGTGATCTTGCAATGTTTTCGTCGTTGCGCCCAGAATTAGAATGGACATCCATCCTTGTTGTTAAACAATCACCTGTAAAGTCAATGTTACCAGACATATGGATATTGACAAAATAAATGTAATGAAATCACACTTATTCATATGGTTGCATGTCTTATAGTAAATATGTTTGTGTACTTGTAGGTATGAGTGTGTTTGTCGCGCTGTAAATAAATGTACATACATTTTGGCCCAATGACATAAGGCGAGAAATATGTTTCTTCAAGCATGACGATTAGGTGTATAGATTACCACACAAACACACACATACACACAAACACTGGCGATCACACTCATGGCGCGCTCTGTTTACCTCGACTGTGGTCCACTGATGCGTTCCCACAAGTTGAAGGCTAAAGATCTAGGTCAGTCAGAAGACCATAAGTAGCGCAAGATGTTTAAATCTCAACCGATTGTTCCATCACCTGTCTTGTTGTTCTGTGTTTCTGAAGAGTTAAGTATTTACCCAAACGACCTTGAAGTCATTTAAATAAAATCTTTGAGAAGTAGAAGAAGAAACCAAAGGTCACAACAGACTTTCTCTTATTTGATCTTATAAGAGTCAATGAGCATTACGAGTATTCATCCGTTAATCTTTTGATGGCGGTTGGTCCTTGCGCTGGCCACATGACACCCTAGTTAGTGTCAGGGTTGTGTTAAAGCCTTAGCTCGTTTGCTCGGGCCAATGACATTCAACAGGCACCTTCGTGCTTACACTAAATAATTGACTCACTGTTAACAATGTAATTGTTTAATAACATGAATATATGTAATAATGACAACTGATGGAGTAATGACATTGAGTCTAAAATATTGTAATATTGTGGTTATAGTAATTAAACAATAATTATGCACCTTGCTATCACACAACGCCACACAATAGTACGTTCAACACTGGCCCACAGCCGATAATAAACTCCAATGTAAATCTTGATAATCCCATAACTAACTCCCTGTAGAGACATAAGAAAGTTCTAGTCCAAAACGCTAAGGCAGCGAAACAACTGCGAAATGCAGTAATGTCTTAAATACTCGCCCTAAACAAGGGTACACAGAAGAATCTCAAAGACACGTTACATCAGCATAATAACAAACCCACTCCATAAGCTAAAAAGCAAGGCAACAAAGAAGGTGCGTTCAAAAAGTGTGCACCTAATAAACATTGGTGCTAGAATACCATAACCTACGCACCGACAGTTAGCTGTGGGTCACAGAAACATATGACATTAACATCATCTATCCTATAGACCATTAGGTCTGAAAGGGTAACTTTACTTTTTTACTTAACACCGATCGCATCTACACATTTACCAAGATGACTGCACTCTTCATTGTAGTTCAAAGAAACTTTCAAATTTATCACATCGAAAGACAGCTGGCAAGGATTTCTCGTCTGATGAAAAAAAAAACAACAACATTTATCATATTCCAGGCCTTAACTAACAAAGTATAATGATGTGCAAATGAAAACATAAAATCACGACTAAAGTGCCATAGAATATTTCACAGCTTTTATAGTGCAAAGAATATTGCAAGTCTAAAATATAAGCGTACATGATCAACTCCTGATTAGCCTAGGCTAGCCTGTTACATTAATAACCTTTACAACTTTATTTCAGTGGAAACACCACTTGATCAGTTGCTACTCAGAAGTTAATTGATTTCAATGGGCTAAAATTTTTCAGAATTGGGCAACTCAGAATCCAGAGAGGTGCACCCCCCTGCAGGCGACCATAGTTACTACTGTGAGGTCTCGAGACAGAATTTCAGTCTTGGTGAATCTTATTGAAAGATTTAGCTCTTGATATGCCACATGCCAAAGCATTTACCTGCCTTTGTAATCTTTGTCGCAAATGGAAGGTTTGTGCCGCATCTTCAGCGAATAACAGTTATGCATTAAGTCGAGCCAGGTTACAATGGGAATCGAATCTACGGTGAATATTTACTTAATCTTCCAGAGCGCTGGAGATTACAACCGAAAAGAAGATGCCAAATAATGTGTCCAGAACACATCCCAACTCCTCAAGCTGCTTTCCAACAAGTGCGCTAGTCAAAGGCTGTTCTCATTTCCTTTACAAAGGGCGTTTCATCTAATTCATCGAAAATCGAAAGCGCTGATGAACTAGACAAAGCGGTCAACAAAATATCACTTACGATCTGGTAGATTTTGCATAAAGTTCTACCCATGGCTCCACTTGCAGTGCACGATAACTGATGATCATGCCATATTTTGACTTGAGTGGTGCACACTTGCTGGTCTTATGCCCAATGGCTTTTTTTAAATACTCTGATGTTGCTACAATTAACACAAGTTTAGCACCACTCCTTAAGCATGCCATGCAAAGTACTAAATTGACCATGGCAAACAAAATGCTATATTATAACGCATGTATAGTGAGCTATCTTCTTTATGATATCAAGAGCTAGTGAATATACATGCACCAATAGCATAGATTAAACTGTTTTCACTTGAGCTGCCTTGTGGTCATAATGTGTTACAATGTATCTGCTGAAGGAATCTTGTTTCTAAAAAGAAAACTGACCATAAACACAGAATCTATGCTATTTTGACGCAGAAGACTACGTTGAATCGGACATGTCATCCGCATGCCAGATGGAAATTCTGAGCTTGCTAAGGAAGTCAGATCCAAGATATTCCTAAGGCTAACCTACAGAGATGTCTGCAAGAGAGATCTGAGGACTACATGCATCAAAGAAAGCATGTGGTAGGAAATCACGGAAGATCGGGACAACACGGAGACAGATTGTGATACTGGTACGATAGACTGGAGACAGACTGTGCATGCTGGTACGATAGACTGGAGACAGACTGTGCATGCTGGTACGATAGACTGGAGACAGACTGTGATACTGGTACGATAGACTGGAGACAGACTGTGCGTGCTGGTACGATAGACTGGAGACAGACTGTGCGTGCTGGTACGATAGACTGGAGACAGACTGTGCGTGCTGGTACGATAGACTGGAGACAAACTGTGCGTGCTGGTACGATAGACTGGAGACAGAATGTGCATGATGGTACAAAGAAACAAAGATGCCCTATTAGATTGCTTTGAAAGTGGAGCATCCACATGCATGAACTGTGACAAACTTTGCTGCTCTAGAATCGGTTTGTTCAGTCACATCAGATTCTGAATGGACTCAAGAAGAAACTAAAACTAGTGATTCATCAGGACGCATGGGGCGGAATGCCATTTTATGGATGGCAGCTTTTTTTGTGGTTAAGGAAGTTTCCATTTGTAACCTGCTCGTAATATAAAAATTCGGATCTACGGCAGTGGGTCATCCATGGTTTTACTCTCCACAAACTTAAAAACATACAAAATAGAAAATGTTTGCACTATAATTATATGTTAAATAATTGTATTTTTTTTAAAGTATGAAAATTAGATACAATTTACAAGTACACTTCTTTCTTCTAAAACATGACACTCTATTAGATATCACTATTATAATTATTAATAAGTGTTAAAAAGTGTATATGTGTCTATCTATCTATCTATCTATCTATCTATCTATCTATCTATCTATCTGTTTGTCCTATCTATCTATCTATCTATCTATCTATCTGTTTGTCCGTCCGTCCATACGTTCGCCCGCCCACAATAACAATATTAACAATAGATAAACAAAGAAACAATAGATGAACGTATCTGTCTATCTATCTATCTATCTATCTATCTATCTATCTATCTATCTATCTATCTATCTATATCTATCTATCTATCTATCTATCTATCTATCCATCCATCCATCCATCCGTCCATCCATCCATCCATCCACAATAACAATATTAACAATAGATAGTATAAAACAGTCCATGTTCCTAAGCTCAGTGATTAGTGTAATCGCCTTGAGGCGGCTGGGGCTGAGTTCGAATTCTTGTCGTTCCCCTTTTTTTTCATAAATTCTTTTAAAAAGCGATCACCCAGATAGCCCTTTCTTTCTCTCCCACCCCTTTCCAACTGGTCCAGACAATTGATAGGTTCATAGCGTAGTGAGAAAGCTAAAAGCATGAAATTGCTCTAAAGAAATAGATTTATTATTAGTCTAGATCTTTGTTTAGAATTAAGTCACATGACTAATCCAAACTAATTGATACAACTACACTTATTACGGTTTGTTTTTCAAGCTAGGACTGCGTAACCACAGGAAATACTGCATTCCTCATTAATCTTCGCACTCAAAGACAAGCCTTATTATTATTCAACGGAGAGACTTGGTTTGTCTATAAATCTTTACAAGTGCTTGCAGTAAGCATTCTATTCATAATGAGTTTAATGACCTAGGCAGCTTATAGGCTTGAATAGAAGTAGCTGGTCGGTGCAAGATGTCTTACAGTAAGGAATACAAACTGGACATTTGCTTAATTCAAATGGATAATGGAAATGTTAGTAATAAAGGTAAACTAGCGTGTTGTGTTATAATCCACTTAGCTACGTCCAGCTCTTATATACCGGAAGTACTGTAGCCCCATACTGCAAGAGCTCCACACGATCTTTCAGTACGTTTTAGATAGTTTGTAGCAGATGCTCTTGCTAAACGCATTTTGAGATGGCCTATGAAGTTGGAAAGGAACTAGAAATCTAAATACAAAGTTTATAAACAAGAAAATATAAAGAATGATACTTTAAAAAATCCATTATATTAAGCATAGTTGGATCAATTAGTTTGGATCAGTCATGTTATTAAATTTGTAATAGATCTAGCCGGACAATAAAAACATTTAAAAAAAAAAATAGGGAAGGGGTCAAGGCGACATTTAACCACTCCGCTAGTAAAGTTCTTATGAACATAGAAGAATGTATATTTATGTATTGTTTCCATAGTCTCATCGTATTTTCATTATTGTTTCACTAAGACTCAGACGACGACCTACAAAGGAGACTAATTCACCTTATACCACTACTTCAGTCAAGTACTATTTCTTTTCCTTATTCGAGATACCAAACATATTAATTTATTGCCAATAGCTAATAAACTAATTGTTGTTGTTGTTTTTTAAATTGATTCCTGTGTTTTCAGGTCAAAGAGATATAATTTGCGAATTTTCAGCTAGATCCCAGATTGGGTGTCGGAGAACTAACGTGTACAGACAGACAGACAGAGTGAGTTGATAAAAGCTTTGTAAAAAAGATTGTGTGACAAAATGACCAAAAAAAAACCCGATCCTCTTACAAAACGAAACCTGAAAAAGATGTATGTCCTCCTCACTACCAGTTATGGTTCCCCTCCCTCAAACCATTCCTTTCCCCTATTACAGTGACAAGGAGACAGCAGGTAAACTGATTGCCTCTCCTTTGTGTTGGGGAGGAGGGGTGGGTGGTGGGGGCAAGGGACCATAACTCTGCCTAGTGACGTAATCACATTGTTAAAAGGCTTTCTTTCTTGTAGTCCTCTTCTTTTTTTTTTTGTTTGTTGTTTTCTTTGCCAAGCGAACAGGGTCACGTGACGCCGATCACAACGACATAGATATGTCACAAGTGGCAACACGCATGCACTCATCTCCTGGTGAATGCCAACTTTCTGGCTGTTGTCTTTGTTTACATGTGTGTCCTCTCGTGTGTGTCCGCTCAAGGAAACGTGTCTTTCTACTAGCGGAGTAGCTGAAGTAGTAACACCAAGGAGGAGGGGTTATTTTCCAGAAGTCATCGCAAGCCTCGACAACTCAGGACGTCTTCCAAAGGTGAGTACTGTCAGACTGTGTGTGCAGTTTCATTAGAACAAAACTGTCATTTTAAAAGCAAAAGCTAGTAAAATAGAAGTTTCTACTATGAATAAAATAGAGTCTATTGAAAGCTCAATGGTATTTTAGTGCTATTTTATTAATGTTAAACAAGTTGTATTAAACTGTCATTTTATTGCTTTTACAAAGCTTATATCAATTCTGTGTGTGTGTGTGGTAAAACATGAGTAGACGTCCTTCCCCCCCCCCCCCCCCCACACCCTTTTTCGGATCAAGTTGAAACTTTGCACAATTATTTATTTGCATAGGCAAGACATGAATCATTTTTAAAAGATCAATTAGTCAATTACTTACTGGTAATTTTTTTTGTTTGATACCTGTAAGGGAAATTAATCCTTCAGTATATGTAGAGTTTCGTCCCCTTAGATAATTGAACACGTTATATCTCTTTTAACACCCTTTTAACAATTATTTATAATCCTAACAAAACGTGACTCGAGTAAAACATTCACAAATTAGTCAATTAATTTTAGGTAATTTATTATTTTGTTTGATATCGAGAAATGGAAATAGCTTCTACATTATTGATAGGTATATTTGTATGTTGTTAGAGTTGTTTCCCTTAGATAAGCTTTATTATATTTTTTTAAAGGATTTTTTTTTTACATTTTACTTGGTGTTCCATAAATTTTGAACGCTCGTTGAGAAATAAAGGTTTTTACGTCATAACCCCAAACATCGTGCAGGAGGGGACTGCGGGTAGGTTCAAACTAGGGACAGACTAACGACAGCCACAAGTGCATGCCCTACGACCGCGCAGCCAACCATCTGACGTGTAACTAATAGCCCGGCTTTAGTTGACTCAGTAAAATGTAGACTTCTGTTGAACATAACGGGATGACATTCTTAGGGCTGATCTAGTTCTGGTCTATTTCTAGGCAATGGATGAGAGATAAAAAATAAATAGCCAGTACAAGAGTTTCGTAGTTTTATTCAGTTGCTGGAAAACAAAAAGTCTAAGCCAGAAATAAGAGTCAGTCCTCAGTCAGTCCTCAGTCAGTCCTCAGTCACTCCTCAGTCAGTCCTCAGTCACTCCTCAGTCAGTTCTCAGTCAGTCCTCAGTCAGTCCTCAGTCAGTCCTCAGTCAGTCCTCAGTCAGTCCTCAGTCACTCCTCAGTCAGTTCTCAGTCAGTCCTCAGTCAGTCCTCAGTCACTCCTCAGTCAGTTCTCAGTCAGTCCTCAGTCAGTCCTCAGTCAGTCCTCAGTCAGTCCTCAGTCAGTTCTCAGTCAGTCCTCAGTCACACACCAACTTTAAAATAGAGTTAAAATAATTGCAAAGCGAAAAGGGAAACAACAAGTTAAAAGACGAAAATCAAGACTTCAATAAAAATGTTGGGTGTAATTTTCGTTTTGAGCTCAATTTCATTTCATTTTTCTTTTTTTTTTAAATAAAATATTTTGTTTCTATTTTAGTTTTATAGTTATTTCCGTTTTTTTTAGTGAGTCTTTTCCCAGTTTTCTTCAAATTTGATCTGCAGAAGGAAACTATTGTCCATTCTTGGGGATTTTTTTTCTTGTTTCCTATTTCGTTTTACTTTCTGTGTTCATCTATTCAGCTGCTGTCTCTTATGGATGACTACACTACACTTTGACACAAGACTCTTGTTCATTGGACAAGAAATATTTTCTCAATTGCTTTTGACTTCTTTTCCCATTCCTAGATTGTGTGTTTATTATATGGCCTGGTGCGTGATTGCTGAGTGGTAAAGCGCTTGGCTTCCGAACGGAGGGGGTCAAGGGTTCGAATCTCGGTGAAGACTGGGGTTTTGAGCTCTTGATTTTTAGGACGCCCCTGAATCCACACATCTAAAACGAGTACCTCACATTAGTTGGGAAGATATAATGCGATAGGTAGTTGTGTTGACAACACTACGCCCTAGTTATACACACGGTTGAGCTTGACATCGATTGCTCTTTAGATTGCAAAGTCTGTATAAAGCCTGCTATAGCTACAACACATTAACTAGAATGCGTGTGTCCTGTATTCAAATAGTCTAGTTGCCTACAGGTACAATTAAGGTTACTTGAAGTCAAAAAAAAGTTCAACTATTTTGTGAAGTCGACTCTTAAGAAAAGACACCGAGAGTCAAACAATAAAGTGAAAGTTGTTTACGAAATGTAGACAACGCAGAAAGACATGCAGGCTATATTTAGCTCACTTTGAAACACACAACACCTTGCAAGGGTAAAGAATTAGGTAAATTAATGAGCAAGCTATACGAGTTGGCAGGTGGAGACAGGGAAAAAGCGAAGGCTATTAAAATTAAATAATAGCATGACAATTACAAAATTCTAAGAAAAGAATTCGCTAATGCATTAAGCTGATCTGAGATTACATTAAACAACCTGTGTCAGATCATGTAAATCAGAGCCTTAGCGAAACTTTATATTATCTTAATGATAAAAATATAGTTGATATATATTTCTTTTCATGCCCAATTCCAATCGACCGACGGCGTAGCATACGCCGATATTTTGCTGGGCCGGCCTTACGCTACTGCAACTTATGCGACAGCAGTGGGTCCCACACTTTCATTAGACTCGTACTTTCATAGGGCCCGCGCTAATTCTAGGTGTATAATCTATTAAATTAAATCATTTTATAACTTATAACAGATTTCCCGCGACCTCCTGTCGATTTACCAGGAGCTCCTGGAAATTTCCTGAAATTATAAAATATACGAATAAAGTCCTGGAATATCCAGAAGTTATTAAAATCTTTTGAAAACTTTAAATCTCCTGAAATATGTAGCCAAAAATTGTTCTTTTGTGGTGTCATTCAATATGGAAAACGCCAATCATACGCGCGATAAAAAAAAAACGGCATTATGCAATTCCTGTAGTTGTGGAATCTAGTGAAAGAAGCTTCTCAAGCCTCAAACTAATGAAGAATTACTTGAGGTCAACAATTCTCGTAGATAGATTGAAACATTTGGTAATTCTTGCTATTGAGCGTGATTTATGTAGGAAACAGAATTCTTATGATATACTGTATGACTTTGCTACACGCAAGGCTCGTGTAGTAATTCAGTACGTAGTAAAGAATGAATAAAATGCAAAGAGGAATATATTTTCTAATACAAACTCTTAATTTTCAATTATTATCCGTATCCCTACCCGACCTGGGTCCCTTGAAATCCGTTTTGCATAGGGCCTCACAATGTTTAAGTCCGACCCTGCTATTTAGTGACGGGTGAATACAGAGTAGATTGCTTGTTCTCTTTCCATGACTTCTTGGTCGCAATGGTTAAGTCCGGCTCTGATATTTAGTAACGGGTGAAAACTGCTTGTTCTCCACTCCCCCCTCTTTTTTGTTTCGCCTCTAAAAATACGTAGGGTAACTCTAGTTCGTCCCTCTTGCAGAAATAAAGAGTGATCTTTCCATTATGTGGTGTCCAACTCTTGAGCCATAAAGAGAATTTTTTATAAAGATGTTTCCATAGAATAGAAATGATCAATATGGTACACTCGTATATGTCATTTTTAAAGAACGCATTCGTCTAAGTCTC
>JAZGLO010000350.1:0-28540 GCA_036873155.1 Biomphalaria sudanica
GCCGGCCCTGATGAGGGTCTAGGGTTAGGGGTGGTCGATTTGCAGTAAAACGCATCAAATGTTTTAAAAACTGTGTTTGAATCCTGTTGGTAAATTATCTTATAGATGAGCAGACTTTTACCTTGACTACGTACACTGCTATTATTAGTAACGGATTTACCCACATTATTACTATTATTACATGTATTGTTTGAAAACCAGCCAGGACTCGCAAGGATAAATACAATTGATTGTAGTCCCTCTAACAGTTTCCATTGAAAAAAAATTTAATGATATGAATATATCCCCCTTTTGACCGATTTCAAGAATCTTATTAGGTTTAAGATAAGATAATTTTATTTGTCCGAACAAATTCAGTCTTACTACAATTGTTCAACCCAGCATGACAATAACACCATATACAACAACATTCACACGTGCAACACACACACACATAAACAATTAGGCTTGTATGTAGATCTAATTCTCGGTGACGACAGATGGCCTTGCAACACTCCCTTTGAAAGTGGGCTAAAGGAGTTTTAAATTATTTTTTTTAGAAAGCTCATATCAACTCACTGTCTCGTAAAAAGTTTGAGCATGTTTTTTTCTGAGACTCACAATTCTCAGATCAGGTTGAAAATGTGCACTCTTATTCATTGTACCTGACAAAACATGAATCAATAAAAATAAATAACCAATTATTTCACTAATTAATGTTAATTAATTATTTGTTTGATATCGAAATACTGGGAATAAATGGTATTTAATGAGAGATGTGGATGTATATGCGGATTTATTACCCTTAAAAGGTTTTGCCCCTTTTTGTCTACCACTTCCCATTCTGGAATCAAGCTGAAATTGTGCACAATTATTCAAAATCGATGACAATACATGAATCAATCCAAAATTGACCAATTAGTAGTAATTAATTTATTTGTTTTATACATAAAAAAAGCTAAACCCTGCCATCTTGAGATAAATGGGAGAAATTAGCGGTTCTTCTCCTTTGAGAAGCTTTTGTTGTTGTTTTTTTAAAGTATACTTTTTTTGTTGTTGTGGACGTTTTGTGATATTTTGATAGTTCCAGGTCAATGATCATTACAATATTTATTTGGCGGTTTTAATCAGACATTTTATTTTAATAAAAACTTAGAAGGTTATACACTTGAAAGCAATTTTGTCTTCGGCAATATGCCGAGCTACTAAAAGTTTGTGGCAGTCATTGAAATCGACGAGGGGTAATGAGGACCACTTCAGTCTTCAGAGTGCTGTAGGATTGGCTCTCCTATGGCTGTCCCTCCGCTGATGAGGCCACTCTGTGCCTGGGATGTTCGGCTACCTTTTTTTTTTTGGGGGGGGGGGCGGTGGTATATTTAAATCTTTGTGAATTGTAGGTTTTGCAGTTAGGCTAAATCGTGGGAGATAAAAACTATTGATTGATTGATTGTGTTTTGACCCAAGGAGTCTCTTCCTCCCCCCCCCTCTCTTGTTCAAACACCTACACATGTAAGTTATACAGAGAGGAGAGGGGGAGAGAGAGAGAGAAAGAGAGAGAGAGGTGCCATTAACTAGTCAAACACGCGATTTGCGTTAGCCAGATCCGGTCCAGAACGTTTAAGTAGAGGTAGTGGATATTTAATACAGTATATAGTGGATATATATAATACAGTATATAGTGGATATATAATACAGTATATAGTGGATATATATAATACAGTATATAGTGATATATAATACAGTATATAGTGGATATATATAATACAGTATATAGTGGATATATATAATACAGTATATAAAGAATATATATATAATACAGTATATAGTGAATATATATAATACAGTATATAGTGGATATATAATACAGTATATAGTGATATATAATACAGTATATAGTGGATATATATAATACAGTATATAGTGGATATATATAATACAGTATATAGTGCATATGTGGATATATATAATACAGCATATAGTGGATATATATAATACAGTATATAGTGGATATATATAATACAGTATATAGTGGATATATATATATAATACAGTATATAGTGGATATATATAATACAGTATATAGTGGATATATATATATAATACAGTATATATAATAAGAGACAGTGAGATCAGGGCTCAATATACTTTTCCGAGAGGGCATTAGAGGATTTGTAATTTGTAAACCAAAAAAAAAGAGTCTCTTAAATATATAAATCTGTGAATCTGTGTAATTGTACCAAAGCAATTGAGTTAGTTGAAGAGGTGTGTGCAAAGTTTCATCATGTCTTGGAACTATTGGTAGGTCCCAGGGAAAAAAAAAAGATGAAATGGGGAAAATGTTTGGGGGGGGGGGGTGGAGGGTCGTGAATTTTAAGCAATCAAAACATAAGAAGAGAATTGATTCGAAAATATAGCCTAAAGTTATTTGTAGAAAGTAGAAACACTGCAGTAAAAGGTGAGAAGGAAACAAATAGTTGGGTTTTAATTTTTTTTTAAATTAATTCAGCTGGTGCTCTGTCTCTTTTAAATGTCAATGTGACAAATAGATGTGGAAATAAAAATTAGAACCTGTGATACTAAAAGGTTGTTTTTTTTTAACTTTTGATCATCCTGTTTTCAGCCAAGACATTTATCAACGTTCTCCTTTTGGTTTACGTTTTAGGGTTTGGGGGGGGGGGCGATGGAGTGGAAACGCAAAAAACAACAACAACATGTACCGCTTACCCATTTTTTTAATATATTTATTATTAGATAATGATCCAAGATTTTTCGATCTTCTAAATTACTATATTGGGAAAGGAAAGGTAACACAATTTAAAACTAGTTAAAATAGAGTATCATCTAATTTTTGTTGACCTAAAATGTTTGATTAAAAGAAAACACGCTTAATTCCCTGCCCCTTCCCGGCCCGGATCTCTCATGGTCGTTGACGTACTAACACAATAAGATTTCTGGATTCCAACAATAACGTCATTAATTGCATTGAGACATGAGGGTTACAACTTTTCATTGAGTTGTCTACACTTTTCATTGAGTTGTCTACACTTTTCATAGAGTTGTCTACACTTTTCATTGAGTTGTCTACACTTTTCATTGAGTTGTCTACACTTTCCATTGAGTTGTCTACGGAAGTAAATCTTCCTTCAAGGCAGTTATAACACATCCTACACTGATAATCCTGTCATGTTCATAAGTGATTTCAAGAAGTCATTGGCTTTCCTGGCTCATTCAGAGTACTCGCCCTAAGCTCATTATTGGCATTAAAAAAAGATAAATGACTTTGTCCTCTCATGTCACACAAGAAATGTGTGTATATATTCCCGTCTTTCTCGTTTTAGCCTTCTGCTGTTTTGAATTTTTGTCTTCTGTTCTAGTACAGACTTCCTGTTGGAAAATAATAATTGGATCTATTTAATAAATATATTAAGTGTGCAGATTAGCTTTTTAGAACTTGCGTTTTTTTTTTTTGTCTAAGTAATAGGCCCAAATAATGATAACGTCAGCCGGCCAAACAATTCTAGTTTTAAACCAAAGAAACGAAATGCATCCGCGCAATATCGACCCTTAGTTTGGATCAGTTCTATTGACCTAGACATCATACATCTGTGCGATTAGAAATAGTTGTACCTATTGTTTTTGTTTAGCTTTTAACTTTCTCAATGCACTTTGATCCTAATCACTTGTCCGGACCATTTATGAAAAGGGGGGGGGGGGCTGTAAGAATGGTGTATCTTGTGAATGTTTATATGATCGTTTTTTAAATGCATAAAAAATGTCCACTCGGAGCTCAAGAGTCACCAAGGGCACTAATTCAACTTATACTACCACATCTGTCAAGTACGATTTATTTCCTTTGTTTGAAGATACCAATCAAAATTATTAATTAACAATAGTTAATTAACTGGTTAATTTAAAAAAATCTTGTTTTGTTAGGCAAAAGTAAAATGTGTGCAAAATTTCAGCTTGATCCGAGATTGGGTGTCGTAGTAATAACGTGTACAGATTTATCAGACAGACAGAGTTGATATAAGCTTTGTACAAATTGTGTTTCATAAATACGATGTCGATAATAGTTTTATTCAAGCACAGTCTGGCACGTGTTTGTGAGTGAATCTGCTTGCGCATGTTTTCAGAGATATCCCCATAATACAAGTATTTGAGAACCTTCGTAAATTAGACCCCAAACAGTACTGTACATTCTCTGATGACTGCCTTGTGTCTTTCAGGGTCTAATGAATAGACAAAATCTCACTGTCTGACATCACGCATGAACAGACATGGTATTTCCAGCTATACAAAGAGATCAGCCGACTATTTAGTCATAAAATAAATGTAGGAACCATGTCGTGAAAGAATAAAACAGAATTACCCACTTTTGACACAGTGCAGACCATTAATTGGGATGGTGTGTGTGTATGTGTGTACGTGCGTTTGTGTGATTTCTCTTCTCGTCGAGGGAAAGAGTCAACTACCGGTAGTCTACTAATATTCATCATCTCTAACTAGATCTAGGTCTACCTTTGTGTGGACTTAGGGGCCGTCCATAAAGTACGTCACGCTCCAAGGGGGGGAGGGGGTGTAAGAAAGTGTGACAGTTTGTGACAGGGGGGAGGGGGGGGTCAGGCCAAGTGTGACGTCACATTTTATATATTTTTAATTTTATTACTAATTTTATTTTTTATTTTTTTAGTAAAACTAATAGTTTCAAAAATAACTTTCAAAAATTTTGTGAAACACTTGAATTTGTTTTATGTCAAAATAGCATGAAATGCGTATCTTTCAATGTGTTGTTCCCAATTCCTCATGCTAGTTAGGAGCGCTAGTATATACTGTTGCGAAGCCTTGTTTTATGTGACGGTAGCCTTACCGGAAGTGGTTTTATTTCTTTGTTGTCTGCTGCATAATTATATCACTGATCAAGAAATTCGGAATTTGTATTATAATACAAAATATTTAGGATTCAGAGGTAATATTTGTATAATATAATCATTATTATCATGAACTTAAAAACAATTATACTCATGGCAATTATTGGCAGAATGGAAAATGCACATTCAGAGGATGTTGAGTGGCTAGATGAGGATGAAGTTGATCTGTCTGCAATTATCCTTCCAGAAAACGATGATGGGGAAAGATATATGCCAGTCGTAACTATGGATGAACACTTCACTTCACCATGGATGGATGATGTCTAGTGAATATTTTTTTAATTAAACATAATTCACTGGCCCACTATATAAACATATTCAATATAGCACAAGAGCTGCTCACATAATTTGTCAATCTAGTCCTTTTTTTAGTCACATTGTTTTGTTTCCATTTTTATTATTTAATCATTTTTATTATTTAATCACTGGTTGAGGTCAAGTTTCGCTAATCTATTTCTTATCCTGTGTCAATAGAATCCATAATCGGAAGATTATCTAAAAGTTGACCTCACCCATTTTAAATGAAAAGGTAGCAGATATAAATTGATGTTTATTATATAATTGTCAAGTCTAATTTTTGCAATTTTTTTTCAAATTCAATTGATTGGGTTATTGTTTCAAAGAATAACTGTGACAACTGTTGACAATAGTTATTCTACTATTAAAGTCATTTAATAATCTGATAGTTCTTTTAATATTTATATTTTAAGGCAGTTTAATAGTGAAGTGCGTTTTAAGTTTTCGATTAAATTTTAATTAGTTGTTAATTAAATTTTTTTTAAAGTGTGACGTACTTTAGGGGGGGGGGGTCCCGAGATTTGTGACACTTTGTGACAGGGGGGAGGGGGGGGGTCAAAAATGGCCTAAAATAGCGTGAC
Organism: Biomphalaria sudanica; assembly: GCA_036873155.1. Taxonomy (NCBI): domain Eukaryota; kingdom Metazoa; phylum Mollusca; class Gastropoda; family Planorbidae; genus Biomphalaria; species Biomphalaria sudanica. The sequence goes on from JAZGLO010000350.1 coordinate 5,786, forward strand.
GTACTTTATGGACGGCCCCTTATGGAAATATATTAGGATGAACTTGGTTTAGTGAAAATAGATCTATATTGGGATCATTTATTAGGGTTACGTTGGTTTATTGAAAATAGATCCATGGAACTATACTAGTTCCATGATAGATCTAGATCTATATTGGGATCATTTATTACGATTACGTTGGTTTAGTGAAAATATTTTACAATGAACTTGGTTTTCATAATAGGCCTACAAATCTCTGTTTTAGTAAGTCAATAATATCATTAAAATACTATCTATCTATCTATCTATCTATCTATCTATCTATCTATCTATCTATCTATCTATCTATCTATCTATCTATCTATCTATCTGTCTGTCTGTCTGTCTGTCTTTCTGTCTGCCCATCTCTCTTTCTTGGTCACACACACACACACGACACAGTGCACACTGATGCTTAAACAAATGCACATACACACATTGGCGACATGCTGTGAAATCTTGTCAATCTTCTGTCACCGGGCAAAACAAATTATTTTCACCCTGCGATGTTTGCACAGACCTGGAGTGCCATTGTTGAATAGGGAATTGACTATTTTGTTTGTTGGTTTCTCCAGTCTCCTGGAACACTTGCAGTGATTTTCATTACATCCCCAGAAGCCTAAAAACGGCACATTTTTACAAAGCTTATATCAACTCTGTGTGTCTGTCAGGCCAAAAGTTTGTACGCGATATTTCTCCGACTCCCAATTTCGGATCAAGCTGAAATTTTGGCCAATTATTTCTTTTCCTTGACAACACAAGAATCAGTTTTAAAACAATTAATTAATGAACTATTTATTGGTAATAAATTATTTGTTTTGGTATCTCGAAAATAAGGAAAGATATAGTACTTGGCTGATGTGGTGGTATAAGCTGAATTAGTTCCCTTTCAAATGGAAAGTAATAGTACTTTAGTGAAGTGGTTGTATTAGCTGAATTAGTCCTCTATTACAAATTTAATTGCTTATTACAAATTTAATTACATGACTGATCCAAACTAATTGATACACTTAATATAAGCTTTGGGGTTGTTGTTTTTTTATATTTCTCTTTATTTTGCATTTATCATTGTACATTAATTCACTTGTATAGTTGTCTGTAACGTGCGTGTTCAACTTCTAGAGTAGAGCACTTCTTGTGGTATTTGGGTTTACCTGTTTTCATGGCGGTCAACAAAGCTGCGTGGAAATGGACTCAAACCCTGATCTTAATGAACAGGCGCAGAGGTCTATAGGAACTGTGTCTGCCGTTTTGACGAGTTTCTGGCCTGGGATTAACAGGAGGACGACTTCTTTCAGCGCTGTTAGTATATACAGCAAATTTCTCATTTCCTATGACTGTAATGTACAATCCTCGTTTAAAAGGCCGGGTGCATATGTGGCACGGGTAGGTTTGACCAGTTGCAGAAAGGCCTTTTTCTATCAGCTTTTTGCTGGTTCGGCGCTCTTTCACGCTGGCCACTCTTCTTGCTTCGTATCTCGTTACACCGACACTCACGGCTTCACGCCGTCAATATCACACTCCTTGAAGGAGCTCTTGACGGTGTCTTTATGGAAGTTGTGTGCAGGAAAGCGCTCCCAAGGAGGCCAATACAAGCGCTACAAAGACACTCTGAAGAGCTCCTTCAAGGAATGCGATATCGACATTCACGGCTGGGAAGCACTAGCTCTCGATCGCTCCTCATAGCGTGAAGCTATGAGTCTCGGAGTCTCAAGATTTGAAGCAAGAAGAGTGGCCAGGGTGAAAGAGCGCTGAACCTACAAAAAACTGAGAGAAGAAGCAGGCCTATCTGCAACTGACCTAACCCACCCATGCCACATATGCGGCCGGCTTTTTAAAGTGAGGATTGGACTTTACAACCATCTTTGAGTCCATAGGAAATGAGAAATGTGATCATCTTCGACCACGAAGGAGAAACTATATAGTACTTTATTGATCCCACTGGGAGCGCTTTCCTGCAAGCAGCTTCCTGTGCAGAAGTCGATTGGGAAGGCGATTGTCTAGCATGCGGACTACGTGTCCCGACCATTGAAATACTGTTGCATGGATACTGTTCATGATAGAATAGGATTTCAGTATCTGATGTGTGGTCAGACAAATGCACCTTATGGATTTTCCTTAGCGTAGGTGGAAGGAGTTAATCCTTTTTTGATGTGGCGGAAATATAAGAGCCAGGACTCTGATGTGTATAAGAGTGAAGGGAGCACTACAGAACTGTAGAGTTTCAGTTTTGTGGGTATGATTAATCCTCTCCGTTGCTACACTTGTCCTTGAAGTCTGCAAAAGCAGCACTGGCACGTGTAACACGGGCATCTACTTCGTCATCTAGGTTGGCATTAGCTGATATGGTGCTTCCCATATAGACGAACTTTTAAGCATTTGCTAATTTCTCGACATCTATAAAAATGTCTAGTTCTGTGACAGATTTATTTGGAGGAGGTTGGTGCAGCACTTCTGTCTTCTATACATTTATTGTGAGGCCAAAATTTTTGCAGGCGTTGGCGAAGAGGAACCGGCTCTTTTGAAAGGCTTCTACATTTGAAGCATTTAGGGCACAGTCGTCTGCGAATAGCAGGTCTCTGATGCAGTCATATTTTACTTTGGTCCTTGCCTTAAGTATTTGAGCATTGAATATACTTGCATCGGTGCGATATCGTATAGCAACTCCAACGCTTTCTATGCGAAAGGCATCTTTCAGCCTAGAAATGAACATTAGGCTGAAAAGCGATGGAGACAGCACAAAGCCCTGCTTCTCGCCATTTTAGACGGGAAAAGGTTTGACTCTTGCTTGTATGTCATCATGAAATCGGCGCAGCATTGTTATGAATTGATTCGGGCAGCCAACGTTGTAGATCTATAGCAGTGATGCCCAACCTTCTTCTGCCCGATGGCCACATAACTGCGAAAATAGAGATTAAATAGAGCAGACAACATTTGGATTAGAAACACGTTGTATCCAACTAATGCAACGTTATTAACTAGTTGGACATTACAAGTTGTTTTACCAAAACCATCTTCTGAACAGCAAGCTTCCACTCGCGTTGCTACCAAAAGAGAAGAATCTGTGGCTGGGCGGTAAAGCGCTTGGCTTCTAAATCGGGGGTCCCGGGTTCGATTCCTTGTGAAGACTAGAATTTCTAATTTCGGGATCTGGGCGCCTCTGAGTCCACCCAGCTTTAATGGGTACCTGACATTAGTCGCGGAAAAGTAAAGGCGGTTGGTTGTTATGCTGGCCACATGACACCCTCGTTAACCGTGGGCCACAAAACAGATGACTTTTACATCTTCTGCCCTATAGATCGCACGGTCTGTAAGGGGAACTTTACTTTTTTTTTACTGCTACCAAAAGAAGTCAACTAAAAATGCCATAGACACGGTTCGCGTATTATTTTTATCATACTTTTTACATGCCCATTTAATGTATTGTGGGCAGAAGTTTGGGCGGGTCGGATGTGGCCCGCGTGCAGAAATTTTTGGCATCACTGACCTTTATAAATTTTTCTAATGAAAGCTTTGGTTCTGACATGTACACGTTTACAATGACTTCCTAAAGTAGGTTTCCCACCGCAAATCTCTTGTTGATTTGAGGAGAAAAAATCTTAGACTACAATAACCCAATGTGATTAGCTTCATTATCTAGTAACCTACTTCAAAGCCATTTGATAGACTAGAACTATATTGATATCACATCTAAACCCTTTAGAAACAAGACGGTCTTATATAGTGACTGCATTATTTTCACAGGAGAAAGTGATACTAACAGTTGAAGAGAAAGTAGGGGAAAAAAGGATTTGAAAAAAAAGGGTCGCCTAGGGCCTAAATTCTAGGGCTTTTAAGTTTACACGTTTATTATTAGCATTTTTAAAATTATTTAAAAAAACGCTTTAAATTCCCAAGAACCGCCATTGATGCGTAGCTTTCGTAGACAGGTCTTTGTAGTCTAATGTGTGTGTGTGCGTATTCGGGAAGTGAATACCGGTAATAGGTGGTGGGAGAGGCTTACCCACGGGACAAATGAAAAATGCGCGAGACTGAGAAATCTACGAGTGACTGTGAGACAACCAAAGAAATTCGCTGTACATTATATAGCGTCTTGTTTCAAAATGTTTGGAATAAGTGATCTTATTTTTTTTTATAAAGTTTAAATTTTCTAAAATCAGTTTTGTATATTTTATTCACAGCCATCAGAGAGAAAACTAAAGTATTAAATATTCGCTACTATTGAGACCTGGCAAACGATCTTAGGCTTTACCTTAAAGCACCCACTATTGTTTGTACATGAATGGCCTGCTGTATTGTGGTCAGGATTGTCCCTGGTTCGAGACCATGCCAGTCGTCATCCCCCCTGTCGTATCGCAAGAGATTAGGGTTAAGGTTAGGACGTAAAAATCTTCATCTCCGTACGCCAAACGTTTTCTTGCATTCTTCACAGCAGAAACGCATTCTCCTGGCATTTACAGCTCATTATTCATCTAATTAAAAAAAAAGGCAGGCCGAATTTAATAAAATAGAGTAACTCGAGGGCAAGTGCCGATCTTGAAGTGTGACTGACAATCGAGACACAAGTGGCGTAAGTATATCTTTATTAGGCATATTTATCGTAATATTATCTTCATGTGAAGCGAGACCTCTTGTAGTAGGCTTGTTTTATTCAGCAAAAGACGCCAACAGAACGATGGCTAAACGCTCAAAATATCTAATTTTCAAGAACCTTTTAAATCATGTTTTACTTGAAAAATATTCTTATATGAATTTATAAGCCCTTACTACATTGGCCGTTGGCGGTTGGACGTTGTGCTGGCCACATAACACCCTGCTCGTTAACAGTTGGCCAAAGAAACAGAAGACCTTAACATCATCTGCCCCATAGATCGCAAGGTCTGAAAGGGGGAAACTTTACTTTACTAAACTTTTACTACTACATTGCAAATACAACCAATTTGTTCCTTGAAAAGATAAGATACCCCACAGATTTAGATTAAGGCTTTGAGGATCGCCGCGAAAAAAATATATATTCGAAAAATAATATTTTTTTTTAAAAAAAGCTCATTTGTAAGTGATACACGTTTTTCAATACGCTTATTTGTAACTTCGTTTGTTACAGAACTATAATTCAAAGATCTAAACAAAAAATTTTCGGAATTGTGGGGAGAAATGTAGTGGTCTAATTAGGTTCTACTATATAACGTTTTTGCATTTGTAGGATTCCATCATAACTTGTGAGTGATAGCCCCAAATTTATTCATACAATAAAAAATGTCAGATTGAGTAAAGGTTGGAAAAAGGTAATTTCTACAAATAAATTGGACCGCCCTTCCCCAAATCGGTCAACATACTAGAGGGGCGGGGCTAAATAATCTAAAAAAAAGTTGAAATATAAATAATTAGTGTATATTATTAGCATAAGTAATAGATTCGTACAGAAATTGTGTGATTTCCTTACTAAAATTCGTCCGCCCTCCCTCAAGGGGGGGTCGACCGAGTAGGACTACATGGGGGGGGGGACGATCCCCCCTACCGTCTCCCACTGGATCCGCCAGTGTTGTCACGTGACCACTTACCTAAACCAGGGTGTTTTTTTTTGTGCGGTACGCACCGATACGGCGTACCGGCACCTTTTTGGAAAAAAAAATACTTTTCTTGTATTTTAACGTATATTATTAATTTTTATTAGTTAAAAGTTAGACAATCAACTACTGAGTACCGGCACCTATTTTTTTTTACAAAAAAAAGCACTGACCTAAACTATCTTGTTTATACCAGTGGCAAGTCATAATCAATGGCAGACGTAAAATAGCTTGTTTTCGGCGCTTCTAAGTGGGCTTTCCTTTTTACAAAGCTTATTTCAACTCATTCTGTCTGGTTCAAGTTTTGTACACATTATTTCTCCCACACCCATTCTCGTATCAGGTTGAAACTTTACAAAAATAATTTTTATTTCTTATAAAACATTATCGATTTAAAAAACTAACTAATGATTTAATTAATTATAAGTAGTTAATTATTTTGTTTGGTATCGGGAAAAATAGGAAATATTCAAATAAATGCCACTTATAGAGAGATGTGACTGTAAATGTGGAATGATTTACATTAAACTTTTTTACAGGTTACAAATATCACCCAGTTCTCATTCTTGGTTCAAGTTAAAATTTTGGATTATTATTCATAGTCGATGACAATACACGAATCAATAAAATAAATTGTAACAAATATAGACGAAAACTAGCTTATTCTTGCAGTATTGAGATATTTCAGGTTGACATTCACAAGTGTGTGTTTAAAATAATATTTTAAAAATGTTGTGGGGTGAAACTCAGAAGTCTTTTCTATCCAGCTAATCAATCTTGTCTTCCAAGATCGCGTTTGTTTGTTTTTTTCCTCATTTAACCGTTATAGTCTCCCTTTCGTTTATAAAAAAAAACATAATAGCTCATTATTGAAACAGATTTTTTAATGAGGAAAACCTTGAAAGCCTCATTCTCCCCCCCCCCCCTTTTTTTTTTCCAAATGTATGTTTGACCTACTCGTTAACAGAACAGACTAACAGATTCAGTACACCTGAGCTGGTTAGGGAGAGGAGGGGCGGGGTTGGAAGCGAACATCGAGCTGTCAACGTTGAGACCAGATCCACAAACTGAGCGGTTGGTTGTTCTTTCGGATAATCACAGGTGATCGCCCTTGCACTCATTGGGGGAATTTGATTGTCGCTTTTGTAATCACTGTCTTATGTAGGTCGTCACAATGCTGAGGTTAGAAAGCTTATAAAATTAGGTGATCTATTGTTAAAGAAACGTATCTAGAATCTAGATATATAGACTGTCTATTATAGACCTATTAAATCTAGATTATATCTCTATAAATTATACTAGACTTAGAGTCGTAGAGAGAGACACTAGTCACTAGACTAGCTTGAAACTTCTATGAGTTCTATTTCTAAGTTCCAACTTCATGTAGAATAGATCTATACCGTATTACTATAATTTACTATAAATAGATCTAGTTATATAATAGATCTAGATTTATTTATAACATCTTAATTAACTTATTATTATTAGTTAGAATCTAAATCTTAAGTCTAGTAGAGATCTTGTCTTAGACTTAGTTAGCGACTGTAGCCTAATACGTAGGCTTAGCCTTAGTGCCCTTACTGCCCTTAGCACAGACATAGATCTAGATTTGATTATCATTTGATAGATATAGATATACTATAGATTACATAGATTTAGAATTTATTTTTTAGAATCCTAATCTAGATCTAGAAATAAGCTAGATATATAATAAATAATAAGATGTAGAGTAGACTACTCTATATATCTAGATTGTTGTAGATCTAGTGTCTAGGCCTACTATTATAACTTTTTTTATAAGATCTACAGACTCAGAATATACATACTTATTTTAAGAATAAATGATAGGCAGTTATTAGTAGATAAGTAGACTGAGTACTGAGTATCACGATTTGACATGCTTCACATAGACTCGTCTTTGTCTCTATTCTAGATCTAGATGTAGTCTAGAAAAGATTTGTAGATCTACAATTTAAGTATGTATGTCAACCCACAACTTAGCATATGCCGCTATTTGCCGGAAGTATTCATGTAGGCAGCGTATTGTCGAGCAGAGTGTATGACTGTGCTTCGATGAGTAAGAGCAACGGACAGGGCGTCACCATCTTAAGTTCACAAACTAAGCTTACAGCCATCTTGCGAAGTTTGTGAGCAATACTTTCTTCGATGACATTTTTCCAGAAATATGCGACTGATAGAAATAAACAGTTACCTGTTGCAGGAATTTCGACTACATTGAAAGACCTGTTGACTCTTAGAAATATATATTTGAAGCGGTGACCATGGTTAGGAAACAAAGGGCAATACGAAGGGGCAAAATCAAAACAAAGCTACAGAAAAAACATGCAAATATTTTAATGACACCGGATATTGACGTTTATAAAAAATACACACATAAATGTAGTGAAACATAGAATGTATAAAGAGAAAGATTACTTGTCCCCCCCACCCCTCTTTTTTTTTTTCTGAGCAGTGCTCACTGTTGCCACAAAAGTTACGTGGGGTAACTCTAGTCCGACTTGCAGAAATAAAAGAGTTATCTTTTCATGGTGTCCCGCATGATTGGCCACGAAGAGAATTAAATATATATATATAGAGAGAGATAATTTGTTTTACATAATTTGGATGTTCCTTCAGATTTTAAAGATAATTTTTGCATCTTAGTCCTAGCCCAAATCTCCTTCAGGACAACCCGGATGGCAGAAGGCAGGACTCGAGCCCTTGACCTTTGAGATTACAGAATGACAGTCCAGAAAGATACAAAGATAAAGACACATTTCTCATTCTGTATCATTTGCTAGGACTCGTTCGTACCAGTACTCTCTTTCCCTAGTACCATTAGAGCATAGCCAAGGAATGTCCTGCTTAAATCAGCCAGGAAAAACAATGACTTGGACTTAGCAGAATGTTAAGTCTCTAATTAACATCCACGACTAGATAAACAAGGAAATGCATGCATAGGACGCAATTATGCTGTCTTGAAGGAACATCTGTAATTTTTAAGATGAAATCAGAGATGTATTTTTGTTAGACACCAAAACTTCGGTGGATTTATTTAGTAAAAAAAGGTAACTGACAGGTCCAGACAACTGCCTCCTTCTGGTTAACTAATAACTCATCACCTCTAATATAGCTTATAGTTTTTATAACTCTAAAGTGATACTGTAGTCTTCTAAAGTCTACTTTTAGTACAATGCTTATATTAACTCACTCTGTATGTGTCTTGCATGTTTGGATTTTCACAATTGATTTTTCGACCACTTTTACTCATCCACTCGTTATCAAATTTTGCTTACAAGCTCATGTTCGATGACAACACATGAATCAATTAAAAAATAAAACACTTATTTTATCGATTAGTAGCAATTAATTGTTTTTATATAGAAGGGGAGAGAAATAGATGATTAGAATTGAAAAGATAGCTAAAGCAAAAAAAAACAACAATTTAGTGCAAAGATTAAATCAAAATCTACATGTATATTAGTAAATAATAAAGAAAACTATGCAATGGATTTGGTAATTGACATTATTTATATTACCATTTTCATAAATGATTTTTCCTTAATCTAAGTTTTTTAAAAAAAAATATATATAAAATGAATCATTATAATACATTTAACCCAGTTAAAAGTAATTGAATCAAATTGATTGTAATAAGGAACAAATTATAGGCATTGAAACTGCTTTTAGCAGCCCACTTTGGGAAAAGACATAAAAAATTAAAAAGTCCTTTGGGAAATTCTGCTCAAAATAGGTCTTCTTCTTTTTGGTCTTCTGAAAGCAAGTCCTATGTTTTTAAAATTTAGTATTATATATTTTTTTTGTACATCTTAGACATACACCATTTTCAAAACCAGTAGTATATGGCTCCTTCTGCCTTGGCAGACAATGGATGCACCCACATGAGTCACTGGTTTTAAGACGTGGCAGATTCTATTTTGCCACAGTTCTTGCATGTGTATGCAACTTTTTTAGGCCTAGCCGATAGTCAGCTTTCTTTTTCTTGACTAAGGGCACTTCATTTCTTTTGCTTTCAGCAAGGATTGTACCAGCATGCACAGTCTGTCTCTATGCACTTTAGTCTTGGGCTAATACCTCCCACATACTTTCGTTGATGCTTGTGTTTCTCATGTCTCGCTTGCAGACATCTCTGTAGGTAGACTTAGGTCTGACTCCCCCCACAAGCTCAGCATATAAAATATCTTTTAAAATTCTACCATCAGGCATGTGGGTGACATATCCGAGTCAGTGTAGTCTTCTCTGTGTCAGGAGAGCATAGATGCTGTGCATATTGGCCAATTTCAAAACTTCCTGATTGGAGACATGATCCCTCCAGGAGATGCACATTATGCATCTCAGACTGCACAAATAGAAACTATTCAATCTGTGCTCTAGGTACATGTATGTTGACCAGCTCTTACTGCTAAAAAGTCTATAATATTAATATACTACATTAATGAATCAGGGTGGCCTGCAAAGTTTCTGTCCTAACAATGAAAGATGTAGTTTTTTTCTTCAGATAAGTTTTTTCCTTACATCCCCTCCTTTTAGATCTATGAAATTGTCTTAATAATACTCCCACATCGCCTAACCATCCATTTGGCATTTTTCTCCATGAAATAGTTATTTACTTAGAGTTGATGGCATCATCATTGGATGAAAATCTCAGCCCTCAGAACAAAAATCATACTTTATGAAAGGTGCCAAATACTTTTACTACAAATGTATTAGGCAAACACATACTTAGTTCTGAAACTGAAGCATCACAGGGCAAGATACTTGTTTGTTTTGTTGTGTTTAGTTTGCAATAGCCAGCAGTATTCTCATTTGTCTGTAGGTTACCATGGAACAAGGGGTGAGGCACGCTGTGACAGGTAAATCAAGGACTTAATGATTCCCTAAGATGGGGCTAGCTGCCTTGGTTTGTCTGACCTTATTTCTACATGGGTCATGGGCACTGACCTCACCAGGTGAGTCTAAATATGCATCTCTCCTTCCCAATACTTCCATGTATCATCAGACCAAAATATATGTCTTTACCTAATTTAGAACATACTGATAAGACATGCCTGCTAAAGAAATCAGATCCCAGTGTGTGTGTGTTGTGAGTGTATAGTGTGAGGGAATGTAAAGGAAGTCTTATGTATTCTTGTATGTGTGAACAGTCAGCTTTGTTTCTATGAATCAATGTGTGGCACAGAACTAGGATCTTCTTCTTTTGTCTTGCTTGGACACTTAGCATATCTATTTATTTGTTTGTCATAAACATTTTCAATTTCCTCCAGTTTCCAGAGAGAAAGAGAAATGGAAAAAAATGTTAAATCTGAAGCTCTTTTATTTTTCGAAAATTCCTTAAAGACAAATACAGTACATAAACAAAGAAGTATGCCTGAAGGAATCAAATACACAAGGAAGAAATTAACTCTAATGATAAGCCAAGAATTAAGTGTGTGAAAAGTGTAACCACACAGAGTTTCTAGACCTAATAGCTCCAAACAGGACCCTCTTGATTCATAATAATGTGTCCTCTAAACCAAGTCCCTTAGGACCCAACATTCTAAAGTCTGGGGCTGCCATTGAATACACATCTTTTTTTTTTTTCTTGCCCTGCTACATGCTAGTGATCATTCATATCATTTTTATTTCTTGGGGCTGCAGTCAAATATCTAACTATTGAAACTTACTATTTTTTTAAATTCTTGTTTTACTTTTTTATGTCTGATATATTATATATATATATATATAAACTTTTGATAATAATATTTATAAAATATTTTATCAAAACCTAAATTTTTTTAAATTCTCAAACATATTTCTAGTGTCCTTTATGAGTTATAAGATTTTATTTAATTTAAATAACTCTAGCTAATGCATTTTTTTTGTCTACAAAACAGGCAAAAATAAATAAAAAAAATCTACAATAAAAATGAATTGAAAAAGAAATGTTAAAATCCTGTCTAAATTGATAAATCAAAGAGACTAAAAGACCATGCACCACACGTTTCTTCTCATCTACTCCAATACTGCTCAAATTGTTCTTTACTGTCCACTGTAGACGTCCCCCATTCCACACCCCCACCTCTCCTCACCAAAACAGCCATGACAAAGGGTTGCTGTCAAAATGGGGCTGTGTAGCTGCTAGCTGTTGTTCTGCTGTGTGCAACTAATGTCTTATTGTTGACCTGGAAAATAAAGTGTCTATAGTCAGTGTGTGTGTGACACTTGGTTGAAAGTACATTTCTATAGAAGAAACGGCTACTATGATTCATCTTCAACCCTCCCTTAATTTCATTTCATTACGTTTGCTAATTTGGTGATTTGGTAAGGTGAGATTAAATTTGTATAAAATGAAATAAAGACTTTTGAAAAATAGTCTACATAGCTGCTTCCTTCTTCATGTTTGGTCACCCTTACTGTGTTGACATGGACTTTGTTATTGTTTTAGCAAACATTTTAACCATTTGCTTTATAGATATAGTGCAAATATTGAAATTCATATTCATAACACACCATTTTTTTTTCACTTTCATGTATGAAGTGAATGGAATATACCCCCCCCCCTTTTTTTTTTCCAGCGCTGCAAAGATCAAAACACATTGAGCCTGCTAAAATGTTTTCATGTTGTTTTGGCTATACATAGTTATTAGAGTTTATCTTAAATCATTTCACTTGAACTTATTTTATTTGTGCACAGATAGTTGCAGTTGTGGCTGGTCAGCACAATGTAGTGGTGGGAACTGTTCATGTCCAGCTGAGTTAGTCCTGCACTCAGATGGCAGAAACTGTAGAAATGGTAAAGAATCCACTTCTTCTCTTTCGGAATTTTATTTATTCTGAAGCTTTTATAGTTATATCAATGAGACCTTTTTTTTTTCATTATCGTAGGTGTCATACATTTTGTTAATCACTTCTGATATTGCTCTCACTGCAGTCCTTAGGGTATTAACTAATAAAAGCAGTCTTCATTACTTTATGCTGTACACCTAACTTAAGGTTTTTTTTTCTTTTTTATTTAGTTTCCTGTCTCAGTGCATACATGTAAATGTTCAGTTAGCAGTGTTCTCTCTTCTTTTTATCAGTCGTCTTAACCTCAAATTAATATTTTAAATTCAACTAAGTCTCTATGTTTGTGTTTTGTCCAGCTTCATGTACTGACGCAGGATGTTTACAGTGTGACCGACCTGACCACTGTATTAGGTATTTCTTTTTCTTTTGTATTTTTGTTATTTTGTTTTGCTTAATTACAAAACACACTGCTAAGATACAATGGTTGGCAAAGTTTTTATTGACCCAATTATGAACTGGGGGCTGAGTTCAAAAGTTCTGAGTCTCACAATCTCAGGGGGTGTTTTTTTTTTTAACAGTTCTCTCAATGATGCACATAATCATTACAATAATGATACATAATCTGCAAGCTATAGCTCTTTAAAAAAAAAAAAGAATCTAAAGTTAAATAAGAAGTTCAAATCTATTTCAAGTTTGTAAAATTAAAGTGACGTTGTGAAAAAAAAACAACTTCTCATTTAGCTTTGATATGACCTGCATATCATGGCCCTACAGTTGTGAAGATTGTTCATGCATATATATAAATGACACAAGAAATTATTAGACCCTGTTTTGTTTATTTTTAGATTATTATTTCCCAACTTTACATTTTGATATTGCTACAGTTTGGTTTCATGATGTTTGTAAATTGAAGTTGATGTTTTGAAACATTCACCAGTCTTCATTGAGGTAACATTATCTGATTTATATCATGCTTTGACTCTATAGATGTGCTGTTTTCATATCTCAGTCAAGTGGCAGCTGTTTGAATCTTTGTGCTGGGTTAGCGGAGCTGCAAGGAGATAATCTTGTCTGTACAGGTTGGTCTTTTAACTCTTGGTCAAAAATTTGCTTTAAAAAAACAACAAAAATTTTTAAAAAATAATAACATTGATGTGCACTTGGTTTATTGACCATTTTAGGACAAAAAATCTAAATAGTACAATGTCCTTTTATATGCTTGCAAAACTTAGGGTTACTGAGTTCCCACATTTATACTTTCCACTAAAATTAAATGAATAGTTTTATTTCAAACTTATTTATAATGTAAGTAGCTGCAGACGATTGCATAATATAATATATACTCAGAAAGACACAAAGATAAAGGCAAATTCCTCGTTCCATATGCTAGGATAAAATTTGTACAAATGCTCCTTCTTCCCTAGCGCTATTAGAGCATGGAATGCATTGCCTGAGCCAGCCAGGAAAACCAGTGACTTGGCAGAATTTAGGTCATTGATTAATATGCATTACTAAATGCATGACGTGTAGGACGTAATCATCTTTTTTGAAGTAACATCTGTATTATATAGATAAGATAAGAAGATAAACCAGCTCTATTGTTAAAAGGTTCTGTGAAAAAATTCAAGTTCATAACATTAAGCTAATTCACAAAAGTAGTGATTTTATACTTTTTAGATTTGATACATCAATCATTCCTAAGCAACAGTAGCCTGCAACTCTTTATTTTTTATGTAATTTATGAGCCACCAAACATAAGCTTCTTGTACTTATTGTCTTTAGTCCTTGGAGATATAGTTTTACTATTTCTTAATGGTTGTGATGGAAGAAATATGTGGCTCATTTTTAAACGAAAGAATATATAAAGAAAATACTTCTTTTGTACTGTTTTAATAACTACAAATATATTTCTAATAGAAATGTTTTGGTTTTAGTTAAACTATCAAGTGTGATGATGTAGTATTACTGCTTACAAATCATTTGGAAGTTTCATGGCATAAGTAGTAGGTTGCTTGGATACTTAGTCGATGGTCCTGGGTTAAGTTCTATATAACAGGAATTTGATTAGGATGATGGACAGAGTCCTGCTCTAATAAGTAACTTAATCTTTAGATGAAAGTAATGTTCTTAAGAAGTTTGATAATTTTTAAAATCCTTACAGTGACCTGGTCATTCTACTTCACCTGATCTTAAAATCATATTACTTTACATACAATAATTGTGTTACGTTAAAAATAAATTCAAAACAATTGCCTGTTATTAGCAAACTATAGATGACGCTAAGAGTGTCTATGTTAGTCTTGTAATTATCTTTACAGAGAAGGAAGAAGATAACACTAAGGTCAACATAATTATTGCTGTATTTGCTGGGGCTGGTGCTGGACTGTTTATTTGTTGCATGTTCTTTGGGATATTCTGTTTATGTCTGCATAAAAAGAGGTGAGACTTTTTGAATGTATTTATTTACTTCACCTTTCCTTAGTCTGTTGGATCATAGGGGCACCACGCATGATTTGTTGACCATCTCTCTCCATTGCTTCCTATTTCTTGCCAGGATTAGCATCTCTTTCATTGACAGGCCCGCCCATTCCTTGATGTTATCCTTGCATTATTTCCTTGGTTTGCCTCTCCTTCCTTATCCGCACTGTTCCCTGCAGTAAATGTTATCTGAGCTCTGGGGATCTTGTGATTTGATCCTATAGTCTAAATAGTAGTGTTGTGAAGGTCCTCATTGAGCCAATGGCCATTGTAATCCTGTTTAGGATTTCATTTCTTAATTTCAGGTGTAAAAAGAAAATCTCAATAGCAAACGTAATGTTCTTGATCCAGTCTAGTAATGAAAAAAAACTAAATATTCTATCTATCTATTGTGATAGTAGTGGAGATCCACTATTGTTTGACAACTTTGATTTGTGATAAACCACAGTAGAGTTTTCAGACTTTGCATTCAAAAACCCAGACAATATTATTAATGATTACATTAGTTGTGTAAGATATTTACTTGAGCTATGGAGGAATCTCAAATTATTACAATAACCAAATCTTTTGGTTAAAGGAAATAACTAGAATAATATCTGATTATCATTGGTAAATTATCTTTTTTTTTTTAAAGAATTTCTGTAATCATACAAAATTTCTGAGATACAAAATAGATATTTCGGACAAAGCTGAACTGTGTATTTGAAATGTAATATTTTTACTACTTTCAGAAAAAACATCAATTTACAAACAAAAAACTATGCAGATAGACAGATGGAGACTGGGAATATCAAACAGGTAAATAAATAAACTATGAATTTGAAAATATATTTTCTGACTTTAACAATCATTTAGATAAACTTACAAGTTAGTGACTTATTTCTTGGGGTAACTGTTGTCATTTTTTTTCCTTTTTAGTTTTCCATGTATGACAACACTGGATTTGGTAAGTAGGTTTTTTTTACAATTTATCTTATCAGGCTGCAAATTCTTCACAAAAAAAGTTTTTAAACAAAAACCTTGAACAGTTTTCCTAGAAATTTGAAAATGTTTATCTTTGGGAAAAGAATTACTAGCTTATTGGCCACAATGGGAAAACTCTAGTTCGAACATTGTAATTTTTCGAAATATTATCTTAAGTAAAATTTGGTCTTGACGATCTTTATCTTGAACAGACATGTCAGCAGGTATTCTCGCTTGTTTTCATTAAAAAGTTAAATATTGACGGTCTGGAACATTGTTATTTTGCAAACCATCTTCTAAGTCTAGATCTGTAGAACTATGATAAGAATGTTATATACTCTGGTAGATTTAAACATTTGCTTAACCAGGATTTATGTTTGAAGGGGGGGGGGGGGTAAGGTAAAATTGCATAAAGGAGGAGGAAATGAATGTATCTCTCATTGATGAAGAATAATTCTATAGACATACCTAGGTTACTTTTTTTTGAAGAGCATCAACATTGGCAATAATAATGTCAATGGCATCACAATTTTTTATTTTCTAATGCGGCTTCCACTAAGATTAATTTTTAAATTTTTCCCTGCTGAGCCAAGCACCTATTTAGAGATTGTTAAATTAGATCCAGATTCCTTATCAAAATAAGAAAGCCTGTACATATACAAAGACTTGAATCTGCAATCTTCAAATCTCTGTCAAATCACCTAACCTCTCCACCCCGACATCTCCTTTAGATCCAGTAGATTAGTGAAAAAGTAAAAGTACCCCTTACAAACCTTGTGGTCTATAGGGCAGATGATGTAAAAGTCCTCTGTTTCTATCATTGACAGTTTATGAGGGTGTCATCTTGCCCATCACAATGAACAACCACCTTTACTTTCCCCAACTAATGTCAGGTACACATTAGAGTTAGCTGACTTACGAGCTTCCTAAAAATCCTAAAGCTCATAATCCCAGTCTTCACAGAGATTCAAACCAGGGACCCCCAGCCAAGCACTTTACCACTCAGACCTTCACCCCTGTTCAATATGAAGTGATAATAAATAATAAAATATTTTTCTTTTTAAACTTTCTAGAACCTGAGAGTCCAACATTTTCAGGTGTAGGAAAAATTGATCCTTTGGACTACGTTTCTGAACTGGACAGTCTTAGGCTCTACACTGAGTCTCTGATGACTTTGTTAGGTCAGCTGAGAGCCAAAGCTAAAGCCATGAGCCCCAATGATCCCAGAGTGCCCACTTACAAGTAAGTCATGCCCATTTTTACAAAGCTTATATCAGCTTGCTGTCAGTCTATCTGTCTGCCTGGTATGAATTATGAACATGTATTATCCCTTTATTTATATTCTTGTATCAAGTTGAAACTTTGCACAATTATTCATTGTTCCTAACAAAATATGAATCAGTCAAAAATTTACCAATTGCAATTATGTAATTAAATAGTGCTAATTAATGAATTTTGTTTGATATTGAAAAGAGAAATAATTATTACAGCATTGATAAATATGGTTGTAAAGGTAGAGTTCTTCCTCCTTGATAAGCTTTTTTTAAAAAAAAAAAATAGAAACATAGTAGCAAATATGTTTTCTTTAAAAAAATAAACTTTTATTATTTTTTTCCATTTCCTAATTGATTATAATTGAGCCTAGTTATTAGACTTACTGTTCATCTTGGCCTATTTCTCCTAAAATGTTGCCTGCTTTAAAATAAGTTTTACCTCTCACTTATTCATATTTTACATTTCCTTGAAAACTTTTCAGAGCCATGATTCATCGATTATTTCGTGTGCTAGCATTACTTCATAAGAAAGATCCAGTTGTCAGTATTCCTTCCGATGCCATATCTCTCATCCAATGGGCCTACCAGATGTTGGAGGACTCCAGGGAACAGCAGGTAGGGTCAGAGCTATATTAAGAGTTGGTAAAGTGCTTGTGCAATCAATGGTTGCAGCTCTTTAAACACTTCTATGTACAATAAAAGTGATAGGAGTATTTGTGGGTTTTTTTTTTAAGATTAAAGCTTGTTTCAGTGAAATATAAATAAATTATTTGTAATCTATTAAAAAGTGTTATGCCTGTTATTTTTCTTAGTTATCTGCCTCGGACATTGATGGACATGATGTTGTCATTGCTCAAATATCTTCAGTTGACGTTGATTCCCTGGATGCAGTAAGCCCTGTTTATGTGACACCAGAGAGCAATCACATGGGATTACCTCTAACCTCTGGGAAACCTCTGAACTCTGGCTTGGCACTCAACTCTGCTGTGCCTGTGACCTCACCTTACAGTACTTGCCAGGTTCCACAGACCTCAGAGAAGCAGCAACTCACCAACACACTGGGACGCAAGTCTGGGTTTGCCACCATCAACCGAGCCACCTCAGTGACTAACGCTGCACTGCTGAGCTCCATCGAAGCAGATGAGAAGAAGTTTGGCATTCACTCGGAGAACACAGGTACCCAACCTGCCTCTCTTCCCAGTTCCTCTGGCTTCTCTCGGGAAGATCTGCAGATATTTTTAATTAATGCTCCTGTGGCTAGCACTCTTGGGAATCAGCCAGATATCATCAGTGGATACAATACATTGCCCAACTTAGGAAAGAGAAATGCCTCAAACAAGACCAACAGACATTCTTTTTCTAAGGACAAAGTGGAGGCTATTGGCAGCATTTATTCCAACCCCCAAAAACTAAATCTGTTCAAGCCAGTGCAGCCTCCAGCCACTCAGAAGAAAAACATCATCACCAATGCAAAGACTGCTTCACTGGGCCGAAAGGCAGGAGCTAATTATTCTGTCCCAAGTAAAGGCTACTTTGCTAATGGCCATTATTATGATCCAAATCCCATGCCTATAGTGGAACCTGAAATTTATGCTCCGGGGAGTACTTACAGTGACCGTAGCAATGTCATGTCCACATTTTTAGGGGACTTGCCACACTCCATATCCAGTAGTGATGAGTCAGATTTTGGGTAAGTTTTTCATTATCAGTTTTTGTCATTTTTTTTAGCCATAGAATATCTACTCTTGGTACTTTACAAACAACAGGTTCTGTACATGAATACAAGTTTGTCCTTCACTAGCATGTTTAAGATTTGTTTTTTCATTATGTATTCATCATTAGTTTTTGTTTCAATTTTTTATGATGCGTGTTCTTTCTTGAATGTGTTCACTGACAGCTAAATGGAACTTCTCATAGATTCTTCAGTATCAAACTATTTGATTGACTTTGAAGTACAAATGAGAACATATTCAAATGAAAATTCTCTGAAAATATTTGAATTTTTTTTTATTATAGGGATAACCTATCAGAGAACCACAGTGAAGGGGATTTGGAGGTCTTCCCTTTTGACCTGAAAGATGCCACAGAACCTGTTGAAGTTTAGTTCACGTCCACTGTGGTTTGTGATATTCACTTGTAAACATTCTTTCAATGACCAGTCTGCTTCTGTGTATTAGCCTTTACAGTAACGGCAAATCATAGAGATTGGGAATGAGCACATTTCTGTTGTCAATAAACTCATAAGGTTTATAATGACTGTTGGAATGATTCATAAAGTTATGACTATTCTTGAAAAGCTTACAATGGCCATTAAATTTTATTCTTCAAAAGGTATAAAACATTTTCTTTGGTCTGTAGTTTGTTTGAAAAATCTACAAGAATTAAATCATCTGATTATGGAAACCTATGTATAATCATAAAAGCATCAGGACTATCAAAATTTAATCAAAATAATTTGAGGAAAAAGTATATATACATATATATAACATATTTACAAAAGATTTTTATTATTATGTCGGGATCTAGACTAGAATTTTTAATTTGAATTATAAATTTGTAAACAGATTTTAAAATTTGAATTTTATAATTTTTTGCATTTATTTTGGCTTTGCTAGATGAAGGAATAGATAGTCCTTAAGTATTAGCACGACCTGGTGTAAAATGTGTAGATGTGGCAAAGAGCAATAACATTTAGTTTTGAAAATATGTTTTATATTAGTCAAGATAGTCTACATAGAACAACTATTTATTTATAACAGAAATATTTGTCTCAATGTCCTACAATCATTTCATTGATAACTTGTAGATTTTTCAAACAAATTTTTTACAAATATTTTTTTCAAATAGTTTGAAAACAAATGTTTTGGTTTGTTAACCATACCATGCAACATCACACGTTTTATTGTGTTTCCAATCACAGTTCAAAATGTTTGGATTTTATAAATTAAAAAAAAAAATAATTAGCAATTTAAATTACTTGTAATAGATTCAAAATGTATTTTTTTCTGAATTTATATAATTTAATGTTTTCAAGACATGAATCCATCATCTCCAATGTTTTTAAAAAGTTTAATTGGTGGTGAAAATGTGCCTTTGTTAAGTACTCTACAATGACTGCAATAGTATTTGTTTATTTATTATATTGACCTATATCATTTGACTTGACTACTGTACTCATTAAGTATCCTGACTGGAACATCTTGGTATTGTTCCTGTAAGTTGTTATTTCTCTTGATCTCCTCTCCAACTCATTGGCTTCTAGAATAGCTCCCTATCATATCAATACATTGTAGTTTTTAAAAAAATGTTGAAATCCAATGCATCAATTACTCATTATTGTGATCAGTTATTTGATTTCAGCACAGAATTAGTTATTATCTTTTCTATATGTAGTGTTTATACTTTAAAATATAGTATACTATCCTTGTCAATATTTTGATAATCTGTAACTTTATTAACAGCAACATTTACCATTTAGGAATGAGATGTATATATATATATTTTTGTAAACATATATCATAAATTTTTCATCTATTGTATTTTTAAACTTGTAAACTAATGTACAATTTTCTTTTGATTTATCTGAAATCCATTTGAAAAAGTTATTTTTGGAAATGTCATACAGTATTGTTTTTGTTTTAATGTCCCTTTTTTAAAGTTGATTATAAGTTAAAAAATAAATAATGTGAAACAAAAACTATTGTCAAATGTAATGGTTGACTTTTTGAATCTGTTAGAATGCCTTTTTTGTATATATTATTCACCTTTTTGACAACTCACATAACATTGAAAATCATATCCATTAATTCTATAATTAGATAATGCATTCTATTTTGTGCAAGAGTTTATCCTAATGTTAAGTCGTTAAGCTTTTTACCTGATCACTCTATTTTAGAATTGCTTTCACTATTCAATTCAAATTGTGTTACTAAAATATGAATAACATATTACCATAATTGTTTACATAAGTATCATTTCATGGATCATCTTCACATTCTTTAAAATCTTTTTTTTTTAAACTAGTCTTATAATTTTGTTGAATATCAGCATAAATTAATGTTTCTTTTTCAACGGATAAAAACTAGGTTTTAGAATTTTTTGGAAAGATTTTGTGTGCCTGTGTATGATTTGATTGCTTTATTTCTATGCTGTATATAGAAATAGGGATCCTGCACAATATTTGAAGTTGACTATTGATCTGTGTTTGTAAATATCTAGGAAGGTTGTTCTTGATGTGGAATCTTGAGACAGGAAAAAGCTGTTTCATTATTTTAGTACAATAACTGTCTAAGGTTTTAATGTCTCAACTTTAAGTTGTGTTGACATGCAGCAGTAGTTCTTACATTTTATTGTAAACTCTCAACAGGAATAGTTTTCTGTTACGTATTGAATATAAATGATTTCCTGTCACTTGTGTTCGGAAGCCAGCCCATCTAAAAAATGCAACCATAAGAACTACAGTATAGGACTTTTATAGGACTTAGGTTTAACAAAATAACTAAAAAATTATACTAGTTGTAGAATAAATGATTGCTATTTTACCGTAGTGTAAAAAAATATTTTTTTTTAAATGCTAAGACTTGGGCTTTACCACTTCACATTTAGCCTCTTTAAGATCAGGCTCAAAGCCTCTCCCATGCACATTGTGTTCAGAACTTGTTATTGATGTAATTCTAGACATTAAATCAACTAATTAAAATAGCGACATCATTGTATTTGTAATGCCTTCACAATTGTCCCATTTCTTACATCTTGCTGGTTAATGTTCTTCCTTACACTTTTGTGTGTATTTCTTATAGCCAGTGAGGCTTTCAAGTCCCAGGCCAAACTAAAGCCCAACATATCAAATGTACTCATACAAAATCCTAGTGGTGATATATGTGCACATTGTACGCTAGAGAAGGCAGCTTCACTTATGAATTCCTTTGATTTTGGTTGTTTTTGTTTTTTTCTTGCTTGCATTAGTTATTGATTAGCCAGATCTGAACGTGATGGTGAGCTTATGATAGCATTATATCTCACTTGTGCTTCTTTTTATTTTCAGAATGTGATGGTGAGCTTATAATGAAGTTATAACATTCTATGTGCTTTTTTTTTTTTGTCAGAAATAGAACAAACAAAAGTTGATGTATAATTGATGTAGATAATATTTAGTACATGTTTTTTTTTTTTTTTTTCACAATAGTTTTTATCATTTTCAGATTCTAGTTTATAATGTTCAGCTCTATAAGATGATTCTGTCATCGCAGGTAGTTAAAAGTAATTTGTTGGTGCTGAGACAGTTAATATGTATGGCTGCTGTGGGAGTTGAACATTGCTCTCACTAGCATTAATGTCACAATGTTCAGGTAGGAATCTTTATGCTCACCTTTTTTTTCCTTCATTTTGTGTGTGTGTGTGTGTGTGTGTGTGTGTGTGTTATCCATGACATTTTTCAACAATTTTATGTCTTACTCTTTTGTTATTTTGTTTACCAGACCATTGTAAGTGTACATTGTTTTCTGCTAAGATTTTTCTGTTTAAAACCTATGCATTGGTATATAACTTGGGGCTATGCTTTACAAGCCCTGGTTATTTGAAATCAGTGCTAATTGATCCTGTTTCATTTAAAGACTAAACAATCAAGTTGTTTTCTCTATACAGATTACAATATACATAAGACAAGTTTG
>JAZGLO010000351.1:0-34584 GCA_036873155.1 Biomphalaria sudanica
GTTTCATAGTCCACCAGACTCTGACCGACTGGCGTCACAAAACTGCCAACCTCGGTAATAGTAAAGTTTGATCTCAGATGATCGCCAATTAGACAATGACACTGAAAAACTGTAATATATATTTCTGAGACGGCAAGCGACGCCCACAATTCCAACACTGGCACCCTATAAACGAAATAAACACAATACTCTCAACTTCTCAACTAAAACTAGAAATAGTGACAACCTCATACAACATACAATAATAGATATCACAAACGAATAACTCACCCTAAACAGTGGGTCCAACAATCCTACTGAATAATATGTCCGAGAAACTAGTACAGACAAAGAACGTTTTACGGGCCAACACACCGTCCGTTTCAACCATTGGCCCGTCCGTTTCAACCAAAGATGGGGAACTGCCTCATGACAAAGAATGACCAATAGATGTCACCGGACTTTGTGACGTAGCAAAACAAAACTACAAGACACTCTCGCCCCGTACAAGTACTACGACTACGAGTAGAGGAAATAAATATAAAAAAACAGTTAGGAGAAAGAAAAAGACACTTGTCTATACTACGCGACATCCCCCCTCCTCGACGAACTGGAAATTTTGAACGAAATTCCAGTGATCAAAAATCCTTTCGAAGACAAAACTTTGTAGAAAGAACAAGGAAGAACAAAAAGATTATAAGTGCATCTATGTCACATTTCAAAATGCAATAATGGAAGAAAAAAAAATTATGGGGCGTCACCAATTAGTGAACCAAGGAGACAATACACGTCAAGATAAAAATCCAATAACAAGGAAAAGTTGGTTACCTTGACTTTTAAGGTGACCCATATCAACTTGTGCCAAGAACCAAGTTATATTACAAAATCATATTTACAAATACAACATTAATATAATATGCCAAATAATAATCATGGTAAATAAATACACATTATATTCTTGAAATTAGAATCATTTGCATAATATAAAACACGAGTTCAAATGTTATAACACATAGAAACATAATATAAATGGCGGATGGAAGTCTATATCAATCTTGAACAAAGATCAACCAGCAGATTGTTCTCTCCCTTTACGTGGGCAACGTCAAAGGAGTAGTCTTGTAGCATCAATGCCCCTCTTGTGATGCGTGCGTTTGTAAAGTTTGTGCTCCTGAGATACGATAAGGCCTTGTGATCAGTCAGCAGGTGAAATCTTTTACCTGCTAAATACATGTCCAGTTTCTTAACAGAATATACTATGGCTAATCCTTCCGTTCAATAATAGAGTACTTCTGCTCCCGAGGCAACAACTTACGGCTTACGTACTTTATGGAATGTAACACACCTTTGATACACTGACAGAGAATACCAGAAATTCCTTTATCTGAAGCATCGGTCTGAAGAAAAAAAGATAGAGAAAGGTCAGGTAAACGAAGAATAGGATACTTACTCAGACAAGTCTGTACTCTATTCAATGCCTCCGCACACTCATAGTTCCAGTCCACTCTTATAGACTTGCCCCGACGTAGTAACTCTGTAAAGGGGAATATTAAATCCGCGTAACTCGGAATAAATTTGCTGTAATAATTTATCAGACCAATCAAACTACGTATTTCTTTCTTTGTAGTGGGTGTTTTAAATTCCATGATCTTTTTTACATTGCTAGGATCAGGTTTGATAACTCCCTGTCCCACATTAGGACCCAGAAATTTTACACTAGTGTAGCCCTCCTCAAGTTTATCTGGTTTTAGTGGAAAGCCGTTCTCTCTTAAAGCGTAAAAAACATTTCTGACACTTTTCAAGTGTGATTCCCAGTCTTCACTGAAAATACAAATGTCGTCGAAGTAGAACAATACATTTTCTACTCCCCTTAGCATACTCTGAACAACCTTATTCAAATGACTTGGAGCACCGCTCAACCCAAAGGGTAAGTTGTGGAACATATAATGCTCCCCAAGGACTCGAAACGCTGTAAAAGGTTTGCTCGTTTCACTGATTGGGATTAGCCAGTAACCCTTTGTTAGGTCCACCAATGTAAAGTACTTGGCTTTATACAGCATGTTAAACAAATCTTCTTGTTCAGGAATTACCTCAGCAGGTATTTCAGTAATATTATTTAATTTTCTAAAATCTATACAAGGGCGGAGTGTGCCATCTTTCTTCTTGATTATAACAACTGGCGCTGCATAAGGGGAGTCCGTTGGCCCTAGAATTCCCAATTCTAACATGTTGTCGATTTCTTGCTTCACTTTCTCTTTCATATGAATGGGCACCGCATATGGTTTCAGAGCTATAGGCTTCTTATCAATCAATTTAATTTTAAACTTTTCGACAGTGGCCCTGCCAGGAACATTGGATATAATGTCTCTATACTCTGTTAAAATTTCATTTACTTGCATCTTTTGCATATGGTTCAAATTGGGGTTAATTTTGACCTGTGTGAAGACATCCTCGTGAATCTTCTCTTTCTGCGTACTTTCTAGCGTTGGAATGTTAGGTAGCATATCATCATTATATTCATCCTGCTCAGCAACGTCTTCCTCCCCTACAACTGAAACCATATTAGCTGACAAAAGTTCATTTCTATTTTCATTTGCAACAATTAGGTTATCTCCCTTCTTTACCCAACAATGGTATTTCATAAGTCTGTTGATATGATATATCTTTGTCTTATTCTCTTTCTGGATAACATAATTAAATTTTGAAATCTTGTTTAGAACCTTATACGGGCCCTGCCAAAACACGGACAGCTTACTGTCTCTGTGTGGTTTGAGGACTAAAACACAAGTCCCCCCCCCACATTTATATCACGCCTCGATGAGTATTTGTCATGTTGTTTCTTGTATTTATTTCTGTTTGCCTTACTGTTTGTCATATATCAGTTTTAGAACCCCTGTAATATTTGGTGACTAGTAGTCACTGAACTATTCCGTGCAGTTAGCACGAGATTTTTCCTGGTCGGGGACTGACCACGAGGTGGACACCTCAGTTGATCATGGGCTCTCATAGAGAGAGGAATATTATGGATATCTTGTCCAGTGTAGTAATGTATAGATGTTAAGGTTGATTTTTGGACTCCTGAGAGCAAGGAGCATGTGTGATATCTAAAGTATTCCATTGGATTCTAATGTACAATGTTTTGTGTATATTTCTTGATGGCTGGACTTGCCAATATCTTTTATGAATTATTTTACATGTAATAAAACCTTGTCTGCTGACCCTGCGTCTATTTATGATTCTGAATGTTGTGGTCGTAGAGTTTAGCATGATAGTGTTCTTGTGCACCAGCAAATATAGTGCGTGTGAGAAGGTATCTAGTTAGTAAGGCAAAGAACTTTATAGTGGAACCAGAAGAGCTAGCTACAACACACAAAGGCAGACCAGCTCAAGACCGTCCAGACCTGTAACGATAACCAGGCTGTGACATATGGTGGCCAGTATGTCTTAAATGACAGAACGAACCTACACTCTTTAACACGTAAATCGTCGATCGTCTACATTCCATCTGGCGTAGAAGTACAAAAACTATTTCTTCCATTATGGCGGCGAAAACAATTGAACAGAACTTAGAGGTCTAACAAACTTTTCTTCAACAACAAGAAATTAACTCAGATGATCTTGCTCCAAAATGATCTCAAATAGATTCCTAGATCTAAATACGCTATCTTAGATCTAAAATATAACCAACTAGACTTATAATACAATATAATATTTCGACAAGATATAAACTTCGATTTGATTACCTTAACAAGAAACTTCACTTTACAAAGAGCCATTTTGAACCAAGATCTGATGCAGATTGATGATAAACACCAGGTCAAGGCCCATGCATCTTATTAACTTTTAAAGATCTACTACTTTAACATCCTCATACACATAAAAGTATATTTAATTAGTGTGTATGAAACTGAATACAGTCATGCCTGATGAGCCGCAATCTGGGTGAAAACAATTACTGAAGAAAAGCCGAAGTCGGAGTACAGCAATCTGTCTGTGCTACAACCTCAGAAGCACAGCAACCTGTCTGTACTAATCAAGTCCGACGTCATTCAAGTCGACTATTTATCGTGGTGTACGTCATTTGAGACTCACCTAATTATTTGTTCACTGTTCCAGTAACAAATTGTGGTACACTTGGGCACGTGATACCACCATATCGTCCTAACTGAATCTTCTCCATAACATCTTCTGTGAAGAACTTTTCCTGTCTTATATTACTAATCGAGTCAGTCATTCACTATTGGATTATCTTCTAAAAGCTCAAGTACTTTGGAGTATATATATATATATATACTATTTGTCATCCTAGTCATCGTTGCCCATATTATTTGTACTTAGCCTTTATTGGATTACTAGCTACCAGTGTAACTAATTCTGTTTGGATTATTGAGCTCATTATTGAATATATTACCTTATTTCATTGGTTTATTTTGTGACTGGACTATTGGATATATTACCTTTTTTCACTGATTTATTTTATGATTGGATTATCACTGGACTATGGATCTACACTAAGAGGATTGAGCTTATCTACATCAGACTACACTAGAAAGCCCCTGTAAGTTTTGATTAATTATTGTATATATTTGTTATACATTGACATAATTTAAAGTATTCAATTAAGTGATGTTGACTATTGAAGATAGTCACTAGTGAGTAACCATTTACATTTTTCATTTTTCTAAGTGTTTGCAAGGGTGGCTGGAGTGGGACTATTTTATGATCTATCATAATAATAGGATCTATTAAGGGAACATCCTATCTGTTCTTTTACCTTCAATAAGACCCAACGTGTTTAAGGTCATCCTTGTTGGTAGGGAGGTACTAGATCATATCAGGAATTATTTATTAGTTGTTTTAGTCTTGTTTGTGTGTTTTGTCAGAGTATTCTGTTTGTATTTATATTGTTGTTGGTCTAAAGTCTTGTATCTACATATTTGTAATTCTCCTGTCTCATTTCTTCTTTTTTATTGATTTTTTTTTTATAGCAGACTGTGTCGTCATTCATATTGTTTCTGTGTTTGTTTTTTTATACATTGTACATATATTCATTACTTCTTATTAATTTTTTTTTCTATTATAATTGGCATAAATAATAGCCATACATACTTCATATTGAGAAATATTTAAGCTCAAATTATTCCTACATCGAACCATACTTGAGCTAACAAATTTGTGATTAATATTGCTTTGACATGTATGCAATTGATTAAATTTGAGTACATGACTATTAAGAAAGTTCATTGAACTTATATTTATTTTGTAAAAATATATTACAAAATAATTCACACACATTCTTCCAGTGTAATATTTGTAACATATCTCATTTTTTTGCAACTATATACTTTGATTGATTTACTTCTTTAACTACTCATTAGACATAAATTGATACATTAACAATAACCATGGCATCATATGATAAAATTCTAGAACTTGTGAAGGTGATGGAACTAGAAGGGGAGGAGAAAAAGGAGTTTATCAAAAAAGAATTAGAAAAGGCTGAAAAGAAAGAAAGGGAGGAAAAAGATAGAATAGAAAAGAAAGAAAGGGAGGAAAAAGATAGAATAGAAAAGAAAGAAAGGGAGGAAAAAGATAGAATAGAAAAGAAAGAAAGGGAGGAAAAAGATAGAATAGAAAGGAAAGAAAGGGAGGAAAGGGAAGAAAAGAAACAAATTAGAGATAGGGAAGAAAGAGCTGTGGGGATAGAGCTCATCAGAAAGAACTTAAAGAATTAGAGGCAAAACAAAAAGAACTAGAGGCAAAACAAAAAGAATTAGAGGCAAAACAAAAAGAAAGTCAGGACAAAGTAGAGTTAGCTAAATTGGAAGCAGCTAAAATCAATTCCAACATTATTACTCAGCAAACTAGTAACAAACCATTTATTTCCAAATTTCAAAAGTTTAACATTAAGGAGAAAACACTAGGAAATTACCTCATCCAGTTTGAACATATTTCATCTACTTACAATTTAAACAATGAGGATATGGCAAACCATCTTTTAGCCAATTTATCAGGAGAACCCCTAAACATAATAAGCACACTCACAACTGAACAAAAAAAAAGACTACATAGCTGTTAAAACTAGACTTTTGGAACATTTTGGAAAAAGTGAAGACTATTATAGAAAACTCTTTAAAAAAATTAAACTAAACAAAGATGGAGACTTCAATAGAATTATCTTTGACATGAAGGCAAATATGCTTAAGTGGTTAGAACTAGCTAAATGTGACATTAAAGATCCAATTCAAATTTTAGACATGATCCTAATTGATAAGGTACTGTCCAATGTAACAGACTTAGTGTTCACTTTTCTTAAAGAAAATAAAGTAAAAACAGAAACTGATCTCATTACTAATCTAAACCTTTTTAAGGATAGCCATCCTGGTCATACTATGGATAAAAGAGAGCTACATCAATTGGCCGCAACAGTTAATACATCTAACAGTAATAGTAATGATAAATTCAAATTTTCTAACTAAAAAACTTGCTTTAATTGTGGCAAGAAGGCCATGTTAAAAGCCAATGCAGACAAACTAATACTAGCAACTTTAGATATGTTACACTAATTACAACAACCCTAGCAACTATAATCAAAATAATTACAACAATCCTAGTAACTATAACAATCAATATAGAAAATACAGATCAAACCAGAGTGCAAGCCCCAGAGAAAGAAGGAGCCTTAGAAATAACAACTTCTATTAGAATAACTATAATACTTATAGACAATCAAGGAGAGACACATATAACCATCAGTCTAATAACCATCAAAAAAGAAATAGAAATGATCGAGGCAACCACGGTCCAAATAATAACTATAGCAATAACAATAGTAATAGTCATGGCAATAGGGAAGAATTAACAGCCTACATGCAGTACAATAAGCCAAAGTTGAACCAATACCCCTCATACGTAAATGGAATTAGAGTAGAAGCCCTCAGAGATACAGGAAGCAGTGCCATATTAATAAATTCAAAACTAGTAAAACCAAATCATAAACTGCCAGAAAAGATCAAACTTATATATGCCAATCAAAAGAAATTTGATATTTGTGATTCAGCCAAAGGACACTTAGATACCCCATGGATAACTGGAGAAGTAGATGTTATTATTTTAGATACACCAGCCCAAGATTTAATAATTGGTAATGTTAATGGTGTAAATAATATAAGTAAAGAAGAAATTATGGAATGGGCAGCAAAGAAGGGTGAAATTTGTGAACTATCTGTTGCACAAGATACAAGTCCCATTACAAACCTTTCAACTAATGCTGACAACATTATTAGAGTAGAAAATTTATCAGGATACACTAGATGGCAAACTATCATGGGAGAATTTAGCAATGTAGCACATGTTAAATGGGTAGATATAAGAACTCAGGATACATCAAATACGATTGCATTTGTACACTTAGACACAGTAGAAGATTGTTATAGAATTATTAAAGCATTTAATAACAAGTTATTTAGAGGAAGATATATTACTGTAAGCTATGAAAATGTTTAATTTCACAATGTAATTAGAAACTTGACATTTTTCAATCAGGTCAACCTGAAATTTTTTCTTGTTATCATGTAACTAGGTCATGACATATTTTGGTTACACTTACTGATACCATTTTATTGGGTCATGATGACATTTTTTTTCTTTCATTGATGCTATTGTACTATCATTTTTTAATTAATTGTACATTACATATTTACTTATCACAATTTGACAACATAGAATTTCATAATGACTAGATGTGCTAATAATTTATATGATTAGTAAACACAGTAATGTAAACAAGCATATTGTAAACAACAGTGAACCACTTGAACTGTTGACCTGAATTTTTTGAAAAACAACTCACAAATGTAAATATTGTTGATTTTTTTCCAAGTTGTACACACTTGAATGCTATCATTTTTTATGCTATTGTAATTTAAATACCACATATGTGTGCTATTAATAACAATTATAGACAATGTCACTGTAACCATGTATAATGGTGACAGAACTTAGAGTGATATAATGAATACTGAACACAAATATAGATGTATAGATGTATGTATACTCTATTGAGAACTACTTCAATAAATTTACTTAGTGTGTCAGATGATACACATTGGCCGTGTTATATTATATAAATAATTGGATGTAAAATAACTTTATTTTTTTTTCTCAGAATTTAGATGTCAATGTATGTTAACAGAATGAGCACATAGCTATTAAACATGCTCATGCAAAATATTTCAGTATAATTGTAAATAGATAATCTATTATTATTTAACTATATTTCAGGAGAATAAAGCCTCAAATTGTATTGATATTTTTCTATAACATACTTGTATAGTAGATGTAATCATACTAATGTATATTTTTCTAAGCAAACACTTTGAAAGTTGAACAATATATTTGTCAATTAGTATATGGAACTATTCATAGTTGAAATGAATGACTTGACATTAATAATTATGTATGATTAAGCAAGTAGTATTGAAGTGATTAATTAGATCAAGCTTAACAGGAATGATTAAACTACTAGACATATGTATAGGATACTACTATCATATGTACTTTTGTCAAAGATTTTTTGTCAAAAATCTTTTCCAGGGGAAGGGGCGTATGTCATATATCAGTTTTAGAACCCCTGTAATATTTGGTGACTAGTAGTCACTGAACTATTCCGTGCAGTTGGCACGAGATTTTTCCTGGTCGGGGACTGACCACGAGGTGGACACCTCAGTTGATCTTGGGCTCTCGTAGAGAGAGGAATATTATGGATATCTTGTCCAGTGTAGTAATGTATAGATATTAAGGTTGATTTTTGGACTCCTGAGAGCAAGGAGCATGTGTGATATCTAAAGTATTCCATTGGATTCTAATGTACTATGTTTTGTGTATATTTCTTGATGGCTGGACTTGCCAATATCTTTTATGAATTATTTTACATGTAATAAAACCTTGTCTGCTGACCCTGCGTCTATTTATGATTCTGAATGTTGTGGTCGTAGAGTTCAGCATGATAGTGTTCTTGTGCACCAGCAAATATAGTGCGTGTGAGAAGGTATTTAGTTAGTAAGGCAAAGAACTTTATAGTGGTACCAGAAGAGGTAGCTACAACACACAAAGGCAGACCAGCTCAAGACCGTCCAGACCTGTAACGATAACCAGGCTGTGACACTGTTGAAATTATCAATAGCAGTCACCTCAGATAATCTTGTCTTCAAATCCACTAAATAACTGAATACATTCTTGTACCCATTTTCCTCTTCTTTATTTACGAACACTTCCTTTAAGATAGCCAAATGACCCCTCATTTGTCTTCCATAGACAAGCTCAAATGGTGATACTCCCGTTGTTTCGTTAGGAACCTCTCGGTAGGCGAACAATGCTGCATTAACTTTCCGGTCCCAATCACAAGGGCTATCCTGACATACTTTCCTTAGAAAGGATTTTAAAGAAGAATTAAGTCGATCAACCATCCCATTAGAGCTCGGGTGGTAAATGGTAGAATGCACTGGTTTGACAGAGAAAAAATTACAGACCTGATTGTACAATTCCGAAGTAAACTGTAGGCCTTGATCACTTAAAATTTCAGTCGGTAGCCCAATTCTACAAAAAATACGATTGATCAACCCTACTGGACTGAACCTAACAAATAAAGCAGCTTTTTGGCAGGACTACAGCCGTAAGCTACTACACAGAAATAATGTCAGCTGTACAACAGCTATAAGGCAACAGTAATAACTGCGGCAGACAGTTAGGCAACAGAAATAATGGCAGTTAGGCAGCAGTAAAAGCAGTTAGTCAGACAGGCAGTAAGGCAGGAATTATAGCCTGCAATTACAAATACATAAGACATAATTATTCATAATATAACAAAATAATAATGAAATAGACCTAGTCTAGCACATACACATACCTAAATGCATGAGGTAAATACAATTAACTTCATTTAGCTAATAAAAAGCCATACATTATTATTATTATGATACCTACTTAAAAGCTTACGTCTCAACACATGTTGGGCCAGACAATAATAAACATAAATCTAGATTTGGCTTAACAAATCCGCCATTATGGAGCGTTGAGTAGGACGCAGCCATCATTTACATTAAAAATTAAAATCGGACACATGCCAACTTGTTAGAACCGTTATCCTAACAATATTATAATATTAATAAAAATACTTTTAGAAGACATAAAATAATAAAATATTTACAAATAGACAAACAATAGAAAAACAATAAGGGGATCATTAAGGATGGCTAAAAGGGGTGACGCTACTCAAGTCTACGGAACTTCCGGTTCCATCAGAGGTAATCATGGCTAATTAACTAGCCAGTGATGCCACTACACTAATCAGTCTGCATCCAGACTATAGCAATAGATGTGGGAACAATTAATATAAACCTAACTAAAATAAGTAAAAATAAAAACATTTTGCAACTTACAGGCGGTCCCAGCTGAAAATATACAACGCACAATAAAATAACTATACAGGCACCACTACCAGCACTGACCACTGGTCAAGACAAAAGAGAGCTTAACGTGGTTCCGGAGTTAGCTATAACTGGTCAGCGCGAACATATCGGAGAGCATGACGTCACGCTAATTTTCTATAACTAAACTGGACTACCAATTTCCCTAATTTGTACCTAGCCGTACACAACAATAAAATCTAGCCAATTACTAAAGACACGGACTACACAGCATTATATACCAAATTAAATAGCATTAAAAAGAGAATCTTAAAATTTAAATCCTACAAAATTACAAAAAGGGAGATAGAAAAAGTTATTTCTATTCTAAACTCATATGGGGGCTCTATACCGTTTACAGACCTGCACAGAAACTATATATATAACTATATAAACTAAAAAGACACTAATTACAAACATCATAGTCCTGGCCTATATAAATTACAAATTAAAATAAAGATAAAATTAGATCTAGGAGCGCCGCTCACATATACATGCACTCAAAACCGAGACAAAATAGATATAAAAACAAAAAAAAAATGAATGTAGGTCTGAATATATATTTTCTTTGTTGTGGGTGGAGATTTGGAAAAAAATAGAGAATAGGACTATTGGTTGAGAGAGCGTTACGATGTCAGAGCAATTTTTTTAAAAATGGAGGGGGTGGGGATTCGACCAAACTTTTAAGCAAATATTATGACATTTTTAATATTGACTGTACCGGTATGTAGAATTATTTTTTTTTTAGGGCTGGTGACCAGGGGTGGGGATAGAGAAGAAAAGTGATACTAGAATTCTCAGGCCAGAATATGTGTGGGGGATGTCGATACAAGTGGGCTATTTTAATTCATAGTAACTGATAAAACATGAGATACTAATACTAATGCTACTGCAACCCAAAGAGAGAAATCTATATTCATTTCACTTGCGCTGCCTCCGAAGAATCCTGAAAATCACATGACAATAAAGAGACAAAGACAATCCTCAGACAACGCTGCCTGCGCTGACTTGGTCTTGTCCGTCGGATGAAAGACAATCATATCCCAAAATCTTTTATGGTCAGCTCGAGACTGGCTCATGAAAAACTGGTCGTCCCCACCTCCCAAATGTGGATATAATCAAGCGGGACCTCAAAGAAGTGGACATTGATGCTGGCTACTGGGAAGACCGGGACAGAGGTGGTGTTTAAAAAAGCTATGGACAGTGAAAAAGCATTGGCGTCAGTTCTGGGAGGAAAGCGTGCCAACGAAAAATGTCTAACTCCTGTTGCCACCTTAACCTGCTGTCCATGTGTACGGGAATGAGACGAACCATGTGCCACCTTAACCTGCTGTCCATGTGTGTACGGGAATGAGACGAACCATGTGCCACCTTAACCTGCTGTACTTGTGTACGGGAATGAGACGAACCATGTGCCACCTTAACCTGCTGTACATGTGTGTACGGGAATGAGACGAACCATGTGCCACCTTAACCTGCTGTACATGTGTGTACGGGAATGAGACGAACCATGTGCCACCTTAACCTGCTGTCCATGTGTGTACGGGAATGAGACGAACCATGTGCCACCTTAACCTGCTGTACATGTGTGTACGGGAATGAGACGAGCCATGTGCCACCTTAACCTGCTGTACATGTGTGTACGGGAATGAGACGAACCATGTGCCACCTTAACCTGCTGTACATGTGTGTACGGGAATGAGACGAACCATGTGCCACCTTAACCTGCTGTACATGTGTACGGGAAGGAGACGAACCATGTGCCACCTTAACCTGCTGTACATGTGTACGGGAATGAGACGAACCATGTGCCACCTTAACCTGCTGTACATGTGTACGGGAATGAGACGAACCATGTCGGTCTACGACTGAAAAGGATAACTCTAAATGCAACGTTAAAATGTGTGTGTGTGTGTGTGTGTGGGTTCCTACAAATAGTGTGTGAGTGTTAAAATGTACAGGATGTAAAGAGAAAACAAAAAGTCGCGGTCAAAGAACATCATAGAGCCTATAAAATATTTCGATTTAAAACTGGGAAGCTGAAGAACAGTCAGAGAGGGTAAGAAAGACTATTAAGGCTGAGAGTTGTTTTTTTTTTTTGGGGGGGGGGGTGACACTGAAATTTACGGGCCGGTCCATTTCATCGTAATAGATACTAGAATTCGCAGGCCAAAAGATTGTTTGTGGGAGCGTTTACTAGTGGGTCTTTCTATCATAACTATAATAATGAAGAAGAAAAAGGGAGAGGTCATGACATAATAAACACTAAATAGTCTGGGAACAAATCAACGTGCGTAGCTGGTGGGTAAGGCTACTTTATTTACAATAGCAACAATTTTGACATCCCCTAAAAAGGCAGGCTGCAGATTGTCGTTTTGTGGCAATCATAAGAGAGAGAGACATTCTAATATGGGCATTTATTAAAGACAATGAAGGTATAACATATTGTCAGCTTACCTTTACGACATTCTAATGTGGCATACCTTTACGACACTTTAATGTAAGCATACCTCGACGACACCCTTCTTCTTATATTATACAGACGTTACTTAAAAAAAGAAGATGATTACGTCCTGCGCGTCATGCATCTAGTCATGCATGTTAACCAATGACTTACATTCTGCCAAGTCACTGGTTTTCCTGGCTATCTCAATCCACTCCATGCTCTAATAGCACTAGAGAAGAAGGAGGATTTGTAGAAATTTGTCCTAGGATATGGAACGAGGAATGTGTTTTTCTGAGTATTTTAGGTGAGTATACCTTTACGCCACTCTAATATTAACATACCTTTACGACACTCTAGTGCAAGCATACCTTTAAAACACTATACTGTAAGCATATTTTAAAGACACTGTAGTGTAAGCAGATCTTTCTTTACCACATTGTAATATAAGAATACTTTTACGACATTCTAATATAAATATACATTTGCGACATCCTATCCATACATCTACGTCACTAATGACTTTATCATTTGTTAGAAGGTAGACAGACACCTGATGAGGTTGACACCTGTCAAACAATAATTTTGTTTCGAAATGACTAAGAGAAAACAATATAAAAGGTTACGTCAGTCTCAGATGACTTTCAACACTCGATTTGTCACGCAATTGTTATGTTAAATAGGTGACAGACGAATGTTTCTAATAATATTAGAGAAGTTTTTAGTTTTTAGAAGAAAAAAAAGGTTAAAAAAAGGTTAATCAATTTCTACTAAATGTTCAAATAAAACGGTCAACTTAACATTCGCATTTTATTTTGTCATTGAAAAATAAAGCGAAAAGCACAAGGCACGGAGACATTCGCGTTATTAGCGCGACGCAAATCATTTAATGTAACCATCATTTCTATTTGAGTGCTAGATGTGAAGATGTCTTGATGTTACGATAAGATTGTGTTGATCAGACAATGCGTTTCTATCTTATCTTATCTTATATAATACAGACGTTACTTCAAAAAAGAAGATGATTACGTCCTACGCGTCATGCATTTAGTCATGCATATTAACCAATGACTTAAATTCTGCCAAGTCACTGGTTTTTCTGGCTAGCTCAGGCAACCCATTCCATGCTCTAATAGCACTAGGGAAGAAGGAGTATTTGTACAAATTTGTCCTAGCATATGGGACGAGGAATGTGCCTTTATTTTTGTGTCTCTCAGAGTATTTTATTAAATTTTGTCTTTGTATTTGAAGATTATGGTTCAGTGTTTTATGTATAATTGCTACTTTACTTTTGAGTCTTCTGTCCTGAAGGCTTTCTAAATTTAGTGATTTTACTAATGGTGTTACTCTAGTCAAATGTGAATATTCGTTTGTTAGGAATCTCACTGCTCTATTTTGTGTTTGTTCCAGTTTCTTTATGTTTTCTTGAGTTGAGGGGTCCCAAACGGTGGATGCATATTCTATTATTGGCCTAACCAAGGTTAAATAACATTTTAGTTTTATGTTCTTATTTGATTTATAGAAATTTCTTTTAATAAACCCTAATGCTTTGTTGGATTTTTTAATAGTTTCATCAATATGTGGATTCCATGACAGTTTTTCATTTATTATAACACTTAGGTATTTTGCGTTTTTAGTCTGTGTTACTGGTTTGCCATGGATAAGATAAGTGGAATTAATTTGTTTTAGTTTTTTTGTTACTCTTAACAACTGACATTTTTCTGGGTGGAAAGACATGCTCCAATTTGATTCCCATTTCTGTAATTCATCTAATTCTCTTTGTAAAATATCTGTGTCTTGTATTGTTTTTATTGTTCTATATATTATGCAATCGTCTGCAAATAATCTGACTTTTGTTCCTGAACTAATGCAATTTGGTAAATCATTTATGTAAATTAAAAATAGTAGTGGACCCAAGACTGTTCCTTGAGGTACACCTGAGTTTACTGTTATCGGTGTTGATTTAGAGCCATTTATTATTACAGTTTGTTCTGTCCCTATCAGAAAATCTTTAATCCATTAATGCCGAAATATTTTAATTTTTTAAGCAAACTATGGTGGTGAACTTTGTCAAAAGCCTTGGAAAAATCTAGTAAGATAGCATCTATTTGTTCACTATTATTTAAACCTTTTGAAAAATCATCAATTAGTCCTATTAGTTGTGTTTCACATGATCTATATTTCCTAAAGCCATGTTAGTATGGGGTGAGGACATTATGTTTGTCTAAGTGGTTTATGATGTTGCTACATATTATGTGTTCTAGGATTTTACATGTGATGCTGGTAAGTGATACTGGTCTGTAGTTTCCTGGATCAGATTTTTCTCCTTTTTTAAATAGGGTGGTGACATTAGCTTCTTTCCAGTCCTTTGGTACTCTGCCCTGGTTAAGCGATGCCTGAAAGAGTATTTTGAACACTGGGGCTAGCTCATTGCTTAGTTCTTTGAGTAATCTAGCTGGAATACCATCAGGTCCAGACGCTTTATTTGGTTTGGTGTTGGCTAATAGTTTTTGAATTCCATTTTCTTGTACTACTAAATCTGCTATGTTGTCTACTTGGTTCAAATTAAGAAATATGTCTTTGTCTCCTGGGGCTAAGAATGCTGATGCAAAGTATTTGTTTAGGATGTTTGCTTTAGTTTCATTATCATTATGTATTATGTTACGTTCATCTTTTAATGGCGCTAAGCCTGTTGTTTCCATTTTTTTAGACTTAATGTATGACCATAGGTTTTTGTTGTTATCTTTAGATATTACATTGTTTATGTATTCACTCTGCAGCTGTCTGCTTACTTTTTGGGTTAGGTGTTTAATTTTTATATACTTTTTGTAAACTCTTTCTGCCTTGGTTTCTTTAAATTTTCTATATAGGTTTTCCTTCTGTTTACAAAGCTTCTTTAGTCTATTATTAAACCAGCATTTATTTATTTTGTTTGATGTGTATTTAGTTGGTATATGATTTTCTATAATGCTTTTAAGATGGTTTTTAATGAAATTCCAGAGGTCATTGACTGGTTGGTTAATGTCTTTTTCTAATAAGAATGTTTGTTGAAAGTTTAATGCAGCTTGGTGTAGTTGTGTTAGGTTACATTTATTCCAGAGTAAGATTTTTCTTTTGGGTTTTGTATTGGCTACTGCTTTTATCTGAATGTGTATTTTTATGATCTCATGGTCTGATAGACCAGGGATAATATCATAATCAACTACTAATCCAGGTCTGTTGGTTGAGAAGAGATCTAATGTGTTGTTAAATCTAGTTGGCTTTTTAATGATTTGATCTAAACTTAGGTTGTGTAAAGTTTCTATGAAAAGCTCATTTATGTCCTTAAGGTTTTGGTGTTTATCTATGGTTAGTGTTTTCCAATTTATATCAGGTAGGTTGAAATCACCCATAATCCAAAAAACTGCATTTTTTTGGTCTCTTTTCTACTGTGTCTGATTGAGAACTTCCATTTGTGATGGGTAATCTTCTTTAATGTTATGGATGTGTATGTTAGGTTATTTTTGAAGTTGCATTGATCTAAAGTGTGATGATTGATTATGACTGTTTTTTCCTTTTTAAGTTTAGTGTTGACTGAGGTAGATCTAGTTCTGTGTTCAGCTAGTGTGTATTTAGTAATTATTATGATAAATAGCCAGAGCAATTTCATGATGACTGTTGTTGATTTTAGTTTTTAAAGGTCTAGTCTAATTCTACTTTACGGTTAAAAATGCCTAAGATGGCCTAAGTTAAGTCTAAGTCTAAAGTGAAAGCTAATTTACAATGACAATCAAATGGTTTATTCAAAATATAGACCTAGACTAGATCCAATTCTAGATCTAGATCTAATTCTAGATCTAGATCTAATTCCAGATCTAGATCTAATTCTAGATCATTATATTTATGTGTTTAACTAACTATATAGAATATTACTATTAGTTATTATTAGTAGTATTAGTAGATGATTAGTAGATCTAAGGCCTTAAAGTCTAAGTCTAAGACTGACTAGATCTAAAATCTAAGGATATAATAATAAATATAGACTAAATAATATTAAATATAATTATAAGGATTAGTGAGACAAAATAGTCCTAAACTAAGAGTTGTTAATTTGAATTAATTAGTGGAAATAATGCTGAATTAAGTTAAATCTATAATTTAAAGATATTAGTTTATTAGTTGAATAGCTTTTTATGGAATTTTGTTTGGTTTTATTTGTAAAACAATCTCAGTTTCTGTATAAAACAAACATTTTGGCTAGCATGGTATCGTGTCCCACAAAAGAGTAAAAATCTGTTCACTTTCCGTGTAGATTTTATATTCTGAGTCCTATTTCATAAACGAAAAAAAAAAAGGGAAAAACTATCGCAGCAATCCATTAGAAAGAAAGTGAGGCCCCTAACGTCGGTAAAGATACCTTTTTAAAACAATGTTTAGGGAGAGGGATTTCCTATATTTGTGCCGACGTTTCTGCGGGCGGTATTTTGGGCATCAATTGTCTAGATCTATAACAAATTTAATTACATAACTGATCCAAACTAATTGATAAACTTAATATAAGCTTTGTTTTTTTAATAGTATTTTTGTGTTTTGCATATTAATTAAATAGCCTATACATAGATTCAACTTGAAAGTAGATGTATAGGCCTAAGCATATATAGAAATAAGAAATCGGCCTAAATCACTTTAAAAAATGGGGAGTGAGATCCACTTCTATCACCACATAGGTACTCTTAGGTACCGGTACTCTTTTTTTTTTTAAACACGAAATAGAGGGTGGAGGCCGTTGAATATAAACTCATAAAAAAAATATTTATATCTAGAGATCTATATAATTATGTAGGCTAGTCAAATTTGTCCACAAAATTAGTCCATATCTACGCCCCCCCTCCCCCCTGCAATATCATCATTTTTTGTTTTGTTTCGCGCTACAAAAATAAAAAAGGAAAAATAAAGGGGGGGGGGAGCTTAGGGGTTGTTTGCATTGATGAGTAATTATTTGACACCTATTGTTTAACGCAGAAAAAAAAACGAGTTCCCCCTCCCCCTTTCCGATCCTTCAGATTAAAGAGCGAGCTAGATAACACTCCTCAAGTAGTTATATAGCAACAGCATCAGCTGAACTAGATTCGGATCACGGACCTATATACCGGTATGTCTGTAATCTAGATCCACCAAGTATTTTTTTTTTCTTTCGGTCATGCAGGGGAACGAACTCATCTTGTTGTCTAGATCTAGAATCTAGATCTAGATAGATCTACCTAATTCTAGATTAGATTTATTTATCA
Organism: Biomphalaria sudanica; assembly: GCA_036873155.1. Classification (NCBI taxonomy): domain Eukaryota; kingdom Metazoa; phylum Mollusca; class Gastropoda; family Planorbidae; genus Biomphalaria; species Biomphalaria sudanica. Next base: position 18,156 of record JAZGLO010000351.1, read on the forward strand.
AAGTTGAAGGAATTGTTTAATAAAAGTAAAAGGTCAACACTAACAGCACTGTAATCACACTTATTCTCTGTAAAAATCTTAACTAATACGATGTAGTCTAGTCTAGAGCAGAGTATTTACATTCTACATGTGTGTGGCAGTGTGTACTATGACTAATAATGGTTATGATGCAACATTAAATTATAAAAGTACCATTTAGAGCTGGGTGGACTCAGAGTGAGTCAGAGGGGCCCAATTATCCCGAAATTGAAAATATCAGGATTCGAACCCGAGACTTCCAGTTCAGAAACCAAGCCAAGTGCTTTAACTTTAGTTTACTGCTAGCTACCGCGCTTCCTAATAATCATAGTGTTAGAGATAGATCTAGACTACTAACATAATAAGTATGATATAACTAATGTTACTAGTAATAAATAGTTACTAACTTACTAATTCTAGTGATTCTAGACTCTAGATCTAATAAAACTAGTGTCATCTACATCTAGTAGGTAGATCTATGTGACAAAATAATTTTTTTTTAGATTTCAGAACTTTTATTTGCTTTTGAAAATAAAACAATAATAGATGAAACACCTCAAAGATTGAAGGATATTTTATTTTTTTTAGATTTCAGAACTTTTATGGCTTGCAATCTGTTAAAGAATGAATTATTCTGGTAATTAAATGTCTTGTCTCAGTAATGTCTCACATTTAGAGAATCCTCAAATCTTTTGTTTGACACAAAAAAGGGACTTTTTTTTTACAATCAATAACCTTAATACGTATAAGAACAATTTCAAAATTTGACATGATTGTGGCAGAACAGTTTCAACATATACATGAACCCTTCAGTTATCAAAATTTATGTTATTGGATCTGAAAAAACTAAATGAAATTATGTTATTAATAGCAAGTGAAATAGAAAATAAAATCCTTGAATTTGCATAAGCATTCAAATACAATACTTTCCATAAAATTAGATGTGTCTCATACCAACAAGACACTATTATTATTCATTCCGTTTATTGTGCACCTCATGTAGACATACATGAACAAATATTTTTGTTTTTTTCCCAATTACTGATACAACTGGAGAAGGACTTTGTGTCTTCAAAATAGAAAAAATTGCAAAGTCCAAACTAGAAATAAAGATGTTACTTGGCAGACATGCCATAATGGTGTAATAATGAAAAAAAAAAAAGTAATGGTCTAATCAGAAATTGGATTTAACTCCTTGGCCTTTTTTGTATTGTGTTCAGCTCATAGTCTTAATTTAAACTTTTTTTGAGATGTGTCATTTAAAAAATTTAACACACAGGTGACCATGACTCTCACGGCATCCCTGTTTCTGTATAGAAGTATGCTAATTAAAAAAATTGACTTTTTATTTCATTTATCTTTTTTATACCAGTACTTGGGCTCTTGGTCAAGCACTGTGACTGCTGTGTTTTAGCATTGACATGATTGCCATGAGCTTAAATTTTTGTAATACCAACACTTTGATTATGTACTTAATTTTTTTAGTAAATTTAAATAATGCTTACTTTATCAAATAATTATCTCTCATTAAGTAGATAATTATGTCATAGCTTAAATATAAGTCACTGTTTCAGAACTGTGTCAGAAAATGGCACAGAATTTAAGCCTACATTTAAGTGTTACATAGATCTAGTCTAGATCTATAATCTATATAGTTATCTTGGAGTCACTGACCTAAATATGTTAACCCAATCCAGTTGAGAGGTCCTTAAAGTCTTGTGATAGAGCTCCAAACAAATACCTGATAAAATTAGATTTAGTCTTCTTAGAGTTACACTTGGCAACACGTCTTTTAACTGAGAATCTTTAATTAAAAAAAAAAAAATCTTCTTGTCCTTAGGCCTATCTTGTTCAGGTGTTATAGTTTATCAGTAGTTCGTCTTAAACTCATGTCCTATTTTTTACATTTTAAAGATAAACATTTTAAACATTGTATGGCTTTTTTTAAAAATTTTGCAAGAACTTAACACTGTTTACACAAGCAAATACATTTGTTAACTTTTAAAGTTTACTTTTGGTACCTGTTTTGTAGGTTTTGCATTACAAGTCTGTTTGTTTTGTTTAGAAATGATAGTAAGGTACATAAAAACTAGACTATTTTTTTTTTTAAGCATATCATTGTTTATTTGTACTTATAAAAATGTTTTGAAATCTACTTTATATTATATAGTAATATTCTTACATAATAATGTCAGCTTAAAATAATCACTTATTCTGTTTTCAGTAATTTAACTTAATTGAAATTTAATCCAATAAAAAAGAAATTAAAGGCCAAACAGAGTGGCTGCATGGTATAGGTGCTATGGACTTTCCTCACAATGGTTCTGCGTTCAAACCCTGTCTGCGGCCATGTCCTTCAGGACATGTCAGAAAATTATAAAATAAAAAATGATGTCCATATTGATTCAATTTCAACTTATTTTCAAATTATTATTTATTCCCAGTTGGATAATAAGGACAATGGCTGTGTCACAGAGGACAGCGGTGATGACTGGCAACATGGTGCTGTTGTGGCTGTTTATAAATACATTCATCACTAGTGTCTTTGTGTGGTCTTTCCTGGTTGCTGCCTCAGTTCTGGCAGCCATACAGTATGTTAAAATCTCTCCAGTGAATGAGAGCAGAATAAGCCAGAATATCTTACAACTGTTTGCTGTTGACAAAGACAATGTCAAAAATAACACAATATTTCATAAAGCTGGAGGCTTTCATGCTCCAGAAAATACTCTGGAAGCTGTGGAACAAGTAAGTCATATGTTCGCTTTTCATTTTGCAATGTTTTTACTACTCTTCTCTAAATATGTATTTTGTGATTTCTTCTACTGAAAACAATATTACAAATGTATTTTGCAATGCTTCTATTGATATTGGGCACTTGTTAATGTGGTATGCACTCTGGACTGTCATTTCGATGGTCTCCAGTTCTAACCCTGCCAACTCCAATATGTTTTATGTTCATATCATTACTCCCACATTGTTTGACTTTTGAAATAGTAATTACAGTAGATTGTGGCTGATCAAGCCACTGGCTAGTTAGACCAACCGCTTATTCAGACTGTACCTTAAAGTTTGACTATTTTGACTAAAATTCTACAACTATTCTGTTTTTGTTTATGGCTTCTATGGGAAATAAAATAACATGCTTATAATTTTTTATCTCAATTTTAGTTGAAATAGAGATCTTCTATGATCAGAGTGTTAATTGACAGGTTCAATGCTGTATGGCGCGAATCAAATTCTACAAAGATCAAGGAACAACTTATTATAGGCTAGACATTTATAACAATAGTCTATAGTCTAGATTAGAAATAGACATCTAGATTTAGTAGAAACTTGTTTTTATATAGGTGTAATGACACAATAGAAAGACGCGTAGAGGTTGGGGGTTTAATCATGTATTTCTGTAGTGATGTGACAGATCATTTAAAAAGTTAGAATGGAAATAGAGAATCAACGGACAGGTCGAAGAAAGACCAACTTGTAGCATAGATAGAGATGACGCAGACTGAGCCCTTATTATTAAATAAATTTTTGTTAAAGTTATCATCTGGATTTATTTAATCTACCTATTAACTGTGTTAGTAAAGAACTTGCAGATAACATCAATGTACACACAACTGTAATCTTGATCAACCAACACCACATCAACACAGGTTGTTTTTTTTTTTTTAAATTAACTTCTTATTATTGCAGCATAAACCAGATGTTTTAATCAATCGCTTTAATTTCATATAATGTGCAGTTTTAGATTTGTGTAGAGTATCAAGCCTAGTGAATCACGTTAAATGTAAGGGGAAAGAAAAGCATTTATTAAAATATTATTAATAATATTAAAATATGTTGTGTCTAACTAGGCTATCAACATGGGCATTCCAGCCATAGAGATTGACTTGGACTTCACCAAAGATGGTGTCGGCGTCTTGATCCATGGCCCTAAAATTGATGCTACCACTGACAGCAAAGGTTTTGTTTCAGACTTTACATTTCAGCAAATTCAGGAACTTAATGCAGCAGCACATGATGTCAACAGGTGAATAGTTAGATCACCACACTTTTGATCAATTAATAGGCTTATTTCATCTCATGAATGATCAGGGACTTATTTCGTCTTATGAATGATTAGGGATTATTATATTCTCTTGTGCCTTACTATTTTGTTTTCTCATTATTTGGTTAGAACAATGTATTTTCTTGTAATTATTCTCCAAAGTGGGTTGGAACATTCCTGCATCTTTTAGAATGAATTATTCACTAAAGGCACACATGGGCTGATAACAATGAAATAAAATGTCAGAAATGGCTGTTAGAGTAGAAGTTTAGTTTTAAGGCTTTAACTTTAATACGTTTGAGATTCTCAACTTGGGGTGAAGATTCTATAATTTGATTAACATTTAGAGTAGTCTTCCATTGAGCCTAGTGTAGTTCTATTTCAAGATGGTTGATGTACTGGTATTCTTATTAAGGGCCTAAGCATTTCATATTTACAATGCCTTAAAATGGAATAACATTATGCTTACTCTTATAGCTACTGTTACTAATAGCTCATTAATGAATTAGAACATATTTTGAATGTCTAAGTATCTGAATTTTTTAGAACTTTTTTTTTTCATTGATTAGTTTTACTTATCATTGAAAAAAAATTATTATATTACCAGTAATGTTGTTTTATAAAGTTTTGGATGTTATATCAAAAATATAAAAAAAATGATAACATCCTCACCTCTAACCTCTTGCTGTGAATGATCTGAACTTGGAGCTATCATGATAACACTTAGAAGCGCATAGCCACATGGTTAGACAACTATTCAAAGTTAACCTATTTAAAAATGGCACTATGATTTTATACATTTTTTGTGAAATAAAGAAGCCATTAAGAATTTTGCTGTAGAAAGACGCAAATTATTTATTACAGAAGAAACGAAGCAAACAAAAAAAAACAACCTCACAATTGAAAAGGGAGAAAAAAACATGGACATTAAAATATATAGACAATTTCTGTTCACTCATTTTAACTCTCTGACTCCGAAATCATTTTTTGCACTTGGATGGAATTAATGATTTTGCCCTTTCGGAGTGAAAAAAAATGCCTCGATTAAACTTTTTTATTAGAATTTTATTAGTATAGAATTTAAAAGGAATGCATGCACAAAGCAACCATTTAAAAACACATAAATTGAATGTTCTGAGCTCATGATCCCCATCACTATCATCCAGAGCATACATCTGAAGAAAACAAGAGCCTTGTAAGACCCCACTAGATCAAAATATCTTTCACTGTAACATTTTGGATGTTTAGCAAAGGGAAACTATTCAAGTTAATGTTTTAAGCAATTAAAAACATATATGGGAAAAAAAAACAACTAAAAATACATTTTAAAACGCATACGTTGCCAGCGTTGATTAGAGCTTTATAGTTAGATAAAATCAATGATGGAAGCGTCTTTACGGAGTCAAAGAGTTAAAATTGATATTTAAAATAACCTTAAGGCCATTTAAGATTTCTGACTTTGCTTTTCATCTAATAGAAAATTTTTGGCTTTCAATTTAAAGCATAATACAACAGAACTCCCTTATTTTCTATCCAGACATCAAAAGAGGAAGACCTAAAAATTCTTATTTTTATTTATGACTTCAGTGGGAAAAAAAATATGGCTGACATTGCAATTTTGCTTCTAATTGTTAGATCTACATTTTAGTCAAAATTGTATAGGAATATGATCAGAGTATGCTTGAGCACACTCACTGACGCACAGAGTCAATCAGTACAAAGATCTAGTGATTGGGAGATAAAAATAACTTTTTTTATAAGGTTAGCCATTTTTAACAATAGTTTAGAGTCTGCACTCATCCTTATCTTCGGAATTGAAGACATTACCATTATTATTATAGTTTAAAATTTCATTTGGTATAAAATTTCTTTTTACAGAGGCTATATTGGAAAATACAAATTTTAAAACTTCTTGTTCTGAAGTGAATAAAATTTGTGACTGATAACATATAAGCCTTGTCCAGTCTATGTATATGCAGGTCTGTTAAATGAAGTGTAATCTCCCATGAGGAGAAACAACTAAACACAAAATGCATGGAGTATTTTATTTCAGAAACAAGTATCCTGTAGCACGCATACCAACTTTAGAATCCTGCATTGAAATTTGTGTTAGAAATAATCTGGTAGTGTTTATTGACTGTAAAAGTAACCCTAAAGAGGTTAGTGTGTCATAGCAAGTGATTTAGTTGCTTCTGTTTTTCTATCAACTCTTCTTAAACTACTAATATATTTGTAGTAAGAAAAATAAACATTTGAAGCAGAGGCGGCCTTAGACTTAGAAGGTGGTGAGTGGGGCCCGTTATAAAGAGAATCTTTTGTCAATGTCAGCACAAATATTTGTGGCCCTGATATGACACTCGCCCAGAGCCCTGAACACTGCTAAGGCTGCCTTTGCTTGAAATAAAAGAAATTTGTATATGTTTTGTATGTTATCTGAGTGATCTTCTTTTGAACAGACAGCAAAGCTGGTGACCAGCCTATATGCTAAGCACCCAAAGTTGTATGACCTTGGTATTGTGTGTTCCTTTTACCCCACCATTATCTATGCTGTAAGATTTATTTTTTTCTTTATTCATACCTGTATTGTAAATGCTGTTGTAGATTTTAATTATTTTTTATTGTATTGATATTATAAAGTACATAACTTTAGCTAAACAGGTCTTTAAGATATATTGGAGACAATTGATTAAAAAAAAATTTTCTTATGTTAAAAGAATGTCAAAAAGTCTTCCTGGCATTTATGTTTAGGTTTAGTATTTACCCCACATTTTAAGAAAGTTTTCAGTTTTACCTGGGGGGCGAGGTGGCTGAGCGGTTTAGCACTTGGCTTCTAAACCTGGGGTCCTGAGTTTGAATCTTGGTGAAGACTAGGATTTCGAGCTTCAGGATTTTAGGGCACCCCTGAGTCCACCCAACTCTAATGGATACCTGACTTAAGTTGGTTAAAGTCAATGCGGTTGTTCATTGTGCTGGTCACATGACACCCTGCTCGTGAACTGTTGGCCAAAGAAACAAATGACCTTGACATCATCTGCCCTATAGATCGAAAGGTCTGAAAGGAAACTTTTCAGGTGTACCGGTACTTAGCATTTTTATTTCAAAAAATTATTTTTTTTAATTTCAGGAGTTAAGTAAAAGAAAATCATACATTTTATTGTTATTTCTTCAAAGCAATGACTACTATTCTGAAACAATGCTTTCAATGTTGTGAAAACCAAGCTCTATTTAATGACCACTATTATTTGTTACTGACATTCCATTTTGTTAAACAACAGGTCCGTAAAGCTGATCCCAACATTCTGACTGCACTTACCCACCGCAACCTCATTCTTAGTGAACTGGGACAAGGCACAGAGCGGAACAAAGAGCTTTGGAAGAAGGTTATCTCTCCTTGGCTAGATATCCTCCTGTCCTGGGCTCATTGGTCTATATTGTGGTATATATGTGGGAACTCTTTCTTCCTTTGTAACAAGGACAATGTCTGCTTGTAAGTATCTGAATGTCTGATCAAGTTATGGGGTAGTTTGAAGTGGTGTGTTTGGGATATCCTGTATGGCAATCTAATAGAAGGCAGGAGAGACGCTGGTCGACCACTATTACGTTATACGGATGTATGCAAACGCGACATGAAGCTCTTCAAAATCGACACTGGCAACTGGGAAGAGGTGGCACTGGACAGATCCACATGGAGAGAGAGCATAAAGGAAGGGTCACAGATTGCAGATGTCATACACAACAGAAGCAGAAAGAAGGGTGAAAATGCAACGGCGCCTGGTGATTATATATGCCCAACCTGCAATCACAGCTGTGTATCAAGGATTGGCCTCTTTAGTCACACAAGAAGTTGCAAAGGGAAAAGATCATCTCTCGAGACGTAAAATGCCACAGTTTGGGACATTGCTAAGTAATGAGGTGTAAGAGTGAGGAGGAGGAGAAAGAGGTATGAATGGAATCCACACATCATTTCAAAAACAAACTATAGTTGAGTGTATATGTTTAGACAAAAGAGTTCTTCCTGGCTTTTCAAACTCAAATTTTCTGGTGAGTTAATGACAGGAGGCATACTGATGGACGTAAGATACTGATTACTCTTCCTGGCCACTGTTTGGAGGGACGTGAGGGAGTAAGAACACTATGAGTTAAGTTTCGCAAGAACTTTGCACAGGCAAAAAGTAGCCAACTTTGGATTATATAAATCTCAAACACACTGTCAGAATTTCAATAACGAATTCCGCAGTTCATGTACCGGTATTTAAAGTGAACTTATAAACTCTTTTTGAGTCGGCTGAAAATATTAGAAAATAATGTTTTTCTATGAAATGTTTGATGTGATGCAAGAATTTTTTTTAAGTTGACACATTAAGATATTTTTAATTGTTTAAAATGTTCTATTTTTTTTAACAATAGCTTGCAAACACTTCATGGGTTAAGTGTGGGTTGGCAAGGATCTTGAAAAAGGATTTAGCGGTTTTCCTAGAGATGTGACAGTTTATGGACATCTTTGGGGAAAAAAATTACTAGCTAATTGGCTACACAGGAAAATTTCTGGTTTGACTGTTGTAATTTGTCAAAATATAATCATTGGTCTGGTACATATATTTTGAACACCTGACTGTTGAACTTCCTGTATATATTCATTAAAGAGTTATGTAAACAAATAGATGTCCAATAACAATTTATGCACCATTTTATGTACAAATCATAAATTATAGTAAAGCTACATATTTTAAAATTATTTTTTTTTCAGAGACCACAAGAAATTTTGGAAAGGTCTAGGCATTCGGATGGTTATATGGACAGTAAATAGTGAACATGATAAAAACTATTTTTTGCATTCATTGAACATTCCTATAATAACAGATGGTTTATATGCACCTCAGAATGCCCATGAACTTGATAATTAAGGACTAATACTTAAGCTTAATTTATGACTAGGATTTATGTTTTGAATATCGTATGTATATTTCCCTGCTGTACAATAAAATCTTTGTGTGTCTAATTGCACGTATCACACTCTGTACATCCAGAAGTGTTTCTGATTGTTTTTTTGAAACTTTGTCTACAGTAACTTAACCAGACTCTGCTCAGTTCAAATGTTTGGTTATTAGCTAATACTTGGATAGTACCATTATATGCTAATATTGATTTGGGTTTAGATTACATCTGAATGCTATATGAGCTGGTAGTAACTCTTGCAAATTGAAAGATCTGTACATGATGAGATCTTAATGTTGTAGATTATATTTGTCATATTTATTTCAACAAGTGTCTGCACCTTACTAGAAAATCACTTCTTTGTTTAGGTATATTAGTATGTAAAACGGGTGGGCAATCTTTTTCTACTGAGGGCTGCATTAAAAAAATTACCTCATAGACAAATCCCATTTGAGGAATTCCAACATGAGTTAGCAATTTCTGAAACTAATTTTACAAATACTTTAATCTTTATTATTGTCTTTTTACATTACATTTTATCACAAACGTACAGTTGTACCGTACTTAATGTGAAGTATTTAACTGTTTATACTCGTGCATAATGTTCCAGAAGTGTAGAAATAGTTTACTAGTTGTAATCCTCATGACTGCTGTCAACTAACAGTCAGTCAGCATCATCCTGTTCTTACAGTTGTTTAGTTTCAAACAAGCAAAAAATCTCGATCACTGACGTATGTAGAAAATTTTGCAGCAAATTTATTTAAGTGTGGAAATACAGCTTCTGGCGCCCATAAAACTCTGGCGGAAGAACTGACTGGAACTTCTCTTTCAGCTCATAATTCTTGGAAGAAAGTCCCCTGGAGCTGAATCAGCTTCTGCACTAAATGGTGAGCTGAGGGTATTAAAAGCTGGCTCCAAGTTCTTGACGTATTAAAATTTGGTTGCCAATTCCACAATCAAGGAATCCCAATAAGTATTGTACTTTTCAGTCATTTCACTTTTCAGCAAAGGAATATGACAAAACCTGATTTCACTTGCCTGACTGGAGAAATGGGAAAGCTTTGTTTGTAAAGATTTAACATACACTTCATGTACAAACCCGTTGCAATATTTCTGAAAGTCCATCTTCCACTCTTAATTAGATATATGGAAATGAAGTCACAGTCAATGTTCTTCAAGGAATGTAACAATTTCTTCCTCGAGATTCCATATTATTCTCAATACATTGCCAATGCTAAGCCAGCAGATACTGCTGTGATACTAAACATCAGAATGCTTTGTTTCCAAATCTTCAAGTACTTCTTGGAAATGCCTGTGATTAAAACCCATATCTTTGAATGCATTTTGATCAATGAGATAATTGGGCCAATAATATGTATGAAATTTTCCAGATAAGAGTTTATGGTTGGGATATTGCTCCTAAAGGTCATTAACAAACCAATGTTTTTCTCAGTTAAAGCGCAGGCTTCATCAGTTGTTACACTAGCCATCTGGCTCCAAGCCAACACAACACTTTCAACACAGTTCTTCATGGCGTTGAATAGATACTAGCCTGAGTTTAAATGTATTTATTTTTAGTATAATTGCATTTTTTATATGTGTAATCTGTGAGCAACCCTGATTTCTGTAGGTGTCTGCGGGACACATAAAACATTCTGGTGGGCCGCAGCCCGTTATTGCCCACCCCTGATGTAAAATTGTTGTTCAAAGTATATGCTTGTGGTAAAACAAGGTGGGCCAAGGGTTAATATTAAAACAGTTTTGTTGTTTATCACATTCAATTAATTTTAAACATTAAAATTTGCTTTGTGTGTTCCCTGTACAATGTTAAATGCTACAAACTTAATGCTAATCATGCAGACTACATATTACGTGAGAATCTGTGAACTCCAATGGCTTCTTGATAAGCACACAATATTTATAATTTCATTCCTACCTTAATCTACATGTTTATTTTGTACACATTGTGTTTAAAAAAAAGCTTCAGTTTAATGATGTACCAGTATCATTAGAAAAATGTTATCTAAATGATGTAATCTAATATCTGTGTACCAACTATTCATTTATCTAAATGATGTAATTTAATATATGGTACAAACTATTCTAAAATCTAAAAAAAGTTGCTTTATTTGTTTTTTTATCTAAATCTAAATCATATAGGTCATGTTCTAAACAACAAATTGTACTTTAACAGTGATTATGAACTTTCAATGAAAATCGAGATCATTTCACATTAAATAATGGCAACATACTCTCTTAACCGGGACTGCCAATCATGTGTATATCTCTATCACGTATACATTAGGAGCTATGTTTTCATACTGTCTTGAGTATAACCTTTGCTTACAATATTTATAGGAATAGACCAGAAATACTGGTACAAAACTAACAAAAAATATTAAAATTTATCAATGCAAACGCCTTTGTATACCAGTATTTAAAACCATTGGTTAGTTGAAAATTGTGACATGCTAGTCTCTTAAGATCTCTGAATACATGTATACCCATGTAAATGTACTCATCAATGCTTCTAAATAAATTGAAATTAATTTTGTTTTCCGTCACAGAAAATCAGCCTCTAACATCTACTCAGTTTTCAATTGGTTATTCACCCAAATTTAAAAGAAACAAAACAGATTTTAGAACTAAGAGAACTTAATTAGTTCAAAGATAGCTGAGGTTACAAATTATTTGAGAAGGAATCTCTATCTATCCATACAAAATATATAAATGATTTTAAATAATAATAAAGTAATTTTTTATGCTTCCAACCTTATAAGAGTAAAAAACATTTTATTTTTCATTGATCTTGTATGCAGGAATGTTTTCAGTTTAAAACAAAATATGAATAAGAAGCTTGATTAATAGGGTTAAAAAAAAATGAAAAAATAGATGTAAAAATCTATAGTCTAAAATTAAATTTGATCATTAGGATGTGTGAAATGTGAACAGGTCTTAAAAGTTTAAAATGCAGAGGCATTGAATAGAATATTGTCTACAAGTTGCAGTATTTACTTGATACTAAATCTGAAGTTCAGCAACAAGTCCCAATATTAGTCCAATGTACTATAGACAGACAAAACTAAGTAAGTTTAATCTTAGCAAAACATTCTAGAACAAAAAGACCATGTCAATGTTTGCTTTATTTTTTCTTTGTTGAATATCAACTGCTAGTAGGAAAACAAATAATTTTTTATTTAGTTATAAACACAAAACAATTGTATGATGGTACAATTTTATTTGAGAATAGTTTTGTTATTTTAGTACAAAGTTTATGGAGTTAAATTGCAAACAGCCAGCAATACACAAGTTGCTATTCCCTAGGTGTGACTATACAAGGTGTAGACAGATTTGAAGAACATGTTACATGAGAATGAGAGAGATTTGGCATTAAGTAGGGTCTGTTTGGTTTTCATTAGCTCAATGAATCAATTCTCCACTGAAATATCTTCTAGCTCTTCTTCTGCACTACCAGTGTGCATACAAGCTCAAGATTTTAACAAAAGTAATATTTTGTCAGTGGATCTCATCAGATTTCAGCTACGGTAAGTTACTTCACCAACACATTTTTCTATAATTTTGAATAGAAACAACTTTTACGGCACTGCTTTTTTATTTCAGCTAGAAATTAATGTTTTTGAAGAGAATGTTTCTTCTCATATTAAAAAGTTTATTACGAATTTTTACCTAATTTAGTTCTGTGGCCTATTTAAAATACAAGTAAAGTAATGTCTAGGTCCAGAAGGTTTTTTAGCCTTTTATGTGTTGGGGTCTGTCTGATTCCATGATTATGTCAATTATAAAAGAAAAGTCTAGGAACCACTGCATAAAATGATGGTACAATTACAAGAACGTAAGTGCTCAAACAAGCTTTCCTATGGCTCAATAAAGTTTTCATTTTGTCACAGGTCTATTGAGTTCTTTAATAAACTGTGTGTTATTGGGCAATATGACATTTGTTTTTATTCACTGCCATAACAATGCTGATGACCTTTGAAACATGTGTCCAGATAAAAATGTATATAAAACACAACAGAGAGCATGGTCATTATATAAGTTAATGGTCTAGATGGATGTACCAACCAAGAAGAGAATGTGAGCAAAAAGATGAAAGCATCTTTCCATAAGGCCTTATTTACATTACTTCAATGTTACAGAACAAACATTGTTACAGAACAAACACAAATTTCAGCATTTTCAAATGCCCCCTTACCCCCCCCCCCCTCCCCCCACTTCCCCAATCAACTTTCAGAAGTCTCTCACTGTATTCAATGCAAAGAGAACATGGAATCTATTTTTAAAAGTCTATACTGTTGGGGAAATGTACATTCTTAGCAAGAGAGCAACAGGCTTTTAGTTTGTCGGAAATACAAAAAGCATCCAAGGAGCAGTTAGAAAAACAAAACCAATTTTCTAACACAAACATGGAACATAAATCCACCATAAGATGAAAAACATGATTTGCATAACCATAGCGGCACTTGATGTCAGTATTTTTGTTTGATAACATGTTCATCCAGACATGCATACACTTAAAGACAGTGAAGCTTGAAAGGGGCAAATGGACAGACATATGGCACACAGCCCTCATTCACACCATTTCAATAACCTTTCGTCGAGGACCGGCACTTAAACAAAAACAAATGTACCTCCATCAATACTGTGTAACAAGTGGGTCACATGCTCGTAATAAAATTCACAGGATTCTTAAACATTTCTTTCGATATTGTTTGGATAATGAGTGCTACAAAAAACATGATCCTCCTTATAGTGTGGAACGACTGGATTGGGACACATTTGATAGAATTTAAAAATTTATGAGGAAAAAAAAAAAAAATCTTTTGAAACAAGACCAAGAAATAACAAAAAATAGATCCTAATTCATTGTAATTCTCTTGTGAGTGTGTTTAAACTAATGTTTCAAAGTTACATTGAGGCAAAATCACAAAAATCAGTGATAAAGGTTTTCAATAGTAATATACTGAAATTGATTCCTAAAACTTATGTAAAAATCAGTAATTATGGACATTAGAATTTTTTTTTTTTATTAAATTAAGCAAACATTTTTCACTATTTGTTTATGTTGGGTTAAGGCTTGCAAAGTCACACACAATCACAAGTCAAGCATACACAGAGCATACAAAGATTTTCTGGGATAACCAATGAAATGAAGATTAACTTGTTCCTTTATTCAATGCATAGAAAACAAAAAAAAAAAAAAAACTTCTAAGAAGATTCCTTTCCAAACTCTGACTTCCAGACAGTAAACCTATTTGTACAGAGAAATTCATATGTAAATGAAAGGTCAGAGTTCAGAAAACAATCAGCAAAGAAAAGAAAAAAAAACATTGCTTTTAATGTACATATGTGCTTTTTAAATACAGATGATAATGTTCTCCCTCAAGAAGTCCACGTGAAATATTAACACCACCACTTGATCATTTAATATATAACCTAACAATGCAGCATTACTTCAATTACAAAGTCACTGGCAAAGATGTCAATGTCCACTTTCCAAAAGTGTATCACTAAAAAATACACCTATCCTTATCATCCTGAGCTCACAACAAGCAAAAACAAACCAGCACCACCATTTGAGTAGCTGTAGTCCTAAAATATCACAATAACTACAATCTGTTGTCAGGGTCTTCTTATGTCCAATCACCTTGTCCAGTACAAAATTTTTTCACCATCAATGAATGATACGCTCCCAAGCGCAGCCATCTTTCCTATTACCACATATAGAAAATAAATGTTTCTTTCCTTCATAAAAGATGTTTTTGATGTTTTCCCCTATCCACAAGAAGAAGAATGAATGTTTTCCATGCCACTTTAGGCAGGCCATGTATCCATACCTCTTGTTACTAAAAACTAAGAAAATCCATGCTCACAATATACACATGAGATGGACTGTGTTTCATAAAAACGGGTTGTAACCTTGTGGCTGTGTGTGTGGCTGAGTATGTGTGGAGCCCATTGGAAGCAGAGGAGCGGGCAGTAATCCAGTGTTCACTGGCTGAATAAATCCAGGAGCTGCTGTCACTGGGGCCATGTGAGCCATTGGCAATCTGACTCCAGCACTAGGATCTTGAAAGGGGTTACTGTTGGTAGTAGTCATAGCAAATGGGTTGTTAGCTAAAAAAAAAATAATAATAACATGAGCATGGAAAATATATTTGATAGATATAAATGTGTTTTAGCGAACATATCATGCCCCAACATTAAGTTATCTTTTCACTTTTTAAAACCTTCCGGTCACCTCTAATTCTGTTTCAAATAAATAAAATATTTGCAGATGCTCAGCTCAATGAGAAAACTACAAGGCTACTTTATTTCTTAAATTATGTGAAAAAATAAAATCTCAATCCAATTTCTGCCTTTTTTTTTTTTTGTGAGATATTTTTTTTTAGTAAACCCCAGCTGTTCTTTTAAGGCATTAGAAATTAAAATTTCATCTAAAAATTGTATTCATTCTGAACTGTTCAAGTTGATACAGAATAATTCTCATCAAACAGAAGACTTTCATTTTGAATGCATGAATGTTTCAGTTGCCTTGTTCTACAACCAAAATAAATGGTCAATTACTATTTTCCCTTCACTAGTGTAACATTGGAAATAGGAGTGCCTCTCTGAGCAATCAACAAGGAAGGTCAAACTGTGAACTATGAACTTTTTTTTTTTAATTAGAAGACCTTTAAGGATGAGACCCTAACTTAAAACAATGTACTCAGTACACTCATTGGATCAAAGATATGTTCTTGAATATTGTTTGTTTTAGTAATGAAAAAATTCTACAAACAAAATATAGGTTATAAAAATAATTTATATATATATATATATATATTTATAAATAAATGTATATTCAAACAAGGGCAGTATTAAAGAATGTATCAAAAAGGTTTAGGAAGGAAACATGGTAAGGGCAGGTGGCAAGGGAGACAAGCAGTATACCTTTCGGAGGAGCTCGCGCCACAAGCTGGTCTAAATTGACCAGGTTGGCATGACCTCCTAAAAATGCTTCGGCACTCTTCTTTTTACTCTCTGGCATGTTTTCTCTAAGTTCATCCATGTTAAAGGCATCACCAGAAGTACCATTAGTGTGTGCTCCACCTGAATGGATACATCATCAGATGTTTTTTTAAAAAGTAATTTAATAATATTGAATTATGAAAAAGTTAAAGTGGCTTCCTTGAAAAGTCACATGTCTGGGTTTTCTAAGTCTATTTAAGATGCTCTCTTAACAAAATAGACTGTAGTACATGTATTGCTTGTAATGATCATGTAAAGCTTGTTGTTGCTTTGTTTCTAAATTTAATCTAATGAAATGATTGTCTTAAGATTTAAAAATAAAAAGTGTCTTTTCCTGGAAGAGAACTATGGTTGAAACATTCTGAAGAATATTTACATGGGTTATGTGGAAAGTTCCTA
>JAZGLO010000353.1:0-26416 GCA_036873155.1 Biomphalaria sudanica
TCTATCTATCTATCTATCTATTTATCTATCTATCTATCTATCTATCTATCTTACATATATATATATTATTATATATATAAAGAGATAGAGAGAGAGAGAGATGGAGGGAGAGAGAGGGAGAGACAGAGAGGTGTAAATGTAGCCATGATTTTCTTCGGGGGGGGGTGCGTTTCTTTTTGTTTGGGTGGGGGGGGGGAGGATTTTTTTATTAACCTCCCAAGTATATATTTCCTCGTTACTTAGGACGAAAAAAATGTCT
Source organism: Biomphalaria sudanica (assembly GCA_036873155.1). Classification (NCBI taxonomy): domain Eukaryota; kingdom Metazoa; phylum Mollusca; class Gastropoda; family Planorbidae; genus Biomphalaria; species Biomphalaria sudanica. The sequence continues at coordinate 260 of JAZGLO010000353.1, forward strand.
ATTCTGAGGTACAGTGCATTATCCTGCAACTCTTCTGTTAAAAAATTGGGTAAAAAAAAATCTGCTTTTCAAAGCACTTTATTAATGGAGCTCAGCGACTGGTAGAAATTTTGCTTTAGTTTTTTTTATAGGAGGGAGAAAAAAAGGAAAGGTTTCAAAGGGTAACCACAAAACCCCTTATGGTTACACTTATGAAATTTAGTAACTGTAACTTACCTTTTTCTTTTGCTAGTCTACTCTCACGAAATTTGGTAACTGTAGTTTGGTTTAGATTTTTTTATCGAAAAGGAGATTTTTATTGCCCAAACCACCTTTTTTTTGTGGAAAAAGTGGGGGGGGTATACTTAAAATCCTGATTGGCTACGCTCATGGCTCATGGAATTCGGTGACTGTCGTTTGCTTTTTTTTTTTTTTTTGTTTTATTGAAGATGGGAGTTTTATTTTTAAAAAATCTAGGCTGCGCTGGGGCAAGTGTTTGACACCAAAATCTCACCTACAATAAACAAGTTAGAGAAAAAAAAAACTATCACAAAATTCCCCCCTTTCGCGGGGATGGTATTTCATTTCGGGGGGTTATTTCCGATGTGATAATAAAGTCTATGGACATTAATGTTGTAACTATTACAATCTTTTTTTTTAAATTTTAGGTATGGGGGTGTCAGTATTGTTTTCGCGACCAATATGTATTAATGCCTAATTAAATAATAAATCTTCCTTCACCTTTTAGTACAAACTTCGCAATGCAGTCGATAAACGTTTCAATTAACTTTGACCACTTTTTACAATTTACTGTGACCTGGTAAACACATTGATTATAAATCTAATTGCTCAAGTATTCTTTTCTCAGCAAATGACTAACTATACCCAGTATATTTCCAGCTTAAAATAATTAACGTAGCAGCGGCGTAGCTAGAGATTTGAGGGCCTAGGTGGACTGACCCCTTTGGGGGCCCTTCTCATTTTGCCATTCGACATCATGGCATGAGATAATGTACTTAATAAATATATAAGCCTACATTCCTATTTGTATAGTACATCAGTAAAATTAACAAGAAACAATCATTAAGAATCTTTTAATGAAGAATACAGATGTTTATTGGCGAAATAATGCACAAGTGACAAATCTCAATTCATATCGCTTCACATCGTGCTTTCTGTTTACGCAAAGGCATCTATAACTATAAGCGTGGCCGATAGGCTAAGTACGCTTGAACTTGGCTTGGCTTGGTTACTTATGAAGAGGTCCTAAAATGAGATTGAACCATAGCGCTCTGAGCATGCTATAAGCATGATGTAGCGCTATATAAAAGCTATAATTTATTTACTTTATTTACATCGATACAGTCTATTATTTGTGACTCCACTGACATTGTGCTCCTGAGATAGTTTTTGATTAACTTGAGCTTTGAGAATGATCTCTCACATGCCACAAGTGGTCTGAGTTAGCAGAATTGCAAGGTTTGAGCACACATTACTACATGAAGCCGGCTTCCTCAATATGTCGATTGGTGATTGTGACACTGGTTTGTTGATGAACAGTGCTTGTGCATAAATGTCATTGAATAAGCGATTGGCCTAAATTTCATCAAACAGAAAAAAAATTAAACAGTTTTTTATCAGCGTGTCGTCATCCATAGACTCCAACAGGTGTCTTGGTTCAAGAAGAAACCCAAAGGTGTCCACATGGTTTTTCCAGCCTTTGGAATCTGTCCTTCATTTCCATATGAAGTCTGCCCAGCACTTTTGTCGCAACAAGTTTAAATTGCAGTTCTATTGACAGTCCTACATTAGAACTCAACTCCACACCAAGCCTTCTTTTTCTGGTTATTTTGATTACAGGAAATCCATAGAATTCACTAACTTCTTTTGCTTTTTCCATTGATTGGGTAATCAGTTTCATCCATTTCTCATCATTTTGCATAAAGTATGAAAGGGTTTCAATTTCTTCAGCAGCTTCCCATATGTGCAGTCCAGACTTTTCTAGTTGCCTTTGGATTTATGTCTTAGAGACGTTTCTGCAGGCCAGACAGATGGCCACTTATTGTGGCTGCGTTATCATAGGCTTGACCTCTGCACAGATCAAAGTCCAGTCCAATGTCTTTAATAGTTTTTAGAACAAGTTCTTCACAATGTTGTCCATCAGGTTTCAAAATTTCAAAGTAAGTGGAATCAAGCAGCAGAGAAAAGTAACAAACTTGCTTGATTTGACCAACAATGATTCCCTAACTTTATTGCCCATCAAGTAAATTAACTTATTTTGAATTTCTGGTGACAAATAATGTGTCGTCCCATATTCGGTTCCATGTAAGTGGTGTTTCGTATCTTCATCCAATTCTGCAATTTTTTTTTATCTGTATGAATCCCCTGAATAGTGAAACTTTTCTTCGACACGTTCATGGTCTCTTTTGTTTGCAGTGCTCTTATCAGGTTTCTTTTTAAATGATAAGGATGATGAAATAAACTACACTAAACTACTACTTTCTGAGAGTTACACGGCACTAGTCAGCGCTACTCCTTGAAATTGAGAGTAACCACGAACGGAAAGAGTTAATAATCTGTGTGGAATACATACAACAGGGACACTAACCTAAATAACAACGTGAAAGGCAAGATTACATAACAATGAAGTAATATTTAATTTCTTTAAAAAAATTCCGAGACTCATTTGGGGCCCCCCCCCTCAAGTGGGTGCCCCCCCCTCAAGTGGGTGCCCCCCCTCAAGTGGGCCCCCCCCTCAAGTGGGTGCCCGAGGGATTCTTCAAATTCTCCCCCTCCTCCCCCACTCTAGCTACTCCACTACGTAGCCTTTTAAAGCAGTTTGCAGCACTCACACCGTGGTAGAGCCCCAACTGCCCCAAACTGTATCGGCACTTGCCGCTCCTTTAGTCTACATCAGCTGCGTGAGAGGGGGAACTGATGTGTGGGCAAAAACGTTCCGATCACAGCTAATGCCCGGGCATTCATGTCATCACCGCTTTTTATACAGCGGTTCTCAACCTCTTTTCTTCCATTAGGCCCCAATACAATTCCCCAAATAGGCGCGAAACCCCAACTGTAAAATTGTTTTACTTCATTAACGGGAGTTTGCTAATGTTATAAAATCGTAATCAAAATCTGAGATCCATTATGCATTTGTATTGTCAGAAACTAAACATAGCTATGTCTTTGTATTGCAAAATAAGACCTCTTTGTTAGATGAAGGGGGAACCTGCTGCATCTCCAATACTATCTCCGGATATTTCTAGTATACCAAACAGTTAGGCTACTAGCTATCTAAAAAGCTATCTAAAAAGCTTACATAGTTTTCCTTTTTGTGGAAACATTTGCTTAACATGCGGCGCAATAAATCTCAGACAGAATGAGATATGACTGCAAACAATGATTCAGAAATTTTTAACTAACATAGATAAATTATTTTTAGCTTCATCGCTATAAATGAGTTCAATAAACTCTTTCTGTGACGTCTCCGGAACATCTTCATCTTATGAATGTACTTCTGGAAGATTATTACCGGATGTCAGGTGTATTTGCCTAAAATGATAAAAAATTTGTCCTCAAGGCATCTATGCTTTTTTCACAGAAATTATCACGGAAAAGTTTTTTTTTATTTGGGGGGGGGGGGAGAGTTTTTTTTTTTGTTTTGAGGTTTTCAATTAGAGATTAGCCCTTTACAAAACAATTAAATCAATCAGATAATCATTAAATAACATCAGATAGGTCGGGGTCACACATTGAACTTCACCTTCACCTATCCCTTGGTCTGGGTTACCACACAAGATCTGTCAACCGTCTTTTTCCATTCCTCTCTGTTCTTTGCCTTTGATAGAATTTCATTCACAGATAGCCTGTCCATTCTTTGATGTTGTCTTCCCATCTCTTACTTTGACTTCCTTTTCATCTTCTTCTGGGTACTGTTCCCCGAAGGAAGGTCTTTGCAAACCCTGATGACCTTGTGATGTGGCCATAGAGCTTGAGTTTACGGTTTTTCGACAGTGGTTAGCAGGTCATCGTGGGGTCCAATTGCTGTATTAATCCTGTTTCTAATCTCTTTATTCGTGAAGCAGTCTTTGTAAGTGATAGCTAGGATTTAATTATATCTTCTTAACTATCAGTTAAGTGAATACAAATGAATTTGAACAATGTAATAATAATATTAATAATCTCCGTATCCTGTTGTACTAACAATATCTAACTATCGAACTAACAATACAACACTTTCGACGGAAATAGGGTTGTAGTTGTTGATAGTTTGTAGTAGGCCTACCTATTTTCTGATATTGTTTCTGAAATCGGCCTTTTACCTGCCTGGGTGGACCACTTCGGGGGCTGATTTTGAGTTTTTTCCCACATAAACTGTCTCTGTAACCATGTTTATTTTTATTTTTTTAAATTTTATTTCATTTCATTGGGCCTCCAATGAAATAAAGCCGGTCCTAATATCTGTTTCATCACTGACCAACAAATCAACTCTTTCTTTTCACATTTCGTCGAAATTTGTTTTAGAACATTCACACGATAATTAATCTGAGCCTATTTTGTTTCTAAAGATCAACTAAACTATACATTTCAGCTGATGCTTAGAACTTTGTTGTATTGAATTTTCTTTTCAGAGGATTACGAATAAGCCTAGATTTAGCTGTTACATCTCTACATGCGGCCATATGTTACCTACTACGTTCGTTTAAAAAAATATCTTGAAATAAACATTTTAAAGTTTAATTGACTAGAACAGGAGAGAAAAAATGTGTTCGTGTGTTACCATAAACCCGATACATTCAGAAGATTTTTATTTTTTTTAAATGTAAGATTTGCGAGCGTAACTTGAATTGCATTTCTTTATGCATTTATCTTCTTCTTATCTTATATAATACAGTTACTTCAAAAAAGAAGATGATTACGTCCTACGCGTCATGCATTTAGTCATGCATTGACTTAATGACTCAAATTCTGCCAAGTCACTGGTTTTCCTGGCTAGCTCAGGCAACCCATTCCATGGTCTAATAGCACTAGGGAAGAAGGAGTATTTGTACAAATTTGTCCTAGCATACGGGACTAGCAATGTGCCTTTATCTTTGTGTCTTTCAGAGTATTTTATTAAATTTTGTTTTTGTATTTGAAGATTATGGTTCTGTGTTTTATGTATAATTGCTACTTTACTTTTGAGTCTTCTGTCATGAAGGCTTTCTAAATTTAGTGATTTTACAAAAGGTGTTACTCTAGTCAAATGTGAATATTCGTTTGTTATGAATCTCACTGCTCTATGTTGTGTCTGTTCCAGTTTCTTAATGTTTTCTTGAGTTGAGGGGTACCAAACGGAGGATGCATATTCTATTATTGGCCTAACCAAGGTTAAATAACATTTTAGTTTTATGTTCTTATTTGATTTATAGAAATTTCTTTTAATAAACCCTAATGCTTTGTTGGATTTTTTAATAGTTTCATCAATATGTGGATTCCATGACAGTTTTTCATTTATTATAACACCTAGGTATTTTGCGTTTTTAGTCTGTGTTACTGGTTTGCCATGAATAAGATGAGTGGAATTAATTTATTTTAGTTTTTTTGTTACTCTTAACAACTGACATTTTTCCGGGTGGAAAGACATGCTCCAATTTGATTCCCATTTCTATAATTCATCTAATTCTCTTTGTAAAATATCTGTGTCTTGTGTTGTTTTTATTACCCTAACCCTAGCCCTAACCATTAATGCCGAAATATTTTAATTTTTTAAGCAAACTATGGTGGTGAACTTTGTCAAAAGCCTTAGAAAAATCTAGTAAGATAGCATCTATTTGTTCACTATTATCTAAACCTTTTGAAAAATCATCAATTAGTCCTATTAGTTGTGTTTCACATGATCTATATTTCCTAAAGCCATGTTAGTATGGTGTGAGGACATTATGTTTGTCTAAGTGGTTTATGATGTTGCTACATATTAGGTGTTATAGGATTTTACATGTGATGCTGGTAAGTGATACTGGTCTGTAGTTTCCTGGGTCAGATTTTTCTCCTTTAGCTTCTTTCCAGTCCTTTGGTACTCTGCCCTGGTTAAGCAAAGCCTGAAAGAGTATTTTGAACACTGGGACTAGCTCATTGTTGAGTTCTTTGAGTAATCTAGCTGGAATACCATCAGGTCCAGAAGCTTTATTTGGTTTGGTGTTGGTTAATAGTTTTTGAATTCCATTTTCTTGTACTACTATATCTTCTATGTTGTCTGCTTGGTTCAAATTCAGTAATATGTCTTTGTCTTATGGGGCTGAGAATGCTGATGCAAAGTATTTGTTTAGGATGTTTGCTTTAGTTTCATTATCATTATGTATTATGTTATGTTCATCTTTTATTGGCGCTATGCCTGTTGTTTCCATTTTCTTAGACTTAATGTATGACCATAGGTTTTTGTTGTTATCTTTAGATATTACATTGCTTATGTATTCACTCTGCAGCTGTCTGCTTACTTTTTAGGTTAAGTGTTTAATTTTTATATCCTTTTCAAAACTCTTTCTGCCTTAGTTTCTTTAAATTTTCTATATAGGTTTTCCTTCTGTTTACAAAGCTTCTTTAGTCTATTATTAAACCAGCATTTATTTATTTTGTTTGATGTGTATTTAGTTGGTATATGATTTTCTATAATGCTTTTAAGATGGTTTTTAATGAAATTCCAGAGGTCATCGACTGGTTGGTTAATGTCTTTTTTTAATAAGAATGTTTGTTGAAAGTTTAATGAAGCTTGGTGTAGTTGTGTTAGGTTACATTTATTCCAGAGTAAGATTTTTCTTTTGGGTTTTGTATTGGCTACTGCTTTTATCTGACTGTGTATTTTATGATCTCATGGTCTTTTAGACCAGGGATAATATCATAATCAACTACTAATCCAGTTCTGTTGGTTAAGAAGAGATCTAATGTGTTGTTTAATCTAGTTGGCTTTTTAATGATTTGATCTAAACTTAGGTTGTGTAAATGTATAAATAGCTTAGTTATATTGATTCGGCGGTGATTATATGCCCCCCCCCCCCAATAATAACAAGCTATGACTAGACTGAGGTAAATTTGGCTTTGGAAAATGTCACATAGAATTATTCCTGAATATTTCATATCTACTTAAGATTTTAATCTCACTGTTACTATAGGCACACGGAACAGCATGTATGCTAGGTGTCTAAGAAATTATAAGGACAAGAGACTTGCGATTCAAAAAGATAAAGGAATAAAAATGAAATTGTAGTTATTGGATTTGTTTAGTAAGCTTATTTTGGTTTTTAACCAGTAATGCTCATACTATGGCCAGTGGGCCAAAACTGGCCATCGACGAGAGGTGTTATTCGTCAAGTGACACCGCAGACAAACTATCCCACAGCTCTCGGAGCTGCGGACACTCTTGCAAGATATGCGTCACAGTTTCCACTGACTCCACACAGTGTCGGCATCGGGCATCAAAATTTGGCCAGAACCGGGCAAAATAAGCACTTGACATCTATGAGAGCTTAAAGGCACTACGCCTAACAGCCGAGTTTCTTGCCAAGGCTCTACGGGAGGACTAATCCTTCCAGCCTTGCTACCAAATGGAGTTCGTCTCAGGTAGGGGTATAGTAACCCTAGCTATGTATTGTGTTTTACCAAATCAATACATTTAACCTCTGCACAGAATATATGGAACTAGTCTGTATATTTAAGTTTTGAATAAAAGTAACTATTTTATTGCTTTCTAAGAAGGATTGGCCTCTTTAGTCACACAAGAAGTTGAATTACTTATGTGTACATAACTAGAATTTTAGGAGTAAGTTCTAGAGCTCGGGTTTCAAACATGTAAATATTATGTCAAACTAAGAGTCGACTATTTAGTGAGGTTGTGACAAGAGTGTCGAATGAGGTTTGCGGGACATGTTCTCCCACAAAATGAACAACGCTCTACTCATATCAAGAATTAAGATCACATGGAGCCAATACAAGGAAAGCGCAAACGGGGACTTCCTGGTAGGCTTATAACTTGGTGCCACACTTTCATGGAAGACGTAAGAGCAGTGGATACCAAATGAGAATAGGCTTCAGACATTGCCAGTGACAGGTCTTTATGAAGACAGTTTGCCGTTCAATGTGCCGAACGGAGAGGGATGATCTAAGTCTAAGTGACTAGAATTGCACAATCCAAACAGAAGAATACAATTGAATTTTGTTGTTTTTTAAAAATATTTTAACCATTTCCTGTTATTCAATTTTTTTAAACATTGTAATGAGAACTATTGATTACTTATAAATCTAGTGAATATAAATTTGTGTTATTTTGTTTTAGAATTTATATAAGTATTTTAATGTTATTTGGTAAAAACTATGATTTTTTTGATTTGCATATCCTGACATGAAACTAACATTGAAAAAAAAAGTATTTGCTGAATAACTGACAGAGAACATTAGATTCCTTGCATTGGCTCACTGATAGGCACTATGTTATGTTTTCCATTTTTTTTTACACTAGCATAATGTTTGAAGAGTATTTTACAATGCATATATTTTATTTTTTTTGGGGGGGTTTTATGATGTCACTGTCAAAATGTATTAAAATTGTTTTTTAAAATGCATTTAGCTTAAAATATAATACAATGGTTATTTTTTTCATTTGCTATGCATTCTGAATAAAAATGCTATAAACAAAGAAACAAACAACATACTGTAATAATGTATTTCTATTCATATTTTTTATTGACTTGAAAAATGTTACATTCCTTTAAGCATAATTCAACATAACATTTGTATCAATGGCGGAGCTGTGCATTTCAATTCTGAAAGAGAAAGAACAAGAGTCATAAATATTTAATTGACTTAAAGTTTTTACTTTATCATTTGAATTTCAATGTTTTTTATCCCCTGGTGAAAATTTTGGTTTCGAGCTTTTAATGTTTGAGATTAAGATGAAATTAAAGAGTATTTTTTTCAAAGTTAAAGTGCTTGTCTTGATAACAATAACAACAAAGAGACTTACATCCACAGCGTTCACAGTTGCATCCAGATATGTAGCTGACATCATATTGGACTTGGCCATTATATTCACAATTGAAACTGACAGATTTGAATTCTATAGAAGCCTTACAGCAAGCACAGTTCTGTGCAGTGATGAGTTCCAATCTGCCGTTCTGGAACATTGTCCTCACAATACTGTCTGAGCTAACGCCACATGTGCCAGAGCAGGACTGCAACATGATGAAGATAAACAACAGAAATCAATTATCACAAAAGAAATAAGTGAACAAAAGAAAAAAAGTGACATCATTAAATAGCATCATAAAAAAAGTCAAAAACAAAGTAATTATACAACAGAGAAAACATGGCCAAGCAATCTCTTTACAGTTGTGACAAAAAAAAAAAATTTCTATCCAAATTATATATTTCTTGATTAGAATGAGCATAAAAAAAAAAGAAAAATATAAACAGCAAGTTTAAGTTAGTTAAAATGCATTAAAAAAAATATGTTAATTTCTAATTTTATAAAAGTTGTGTATTTTTTTTACATAAATTCCTGATTGTTTATAAATAAAATTCACTTACGCCAACTTCTTGAGGTTCAACAGAGACACAGAGACCATTGTCTTCAGTTGTGATGTTAAGCATAACACTACTCTCAGCTTTGTAAGTACATGGGATCATCTTTGGTACACAACGCTTGCAGCATGCATCATCAGTATCTTCAAGGACATTGGTGGTCTAGGAACAAAAGATATTACTACTGTCTTCAATCAATGACCAGTATTGCATTTGTATTTACTTTAGTTTAGTTTCTGATCTTATTTCAATCTAGCTAAAACTGTACTTACAAGGTCACAGTTATCAATGACATCCCTACATTCAGCATATTCCTGACTGTAGGAGCATTCCATAGTTCCGTTGGTGTTGCAATAACATTTCTCTGTGCATTCATCATTGGGCCATACTTCATTGCCTGTTGCATATAAAATAAAGAAAATGTTTAGAAATATTCAGTATTTTACTTTTAAGAAGAAGAAAGAACTAATTATTTCTATCATACAAATGAAAATCATATATATATGTATATCTAATCTAAATCCACATAATCTTTTTACAGTCATATAAATTAATCATTTCTATAGCTTATTGTAATAAAAAGAGTAAGAACAAATTACCTAAGTTGAGGATTTCCAAACAGTTTACTTCACCGTTGCGACAAGTGCTGCAATTAAATTTATACAAACACTTTAACTATTGTTACAGCTATTTATAACCTAAAAGGAGGAGTTTTACATGCTTATTTATTGCTACAATTCCAAAAAGATCGCTACCCCTTCCAATCTCATACAAATATTTCTATTCCTTTTTTTGTGTTTAATAAATGAAAAGTTAAGTGAAGGTGTTACATGTTAATATTAAACCTACTAAGGGAAATATTAAAAGAACAAAATACACATTGAGTTTTATATAGATTAAATAGTCATTTAAAAGAGTGCAGAATTTTCTTCTGTATTTTTAACTTTTGATAAGTAGTATTCAAATTAACTAAAATTAAACTACAAATAAAAGAATTTACAAACTTATATACATTTATTTTCCAATAACAGTTTAATGAGAAGCATAAAGCTCATTCTTAATCAAATAGACATATTTACTAAGTCTATTACAATTAAATAATATTCAAGAATATTAAATTACCATTCCTGGCATTTGTCAGTAACAACTTTTCCTGCTTCCCAGAATTGTCCGTTGTAGAAACAAGGACATTCACCAGGTTGACATACTTCACTTTCTGAACTTCTTACACTTTCTGAACAACTATCGCCTAATATTTTTCTAGAAAAAAAATCAAGATATTGATTCTAGTCAAACTTAAAATTTTCTGGTTCTTAAGTATTTAAAACACAGAAAAAATTTAACTATTATTGCTGAAGCCTTTCAGTTACCTTTGTCTTGAACGTGATCCTGTTCCACAAGTTACATCACATGGTGACCATTCAGTCCATTCTTGTATCTCACAACCTGCATAAACAACATCAAAGTATTACAGGCACTAAACAGAATTTTCAATTTTCTGTTACATATCCTAAACAAGTTGTAAATAGAACAAAAATTAAATAAGTTAGATTTCAAGAAACATTAAAATTTAGATTACAAAGCATGATTGAAATGTAAGTCTTTAATTTACATCAAGGAGAGAAATTTTTAAAGAAAATATAGTCATAGAGATACCTCATATATATATAAAAAAGGCTTTAATAAAGATTGTTATGGTGTATTCTTATGAATTCTTACAATAAAAAAAATACTTAGGCTCTCATGGTGATTTAATCTAAAGTAAAATATCTAATTGCAGATTTATAAGATAGCTTTTATATACACATACATATAATTCTTCCAGTCCAATCAATCTCTGCCTCTCTCTCTTTATATATATATATATAGTATGGTGAACAAGCCTCACTTGTTTAAATAATTTGTTGAGGAAATATATTTACTTAATTTGGATTGGGTAAAGATTCCCAATTCAAAAAGTTGCTTTCATGTTGTTTTAGTTCTAAATGTCAATGTGAATGGTGATTGGAAAAGAAAGTCTCGATCTTAAGTCACCATACAGAACACGCATAGGATGTAATAATAATCTATTTTGAAGTAACCTCTGTATTTCATAAGGTAAGATACGACAATTCATTTACATTGCCTAAAAGTATAGGGCTATTATTGGGTTGGAAGAAAGTGCAGTGTAACGTCTCAATGGTTATGTTTAAACATTAATATTGCAATTAGTATATTCACTAAGTCTTTAGTACAAAACATTGAGTGATGCAAAATCTCTACGTAATAGGGTAAAACATTAACTTTGTAATAAAGTAAAATGACACTTTTTTTCTTATGAGACTTAAAAACATTGCATTAGTTTTCTAAAGAAGCATTTCTGTGGGGCATCTCTGTTACGACGATCAACTTTAAGGTCACTAAAAAGATTGCCTTTCACATATGTTTGGCCCCAACACGGGATACGTGCTCTTCCCAGCGGGACTGTCAGACTCTAAGAAGCTCATGCCGGGGTTTTACCAAGGTTTATAGTTAAAGAGGCGGCAGCAAGCAAACAAGATATCATGTCCTATGTGAGCAAGAAAGGTGAAGAGAAGCTTTGTTATGACCATTTCTTTTGTTGGGTTACAAGACAGTAGATTTCGAAGCTTTAACATATTGTAATAATTCACAAGCAAAAAAAAACTGAGTAAAAGCTACATACACATCTCTACGGAATTAAAGTGTAAACAGTTTATATAGCACCTAAAGCACAGTAACTAATCATACATCGACATATTTAATTTCATTATTTCTCTTCCATAGTTCCATAATAAATCAATCTACAATACGATGGTGCGCAAATGTTTAATTAGGCCCATTGATTCATTGCAAAGAAATGTTTTAGTGTACTACTGTAAGCCTAGTGATGTAAGAGGTGTCAAATTTTTTTCCCTTAGACATCATGGAAAATTTTCATTCATAAAACATTGTAGCCAAAATTAAGTTTTCAATAATGAATCATTTTCAAAGTGACATAATAGTCGACTTTGAGTTTTTCCATTGTGGCCAATGAGTTGAGAAATTTTTTCTCATTTATATATATATATATATGTTAAAATTTTAAAGAAAATCGTTAAAGCTGTTTTTGAGATAAAAATATATATATGTAAATATATACATACAAACAAGAATAGGATTTGTGTGTCTTCAATTAGGTAATTAGCACAAACAATCAAGTTACTTACAGCCTTCATGCTCCCCACAACTGTATCCAGCTTCGTTACATAAGCTGAAGTTTAAGATTAAATTAATGTTGCCAGTTAAGATAAGATCATATTAAATAAATATTGATACTACTCAATACTAAAAAAAACTACTTATTATAATTAGTAGAAAGAAAAAAAAATAAAAAAATAAAATTAGCAATTAACTTTCAGATTCAAGTAAACATTTTAAAACAATCTGTAGTGTTGCATGAGATTAAGATCTAAGGGTATTAAAAGATTTTTTAAAAGCATTTGATCATTTTGTTTCAGTTTGAAAATACTTCTTTTATAATTATTTACATTTGCATATGATCATGTAAGAAATTGTTAATATGTTATACATTTAATTTATGAAGAAAAAATACTGTTGAAGTAATTCATTTCTTTGTATCAAACTCTTACCAGTAGCCACATTTACTAATGTTTACAATGTAAGTTTGTGGTATTGGGGTAGAGCTTCCACTGTCTTCATAACACTCACATTCTGTAAGTTTCACACAATCACCAAATGCATTCCTGTGAGTTGAGCAAGATAAATTTGTTATTATTTTTTTGCTGTTTGACTATTTTACATTACATTACATATATTGTACACATTAACTCTTTCTCATAATTTTGAAATAAAAACTAAAAGATACTATATTTTATTTAGATAACTAACCTCCTATAACCATCTTTGCATTCGCATTTATCAACACAAGTAATATCATCCAAAAGGGAATCACAAGTGGAGTTTTTCCTATACACTGCACAAGATTCTATGCATTCATCATACTTGCTGACACAAGCAGGAACTTCATTATCATCACATATTGGACCTGTGGTTACTGCAAGGTAAAATTGAGTTATGTTACACAATTACATTGCATTAATTAAAATATAAAAACAAAATACACAGAAGCACATAACTCAAAAAATCACAACATATATAACACATGCAAATCATAATTTTTGTTTCAGTAAACATTAAAATGTACAATTTCAATACTATTTTGAACTTTAATTAATTTAATTAATAAACAATCTCGAATTTAATTTAATCAATGTTAGGAAGAAAATATTTTTTATTTTATCATCTGTAACTTAGGAGGGGTCAAATAACTAGAGAGAAAATTAAATCATTGTTATTTAATTAGGCAGTTCTTTTTGAATGATTGTTTATTGATTTTATAATAACATAAAATTATAAAAAAATAATGACTTGGATGATGTTTATGAAATTTTATGAAAGTATTTATGTCTGGCTTAATGTTTGAAAGTAGCAACCTCAAATGTCCAAGAGCACAAACTTCTAGTCAGTTTTTTTTTTATTTGTGATGAGGTTCATTATGGCAATGAATCCATGTTGTACCAAATCATAGGACTTGTAAGCAATAAACATCATCTTAACAATGACTTATAATGCAGGATATAAAATTGGAATCTGTTATTGTAATCAGAATTCATGGTATCCTTGTTCAATCTTTGGTTTAAGTTCCTCATTTGTGTATATTTCACTATATCTACTAAGCTGCTTTTTTTTATATCTATTAATGCGTCATTGAAATCTAAGTTTATTCACAAACAAAAGGGTTCAGCACACAGTTGGTAATACCCTGATGAAGAATGTCTTAAATCATGAAGAATGTCTTAAATCTTTGGGATAGAATAGTATTATATATGCAAATAGAACAGTAGCACAAGGTTATTATTATCAAAATTATCTAATCAAATAAAATGACTTTTGGAAAAAAAGTTATACAATTTTCATCTTTCTTCAAACACCCTAAGGTTGTCTCACAGACCCTTGCGGATCTGCAAACCACACTTGAGAACTATCGGGATAGATGATGTAAAGGCCATTGAGTTCTATGTCCCACTGTTTACAAGAGTGCCAGCTACAATGACCAACCACTTTTACTTTTCCATAACTATTGTAAACACCCATTAGAGATGAGTGGACTAATGGGCCCCAAAAATATCCAGAAATTCCAAATCCCAGTCTTCACTGAGATTTGAACACAAAATCTCTCAGTTCAGAAGCCAAGTGGCTTACCATTAAGCAACTGTTAGTTAAGAACATTAAGTCTAATGCTTAAAATGATGCTTATTTATTGGAGTCTTATAGTTTGTTATGATTCCATGCAATATGGAGGCAACCAGGAATGCAACTTGTTAACTATTAAAGTACCTTTTGATTTAGTTCATTACTCAAAGTGTTTGTTGAGTCTTTGATCATCTAGCTATTAACAGCAACCATGCCCCTTTAAAAAATAAAAGACTACATAAATGTACCTGTTACACAGATGTCACAAGACTGGGAGTCAGTCAGATTAAAGTCGGTAACACATTTATCATCACAATCACTACCACAAGTTCGGTTACGGAACTTTTGACAAGTGCTTGAACATGGTGTCCATCCTGACCAAGGACCTGGACACTGATGAGGAGCTGGAGCATGAGATAATCAAAGAGAAAAAATGTATACATTTATTCGAAATAGGATTGTTATCTATACTTTACCAGTTGAATGTGCAGTTCTGTATAGTCTAGTCAAGAAAATTTGATTTGATACTTAACTGAGAGTAACTCAGTGAAACTTAATGAATAAAAAAAAACAACAACAGCACAGACATATGATGCTATAATTTTAGGTATCTTACTAGTAGAGCAGCCTTCTGGTACACATGGGACAGAAGAATTGGAACAGTGAGGAGGAACACCATCTTCATTGAATGTATATGATTTAAAAGCATTATTGCAGTCTCCGACACATTGAACTATTGCATCTGGGCATTTAGCACACTCTTCTTCTGCTACATCACAAACTAGTAAATATTCATTGCAAGAGCTAAAAAAAAAAATTAATATTTTTTGTTAGAATTTGTAAGAGTAAAAATACATTTATCTATTTAGAGTATTTCAAAATGAATTCTTCTTTTTCTGCAACATCACAAGCTAGTAAATATTCATTAGTAGAGCTAAAAAAAAAATATTTGAATATTTTTTGTTAGAATGTCCGAATACGTAAGAGTAAAAATACATTTATATATTTAGAACATTTCAAAAAGGAAATATTCTTTTTTAGCGGCCCCCGAAAGTTTTGTGTGGTTTGTCTGTCTGCCCTTCCAATTTAGGTCTCTTAAACTAGAAAAGATATTGAAAAACTGACATGATGATATTTTAGACCTTTCAAATTTTTGATGCAAAGGCTACTTTTATCTTTTCTGAAAGCGAAAAGTTGAATTTTTAAAATCCGCTATGCAGTTTTTTAAAATAAAAATACACCATTTTTACAAATATTCACTATTATTAGTAATGCAACACGAGAGACTTTATAGAAATAGTGATACATATTTACCATATTTTTAACACATTTATGCAAATGATTTTAGATTTTTTGCAATTGTATTACTAAGTGAAGTAATTTCTGTCATACTAACTGCATTCATTTACAAAAAAAAAAAATCTTTATTTTTTTTAAAAAGAAAAAAAATCTATTTAGTATGCATTTGAGTGGAATATGGTTTATTGGGACTTGTTCCAGGCGTGCAATGGCTTCAGCGCTAATGCTTGATGAAAAGTTAAGGACGGAACTAAAGTGTTCAGCCCAGCGAACAAGTGTATATCCTCCTTGTCTGTGAGAAGTTTGTTTCCATAAGCACTGAATATGGGGGATGAGCCATTTCGATGAGGACCATAAAAAGCTTGAATTTAAAAATATTTTTGCATTTTTACTGTCACCATTGGACTGGATTTCTTCTGCTTTTTTGTTATACCATGACGCCTTCATGAGCTCAGATTCCGCTGGACCTCTCCTTAGTGTAGGGTTCTCTGCTTAGCCAAAGAGTACATAAAATTAGTTTACTCCAGCTGTTTTCCATATCCTTGTAGATGTGCAGAGTTTTAATTTAACTGTCTAGTTCGTTGATGAGCTCTTGCTTGATATCTGGGTTTGTGAGCTGACCAACATCTAGGCGCTTTGCATGCTTGCATTCTTGGGGCCGTTTAGGTCATTTGATGTAGAAAGGAAAATTCAAATCTCTATATTGCATTCATAGAATTGACTAAAGCTTTTGAAAAAGACAGTTGTGAAGGTCTTTGGGAAATCATGTCCAAATTCGGCTGCCCGGATCAATTCATCCAAGACAACGGAGACTACTCCAAGCCTTTTCCTGTCTCAAATGGAGTGAAGCAGGACTGTGTTCTGGTTCCAACGCTTTTAAGCATAATGTTCACCGCCATACTGAAAGATGCCTTTCGCACAGGCATACGATATCGCACCAATGCAAGTTTGTTCAATGCTCAGAGACTCAAGGCAAGGACCAAGGTAAACTAGGAATGCATCAGAGACCTGCTATTCACAGATGACTGCTCTCTAGATGCCGCAAACGAAGAAGACCTTCAAAAGAGCCTGTCCCTCTTCACTAATGCCTGCAAAAATATAAAAGAGACAGAAGTGCTGCACCAACCTCTTCCAAATAAATCTGTCACAGAACTAGACATTTTCATAGATGGCCAGAAATTAGCAAACATAAAAAAGTTTGTCTATCTGGTAAGCACCATATCAGCAAACGCCAACCTAGATAATGAGGTTGACTTCTAGGTTGCTCGTGCCAGTGCTGCTTTTGGCAGACTTCAAGACCAAGTGTGGCAACGGAGAGGACTTAGCATAGCCACAAAACAAAGTCTACAGTGCTGTAGTTCTCCCGTCACTCCTATATGCATCAGAGTCCTGGACCCTATACTCCTGCCACACCAAAAAGCTAAACTCCTTCCACCTACGCTATCTAAGGAATATCCATAAGGTGCGTTGGTCCAACCACATACCAGACACAGAAATCTTAAAGCGTCCAACATGGACAGTATAAATGCGAGAGTAAAAAGGTCCCAACTTCGATGGGCGGGACATGTAGTCCGCATGCCAGACAATCGTCTTCCCAAACGACTCCTGTATGGGGAGGTCAATAGAAGCGCTACAAAGACCTCTCAAGAGCTCCTTCAGGGAAGGCGATATCGACAATCTCAGCTGGGAAGCACTAGTTCTCGATCGCTCCTCATGGTGTGAAGCTGTAAATCTCGAGTCTCAAGATTTGAAGCAAGAAGAGTGGCCAGGGCAAAAGAGCGCTGATAGACCTAACCCACCCATGCAAAGTATGCGGCAAGCTTTTTAAAGCAGTCATCTTCAAGTCCATAGGAAATGAGAAATGTGCACATCTTTGATCACGAAGGAGAAGCTATAAACAAGTCGAAATAATTTAAAACAACTTATAATAAGTATTGTTTCATAACAAACAGGTGAACATCATCAGTATCATGAGGCATACCAACACTAACTAAAGGGATTTTTTTTTTATTGAAAAAAAATATAGTTGTTGAGGCTTTGAATTAAAGATTCATCCTTTACAGATCAATTAGATAATCATTTAATAACATCAGTAAGGCCAGATTCACTTTCACCTATCCCTTAGTCTCTTGAACCATTGGGGCAAAACACAAGATCTGTCAACCATCTTTCTACATTCCTCTCTGTCCTTTGACTGACAGGGCTGTCCATTCTTTCATGTTGTCTTCCGAAACTCTTTCTCTTCGTCTTTTTCCTGGTACTGTTCCCCAAAGGAAGGTCTTTGCAAACCTGATGACCTTGTGATGTGGCCATAGAGCTTTAGTTTACGTTTTTTTGACAGTGGTTAGCAGGTCATCGTGGGGTCCAATTGCTGTATTAATCCTGTTTCTAATCTCTTTATTCGTGAAGCAGTCTTTGTAAGTGATAGCTAGGATTTAATTATATCATTGTAACTATCAGTTCATCGAATACATATAATTATTTTTAACAATTCAATAATAGTAATATTAATAAATTTCTATAGTCCTTAGTCGAGCTAACAATACAACAGCACTACACTTCTTTTTGTATAAACTGAGATAGGTTAGTAGTTGTTGATAGTTTGTAGTTCATAGTTTCTTTTTTTCTTTCTAAAAATATTGAAACTGACTTTTTACCGCTTGAGTAGACCACTACAGGGGCCGATTTTGAGTTTGTATTTCTACACAAACTGTCTTTGTAACCTTGTTTACTTTCAGAAAGATTTTTTATTTTGAGTGCTTGCTAGCATCTAACAACTTCTATCTGAACATTATTTCCACTGAAAAGCTTTTTTCTTTCAATTCCTGTAATAAAGTTTTAGTTTTTTAAATTGCTTTTAAAATTAACATTCATGTATCAGATTGAAAAGTTTAAAAAGCTAGACTATATAGTTGCAGTCTTTTTAAATTACCTTGCTTTAGTAATGAAATTAATAGTTCATAATTCCTCCTAGTATTTGATTAAAAAAAAGGCATATTAGGTATGAGGAATAGGTAGCCCTCTTAAATCGTAAAAAACTATAATAGAAAAATGTTTATTGTTATTCATCACAATTTTACTACTTCCTTTAAAAGCCATTTTTTTTTATAAACAAAGATTGCTCATATTTTACCATTTTTACAGAAACAGCATTACAAAGAGAGTTAGTGTTTTCTGACCAACTTAAAGGCTCCACCCATTGCCATCTGTTTGGTAAGCAAACCAGTTCAAAAATCAGGTTTCAATATTATCTAGCTCAAGTATAAGAAGTACAAACTACTACAAACCTATCCCCCCTCAACTAAATAGATGTGTATGAGGTGAAATAGTTGCCATTATTATTGTATTGTTTAAATGAATGATGGCATGATACATCAATGTTATTTTACATTGTTAAAATCCAAAAGTGTTCAATGAACTCATTTTTATAAAGATGTATAGTTTGTGAGCCTGGCCTACATAACATAATCCCATTTCATCCTTATTGTAAATAATTCATTGCAACTATTTCATTAGTTATTTTCTCAATAATGCCTCTCCTATTATTATTATTATTAAAATATGATATAAGTCTTTCTGATATTTATTTTAAAAACAGAAAAATTTGCTTTCAGAAGAGAAAAAACAGCTAATACGAAAAAACTTAGCAAGCTGAAAAAATATCAATATAAGATTTTCAATGGCTTTTGTTTTTAAATTTCAACATGTCAGATACATGCAGAGAATGATAATATTGTACAAAAATAATAACTGCTTCTCCTTTTTTTTGGGGGCGGGGGGGTAACAAAAAAATTCACTGTTTCAATCAATAGTTTATTGTATTATTGCATCAAGTTGTAGGTAAAAATGACAGTATTTTATAGTTTTAAAACTTTTTGTTTTCCATTTAAAAGTTAGAGACTTTTAGAATGACTTCATTAATCAGCTAAAAATATCAAATTTTTTTATTTTCTAATCAATTCATCTTATTATAAATATTTATTTATATAAATTATGAAGATTATTATTATTATTATTATTATTAAGTATAAGGATGATAAGGAATGGGAGATGGCAGTTGGTTAAGTGATAGACTCCTTGACTTTTAAAATGTTTGATGTTTATACTTTGAGTTTTATGGAAATACCCTAGTCCACCCAAACAGTTTTGATAGTAAAATGTATAATGTATTAATAAAATATTCTTCATTTCACACTAGAAATTAGAATTTCTTTTTTTTACATTTTTTTAGGTTGCACTTTTAACTCAGAATTACTTTTTTAAAATGCTGATAAACACTCACCAAGAGTAGCAAAAACCTGTCACTACAACACCATCTTCAATAATATCACCATTATAGCCATAGTAAACAGTTTTATTGTACTGAGTGGAACCCAAAACATTATTTGCTGGTAAGAATTTTAATGCTGCCAATATTTTTTCTTCAGAATTCAGAGTACAATATTCTGAAAAATATAATAATACAATTCTTTAACATAATGATTTTACTTTCTCACAATAAAAGGATGTTCAATAAAGTATGTGTTCTTTGAAAAGCAAAACACAAAATAAATGAAACATTACAAATAAAAAATGAAAAAAAAAAAATCCACTTACTAAGTGTTGGCAAGCATAGCTTCAATTCACTTATGTTAAACTGAAATCCATTTGATGAACCAGTTATGACAATTTTAATTGAAGAGGAAGCAGCTATGTTGGCATTGAAAAAGTTTCTTGAAGTAGATGATGGCTGGAATGTTTCTTCACCATTATTGTTCTGAAAAGGAAGATGTTATTCACAACCATTCTTTGCCTACACATTTAATTGAATTTTAAAAAGACAAATTTGTTTAAATATATAAATAAAATTGGCATCAGAGGGATAGAAAGTAACTCAGATGGCAAAATAAGATTTTCAATGATTTTTGAAACAGAAACATGACAATTTTACTTTCTGAAACTTCTTTACTACAAAACAAAATTGCAAAACTAAAATTAAATAATAATTGTTTTACCTTGATGGGTTCTGAAAGAACAGCTTTTCCATCCAAAATTCGAACTTGATAAGAAGATACATCTCCATCTATTCCAACTGCCATAAGCCGACCTCCCTGATAAAGGACTACTGATATTTCTACACTAGAAATGCTAGGTGGAACTTTAAAACTTGCGTTTTGTCGTTCAACACTAGTAGGATTAATTACAAATTGTGTAATAGGTAATCCTGATAGATTCTTATCTGTCAAGTCAACGATGTTTTGACAAACTGAAAGTAAAGTTAGAACAAATATTTTGTGAATTTCCACCCACTTACAAAACAAAGTGTATATAAAAATTGGTCTAAATTATTATAATATAAAAAAAAATTTGAGAGAAGAGTGACTTCATTGACTTTTATTGTATTCTTTTTGGACACTTTTACTCCCACACAGCTATAATAAACCTGTTTATAAACTGTATTTTAAAGTATTGAGTATGAATGAGTATACATTCATTATGAACTTTTAAAATAAAAGGATATAATAAGTTCCTCTTTCAGAACATGTTAAGATGTTAAGATCATCTGTTTCTTTGACCAAGAGTTAACGAGCAGGGTGTCATGTGGCCAGCATAACAACCAACTGCCTTTACTTTCTCCAAGTCAGGTACCCATTAAAGTTGGGTGATCTCAGGGATGCCCTAAAAATGACAAAATTCAGAATCCCAGTGGATTCTAGTACCCTGGAACAGCAGACCTTCAACCTGCCCGGTAACTGTAACGTTAAGTTATCATGGTAGACCTAAAGCACCACAGAAAAGTTGTGTTGTTGATGCTGTAACAGTGGATATGCATAATTTATGGAATGGTGAACTGACAATGCTGAACCAACTACAGAAACTCCAAGAACTGACACTTGTTGTTTGTATTTCCTGCCTCAATTATCTTCTGCAGATTAATGATAGGTAAAAAAAATATCCTTCATCCTACCAGATTCCATAAGTTAAGTTGATTGAACAAGTATTAAACAATAGGATAATAAAAAACCACATATTTAAAACACATTTCTATTTATAAGATTTTTAAGTAGTGCCAATTTGTTCCTAAAGCTTTGAAAGGAGGCAGGAGACAAAGACAAATTGGGTAATTAAAAAAAAAATCATTGAAAATATAGACATTCAAGAATTTGGGTTTCAAAAGCTATAAGGTACGATTTAACCCAAAAAAGCAACTGGACATGCTGATAGACAAGCTAGATTACTTAAAGAACCATGCTAGGAGCTAGCAACAGCTAAACTCAGATGTACTTTTAGGAACAGTCTTAGGCATGCTACTCTTTCTGATTGAAAAAAATCCTCTACCAAATAGGAAAAGTTCAGAAACAAAAGTTTGATTATTTGTAGAAAATTGCATATTACAATAAAAAAAAACACAAGGTTCTAAAATTTTACAATAGAATTTGAAGAATTAAATAAACGGAAATCAAATACATGTCTTTCAGCCCAGATAGTGCTAATTAAAAGAAATTTTTACAAATCAAACAAAAACAAAAATCTAAAATGTTATATAACCTTGGTTAGGTCAGTATCAGATTATGAATCCTCTATTTAAGACCCATTCATAAAAACATAAAGAAACTAGATAAAGATGCAAAATAGAAAAAAAAAATCAAATATTTACATTTGATTAGAGCAACACCCTAAGCTAAATCACTCAATTTAGAGACCTTAAGAATAGAAGACTAAATAGAAAAGTAGCATTAATATGTAAATCATTAAATCATAATTTACTTTAAAAAAATTAGACACACTAAAAAGGCACATGTAAGTCCATTGGCTAAGGCAAACTTATTCAAGTGTTCATAAATTCCTAGTGCTATTTTTGAATAAAATGAAGTGCCCCATTATTTATTTATTTATTGACATGCATGACTACACTGACAAAGGGATAAGCAAGTCATATACTTATCTTCTATTTTAAACTATAGCCTTTAATTAATAATAAAAAAGTAAACCTAATTCAGGAGTAGTTTCAGTTGTTCTAGATGTTGTACTTTCAGTTGGAGGATGGTCCTGTTGTAACTCCAGGTGGTGTAGTTCCTGTTGAAGTTTGTTCAGTTGTTAAAACTATTGGACTAGTTGTAGTAGGAATTATTTCAGCTGTAGTAGTCAATTCTGGCTCTGTTGGAGGGCTCTGTGTTGTCTGTGTGGATTCTGTACCAGGAGGAACTTCTGTGAATATTAGAAATCACAGTGTAGCAATTTACTTTTGGATCTTTATTTTTGAACATAGTTCTAATAAATAATTTTTTTTCAGTAGCAGTATTAATTTAAAAAATTAAAGAAACTTTATGAAAATGTACATCCATAATTTAACTATAAAAGAATTCTTTTAAAAACTTCACTGAAAATACAATGTACCATATGAAAATTAGGTTTATTACCTTCACAAGATTCTTGTGTAATTTTACTATCTTTGTCTGATATAACATACACTGAAGGTCTCTTATTTGCTTCTTGTACTGTCTCAAGAGTAATATCCTGTGATAAATAAGGATATATATGAATATATTGATACAAAAACATCCACAATTTTACTTTGTTGTTGTGAAACAAAATAAAAAATATTAAATTCATACAGCTATGATAGAAGACAAAAATTTGTTGGTTTGATTTGCAAATTTAAAAAAATCAGAAAAAAGAGAAAAATTTGTTATAACATTTGTAAGGTTATATAATCAGCATACATTAAAACATTTGAAAATACAACAGTTTTAAAAAAGTTACCTTTGGAATAAATACTTTTCCTTCAAAAGATGCATCAAGTTGCAAACTTGTAGGTGGTACAATCAAAATCAGTAAATATCTGTTAAGAAATTTACCATCCTTATCCTCAACTTTGAAAGTTGAACCACCAAAGTTGTCTGTAAATAGACCAATAAAGAATTGTAAATAAAAATTCTCTTTATTCATTAAATTAATGTCAAAATATGATAACATAAAAAATATCAAGAAAATCATAAAAGTGTTTGTCTGATAAAGGTAATATTAAAAGAGTATAGCAAGGGTTTTGGGATGACTTACATAAACTAGGTAGAATTTTTAAGAATAAAAAACAGCGAATTACCTATAGCAAGTGATCCTAACTTTGGAAGAGATCCATCAATTTCAGATACTGTAGAAAAAACATTTTCGCAAATAAAAAAGGGCATAAAAAATATATTAATTAAAAGTAATAATTTCGTAAACAAATCAATGCAATGAACTTAATGTTTTAAAAGAATTTTATAAAAGTGATTGAATCTAAAAAGATTTAAAAAGATTTTGAGTAATCAAACTTACCTAGCTCTACATAGATCTCTTTAAATTCAGAAACACTAAAGGACAACTAAAAAAAAAAATAAATAAATAAATTACAACATAAAAAAAGCAACAGTAAATAATGATAACTTCATGCTTCAAACTTTATTATTAAAAAGAAAATTTAAAATATATACAGAACAAAAAAAGACCATTAACACAATGATAGTCTAAGAAATTTATATCTCTAATAATGAAATAAAACTAAAACAGATAAGAGTAATTACAAATGTGTATAAAACAAACAAAAAAACATCCAAGAATAAATACTTGCCTTATCTGTAGGAGACAACACTTTTGAACCAGTTGGTGCATTAATCTTCTGAAGAGTATTACCATCATTGTTAATGTAGTCAATTTTTCTATTCTGATCATATTGTGAAGTAGATGTTACATATTTAGCGCTACCATCAGGAGATTGAGGTGTCATTGTAAGGGCACAAACTGTTGCTGATGATTGTGTAGTTGGAGATGTTCCAGGGGATGTAGATTCAGATGAGGATGGTCCTGTTGTAACTCCAGGTGGTGTGGTTCCTGTTGGAGCTGTTGTAACTCCAGGTGGTGTAGTTCCTGTTGGAGCTGTACTTTCAGATGAGGATGGTCCTGTTGTAACTCCAGGTGGTGTGGTTCCTGTCTGAGCTGTACTTTCAGATGAGGATGGTCCTGTTGTAACTCCAGGTGGTGTGGTTCCTGTTGGAGCTGTACTTTCAGATGAGGATGGTCCTGTTGTAACTCCAGGTGGTGTGGTTCCTGTTGGAGCTGTACTTTCAGATGAGGATGGTCCAGTTGTAATTCCAGGTGGTGTGGTTCCTGTTGGAGCTGTACTTTCAGTTGAGGATGGTCCTGTTGTAACTCCAGGTGGTGTAGTTCCTGTTGAAGTTTGTTCAGTTGTAAAAACTATTGGACTAGTTGTAGTAGGAATTATTTCAGCTGTAGTAGTCGATTCTGGCTCTGTTGGAGGGCTCTGAGTTGTCTGTGTGGATTCTGTACCAGGAGGAACTTCTGTGAATATTAGAAATCACAGTGTAGCAATTTACTTTTGGATCTTTATTTTTGAACATAGTTCTAATAAATAATTTTTTTTTCAGTAGCAGTATTAATTTAAAAAATTAAAGAAACTTTATGAAAATGTACATCCATAATTTAACTATAAAAGAATTCTTTTAAAAACTTCACTGAAAATACAATGTACCATATGAAAATTAGGTTTATTACCTTCACAAGATTCTTGTGTAATTTTACTATCTTTGTCTGATATAACATACACTGAAGGTCTCTTATTTGCTTCTTGTACTGTCTCAAGAGTAATATCCTGTGATAAATAAGGATATATATGAATATATTGATACAAAAACATCCACAATTTTACTTTGTTGTTGTGAAACAAAATAATAAATTCATACAGCTATGATAGAAGACAAAAATTTGTTGGTTTGATTTGCAAATTTTAAAAAATCAGAAAAAAGAGAAAAATTTGTTATAACATTTGTAAGGTTATATAATCAGCATACATTAAAACATTTGAAAATACAACAGTTTTAAAAAAGTTACCTTTGGAATAAATACTTTTCCTTCAAAAGATGCATCAAGTTGCAAACTTGTAGGTGGTACAATCAAAATCAGTAAATATCTGTTAAGAAATTTACCATCCTTATCCTCAACTTTGAAAGTTGAACCACCAAAGTTGTCTGTAAATAGACCAATAAAGAATTTTAAATAAAAATTCTCTTTATTCATTAAATTAATGTCAAAATATGA
>JAZGLO010000354.1:10000-115000 GCA_036873155.1 Biomphalaria sudanica
GTCTAGATCTAGAACAAATTACTTGACTGATCCAAACTAATTGAAACAACTACACTTCGTTTTTTTTTAAAGCATTTTGTTTTTTGTTTTTCTTGTTTGAAGTAACCTCTGTAATCTACAACATTCTTATTCTCTGTCTGTCTGTCTGTCTCTTCTTCTTCTCTAACTATTTCTCAATATCTTTTTCTTTCGCTCTCTCTCTCTTTTCACGCTCTCTCTCTTATTCCCTTCCCTCTATTCTTTCCTTCTTTCTCTTTCTTATGTTCCTCTTTTCTCTCACTCACTCTCTCTATCTCTCTCTCTTTCTAATTATATCTGTACCACATTTAAGATTTTCCTCGGTACTGTTAAGATTTAAAGTTGCACGAATCTACAGCCTAATTTGGGTATGCCAAAGTTCACGTATGCAGTTTTATTTGAGATGAAAAAACTACATACTGTATTTGTGATGAATATATAAAGTTATATACACATACTTATACAAATGTATTTCAATAAATTATATCACTTTGATTGATTTCTTAATTATTTCATTATAACTTTATCGTTTACGTATTACGGCAGGGTGATTTTAAAATAGTGAAACAAAGCACAGGTCCCGTCCAAGACACGAAAAAAGGACAGCGCCGCCCAGAAGAAACACAGGACCAGACGATTCAGATATTCTGATGAAATTATCTGTTTCTGTGTTGATTATCTTTAAAGGTGTCATGTGGCCATCACAATGACCGTCCGCCTTTACTTTTCTGCAAATTAATTAATAACCGAATAGAGTTGGGAGCTTTCGAAGGATCCTGAAGTCGGGATTCGAATTCATAACACTATAACAATAAAAAAAAATAAAAAAATAAAAACGCCAATAGGTCATTGCTACATCCATATCAACAAGATCAACGCCAATAGGTCATTGCTACATCCAAATCAACAAGATCAACCATTACGTGGGATTGCTGTTCCCTTACCATCTAGAAAACAAACAAAAAGAAATAAATCATGATAAATGATCCTAATTGTAAAGCCTATGGCTGCCAATAGACCAAAATCCAGCGCACTCGTATGTGTGTTGTGTATGTGTGTGTGGGGGGATATATTTGTGTGTGTGTGTGTGTGTATGCGTAGTGGGGTAAGAGAAATAATGTGGGGCGAATGGATGTTAATTAAACAATCCCAGTTTGTCTATACTTGAGCATCCATTGATCTTTCGTGGTGATATGTGCGCCTTGTTGATTAGCTCCGACCCGATTCTTCCAGTCTCCTAGTGTTTGCTCGAGCTATTGGTGTGTCTGATGCTCGGTGTTTGATGACACGTCATTCCATGTCATGTTTTTAATCCTAGGTGCTACATCAGTGACGCTGATCGTCCCTGGTACTGGTCACTTTGTGTTTCGCCATTCTGCACCTTAGTGCACCGAAGATGTCAAAGAAAGCGTTCTATGCTAACCGATTTATTGATTGTCGAAACGACTTGGCGTCTGTCCCGAGTTTATTGTAGAGTTTTATATTGGAAACCCTCTAAATGGCGAACTTTCTGGTTTATCCAGTTACAGATTAAAGGAAATGATTGTTATCTGTGGGTTGTAGTTTTTTTTTTTTTTTTACAATGCCTCTATTCATATCAGAACTTCATGGAAGATATGAGGAGGGTGAGTAGTCGCTGATTTTAAAAACGGCTCTAAGGATTTTCCTCGAAATTTAACAATTAATGTATATCGCCGAGAAAAGAATGACCAGCTCGTTGGCCCCACGGGGAAAACGCTAGTTTGACCGTTAAACTTTTTCAAAGTCAAAAATAAATAAATGTAACTATGTAAATAATGTGGCTAGAGAACTAGATCTAGACCTGGATCCCACATCGGTTTTGAAATGACTATCGCGTTCTTGAAGGAACTGTCGCTTTTTGGAGAATTTCCGTATGTAAAGGCTTAATCGATTCAGACGTTTAGGGTTAAATAAAATAATGTTTATGGACATTTGACGCATCGTCTTTTCAGTCTATTTTTAAAGACCTATCAGTAATAATCATTCCAATAATTTAAAGTGTAGTAGATCTACACATTCGCTTAACCTGAATTCTTTACAGGAGGTGGGGCCAGAATTCTTTATAGTGGGTGGGGCCAGAATTCTTTGTACGGGGTGAGGCCAGAATTCTTTATATGGGGTAAGGCCAGAATTCTTTATAGGGGAGTGGGGCCAGAATTCTTTATAGTGGGTGGGGCCAGAATTCTTTGTACGGGGTGAGGCCAGAATTCTTTATATGGGGTAAGGCCAGAATTCTTCATAGGAGGTGGGGCCAGAATTCTTTATATGGGGTGGGGGAGGGAGAATGAGGCGGGGTAAAATGTTTCCTTATTTTTTTAAATTTAATATTCATTAGTTATTAAGAGAACAACAATTTAAAAAAAAATACGTCGTAGTCAGTCGTATTCCAATAAGTGAGCTGTTGATTGAATTGTTGATTTAAGTTTGTTGATAGATTATCTAAGCTTTGCTTAGATAATCACAGGTCTGTGCCATGTGGCTACGAAACTATTGGTCTAGCCTGCTCACAGGCTGTGACGTTGCAGGTCAGTGCGGAGGCTTTCTACAACGGATGGTCTCGGCTTGATACAATTTGTAAATCGTTTTACGCAAACAAACATCCACACTTTTTGATGTCCATTTGTTTAGGGCCTAACCAGGCTACTTTTCTCCAAATGACGGAGTGACCCATGGTGGAGGCGTGGTGCGTACTTCTTCTGTAACCAAGAGTAAAATTATGGCGGACGATACGTTTCAATCGTTCAATAGATTCTAATGTAATCACGAGGAACTCTGTTGTAGTTAAGGTCAGGGTCAGAATTAAGGGAGATCAGTGTCATGTTTTAATTGAATGAGTGTGGTTCTTTGTTATATGTTGATACCTCTTCTGGTATTCTTAGAATGTTTTTCGTGTAGTGATTACATTTGTTGTTGCGCATGTCTATTTGATCTATTGAGTACTATCACCACTAACATGTAGATATATAAATAACTCCGTTGTAGCAGACATCATATTTACAAAATGAAATAACCATTCACAATAAATTAGCAACTTCAGCCATCAATAAATTGCATGGAATACTTCACAAAAAATCAACCATAATCCAAATGAAATATATCAAATACACAATTAGTAAAGCTTTTTATCCTACAGACATAACACGTCTGTCTTCTTGATACTCATGGCGTCGACTGCCTCTTGACCATGTGGTCAGCTCTCAAAACGAGATTTCTTTTACCCACAATGCCACTGTGTCCCCCCTTGATTTTCCTGTGCAACATCATACTCTCCCTAAACAAGTGTGTCTCGTGCTCCACAACCAACACATGTCACTATCAAACAATAACGTGACAGTCAGGCAAGGCTACAGCTACAAGAAAGGGGCCTCAACAAAATATAACTTAATTGTGACGGGTCACAAACTTTCAAGGTTATTTTTTTCCAATATATTTCTTTTTAATTTTGCGGCTGGCAAAAATGTCGTGATTAAGAAATGTACGCTTGTATTGATCGGAATTAGTAAATACAGCTCCGGATTGACGACAGTTCATCTACCAAGGTCCTTACCCTCCACAAACTCAAAAATATACACTTTTAAAACTGAAATATGCATATTATATTTAATATTTATTAAAAGGAAAATGAGATTAAATATACAAGAACTTTATTTCTTCTTTCTAAAATATAAAATGCTTTTAGATTTAAGTATTTTCATTCATAAGTGAGTCTTCTTTGTTAAAGCTTTCGAAAAATTGAAGTGACTTCCACCAAAGTCCTGCCCTGTTAGTTATAAGTAACTTTTGATTATGGCTATCCAAGGCTTAACTAACGGACTTTTAACTAAGGGAGAAAACGCTGATAGGCAAAAACAAAATGGCTACTGTGGCGTCAGGTGTACTGGACCTGGTTTTGTAAGATGTAGCAGTCGACTGAGATTGTCACTGCGATGGCGACACGGAATGACATAGGGGTCAAAGTTGATGTCGTTCAGACCCAAGAGCTCAATACACAAGATTGACATTGATGACAAAGTGTAGCGAAGCTGCCGATGAAATGTCAGGAAGACATTTGACAGTGTGGACAGCGAGGAATGACAGGCACTGAAATAGCCGATGGTCATGTACTGTGTGAAATAGAGGGGGGGGGGCAAGGACGTTGCTAATTGACACCAAATCTGAATTGAATCAAACCATGGGAGATGTCCATTATCGAAGAGCTATTTACAAAAGGGAGCAGTTATTTATGGTCTGTGCTCTGGACAAGGGGAGAGAAGTTTAAACAAGGGCTTCACGTATAATACAATATAATGATTGGGCTTTCCTCATTTTCAAGAACTAAATTAAATTAAATTCCTGAACAAGACATTAAATATATAATATTTTAAAATTTCATTATCATTGCCAGCTGTGTGTATTCAAACATTAAAAATAACAAGGTTATAAAGACAGTTTGTAAAATCGGTCCGCGACGTAGAGCAGGGGTCTCAAACACGTGGCCCCGCGAAACAATTTTGTGTGGCCCGCGGCCACGTCCGCCAATTAAAAAAAATTAGATACAATTTACAATGACCACATATGAGCCGTGAAATGGCTTACAACTGCACAAATCAGTAAATGAGGTGTCCGCCCATTGCAAGCGAAGATTCTGTGAAGGCAAGCTTTGTTGTTAGCGAGATGATAGCAAAGGCATCACGACCATTCACTGAAGTCAGTTTGTAAAAGAGTGTATGCTGCAAGCGTGTGAAATTATCTGCCCTGAGAAAAAAAAGCTCTTCGAAGGCATACGTTTGTCTGCGAACACAGTTGCAAGCGGGATCACCGAGTCAGCGACAAATGTTCAACAGCAACTGATTGCCGCTGCAAAAGACCTAGTAGCATATTCCATTGCACTGGACGAGTCCACTGGTGTAACAGACACCGCATACTGTGCCGTATTCAGTCGTGGGGTCGACGAAAACTTGAACATTGTTGAATAGCTATTGGACTTACTACCCATGAAAGGAACGACGACTGCATGCGACGTGTTTCAAGAACGTGAGGCTTGTATTGACAGGTGTGAGCTACCGTGGGACTGTGTACCAGCAATGCGTTTAGAGAAGGTTGGTGTTGTTGGATTAATGGTAGAGAAACGGTATCAGCTCAGCCTGGCGGGACCTTTTGCAGCCATACATTGCATTCTGCACCAAGAAGCACTCTGTGGCAAAAGTCTACAAATGAAGAACGTGATGGATGTTGTTGTGAAGACGGTGAATTTCATACA
This sequence comes from Biomphalaria sudanica, assembly GCA_036873155.1. Taxonomy (NCBI): domain Eukaryota; kingdom Metazoa; phylum Mollusca; class Gastropoda; family Planorbidae; genus Biomphalaria; species Biomphalaria sudanica. The sequence goes on from JAZGLO010000354.1 coordinate 15,279, forward strand.
TGCACGGGGGTCTCAACCACAGACAGTTTGTGTCATTTCTAGCTGATTTAGAAATGGAATACGGAGAATTGCTTTATCATACGGAAGTCAGATGGTTGAGTCGTGGAAAAGTGCTGCAGAGATTTTTGGAACTGAGACGGGAAATAGCATTGTTCATGGCAATGAAAGACAGAGACATACCTCAGCTCAGTGACGCAATGTTTTGTCGGATCTTGCTTTTCTTACTGACATCACGCAACATCTCAATGCACTCAATTCACAACTACAGGGCACAAAGCAGCTGATAAGCGTGGTGTTTCACCGCATCAAATCATTCAGATACAAGCTGGTTTGTCGGTCACTCAGCTGGCAGATGGAAACCTGGCTCATTTGTCTTTTCTACAGAGCATTACGGTTGAACCACAGCGCCTGAAAGACTACATAGACATCCTCCACAGACTACTGGAAGATTTTGAACACCGCTTTCAGCAATTCACTGCTCTCGAACCACAGTTTTTCCTTGTTGCCACGCCGTTCGCAGTTGACGTGAAAAACGTTTCAGAGGAAGTCCAGATGGAACTACTGGACCTGCAATGTGACACTGTTCTGAAGCAAAAAATACGCTGATGTTGGTGTTCCAGATTTCTACCAGTTTCTTCCCAGAGAGAAGTTTCCAAACTTATTCTGCGCAGCTGCTAGAATTCAAGCGATGTTTGGGGGTACGTACGTTTACGAACAGTTTTTTTTTCCAGAATGATCAACAAAACAGACCGACTGATAAGCATCTGAGTGCAACCTTGCGGCTTGCCACTACACGCGACTTCAGGCCTAACGTCGATGGTCTGGTCTCTGCCAAACGCTCTCAGCTGAGTGGACAGAAACATGAGTGACGAGCCATCTGCAGTAGGCCTAAAAATTATAGTTGTTGTTTTGTGGGGAACTATAGTTTCTGCATTTTAATAAGTGACAGAGACAACGTCAACTTATTTTAGTAAACTAAACTGCCTGTGCATGTAATAAACTAAAATAAATGTAATTAATAATTATAAAAACTTTATTTTAGCATTTAACTACAGTGACAGTAGTGTTCGTAAAATTTAATGAAAAAACATTCGCTTTTTGTGGTGCGGCCCGCTGAATGGTTGTTACTTTCCATTGTGGCCCACATGCTGAAATGAGTTTGAGACCCCTGAAGTAGAGCATTATGAGTCTCCACCAGGATTCGAACACGGGACTTCTGGTTCCAAGTACCTTACCCCTCCATATATTCATTTAGCATACACTTATATTTTTAAAAATAATAATTATTAACATTTATCCATACATTCAAAATTAATAACATGTTACATTGTAATAAAGAGAAACTAAAAAAGGTTTATTCTTCTAACATAATTAGATTCATTGGCAACACGAAAACAAATTCTTGACTTACTTTAAGCTACAATTGTGTACCAAGACTTTTCTCCTCGCAAATACAAATTAATATCTTACATTGTCAATTCTATCTATTTCAATTTCACACTGTGTTAATTGCCTCTGATATACCATCTCCTCAACGACACCACCAGATAACATGAATACATCATTCATTTATCCCCTACACAAAAGGGCTTATTTCATTGTAAATATCATAGCGTTGAAAAACCAACACAACTACTTTTTTTTTTTACAAAAATGCCAGTGGCGTAGCTAGGGAGGGGGGATGAAGGGGATCAAAATTTGAAAGTCACACAGGACCCCCCACTTAAAGTGAATGTCCTGATTTATTCTAAATTAAATATTACGCCACTGCCATGTAAGCTTGCTATGTACAAATTAAAGTGAAGTTCCCCTTTCAGACCTTGTGGTCCATAGGGCAGATGATGTAAAGGTCATCTGTTTCTGTGGCCTACGGTTAACGAGCGTGTCATGTGGCCAGCACAACGACCTTTCTTTTTTCCATCTAATATCAGGTACCCAGCTGTAATGGGTCAGGTACACATAAGAGCTGGGAGGTGCCAAAAAATCCCGAAATTAAAAATTCCAGTCTTCACCGGGATTCGAACCCGGATCCGGGTCGGAAGCCAAGCGCTTTACCGTTCATCCACCGCGTCTCCTAATCTTGCTATCACGAGGAGTCAAAACTACTAGACAGCATTGATCTAGAGACTAGAATCTACATGATGTTGTGTATTATCTCGCCAATAAATAACGGTATTATTCATTAAATTAGTCTTACTTATATACTGCACCAATTGTAATATTTACATATATATCTATCAAGTACATTATTACATGTTATGATGTCAAATGTCGAAATGCAGGAGCCCATAAAAAGATCAAGACACCCCCCGAGCCCAAATTCTTAGCTACGCCACTGCAGAATACATTCGTATTACTTATCTAACGGCAGCATTTCATACACCATAGATTTTCAAGCCCATGTCCCAAAGCGCAGTGATTGTCAAAATACAGTATGTACCTGGACTTGAAGCCAGAATCTATGCCTCAGATCAGGACCGGCCTTAGGTCACTGCAACCTATGCGGCCGCAGTCGGCCCGCACTTTCTTAGGCCCCGCGCTAATTCTAGGTGTAAATAATTAAATTGAACCATCGTAACTTATAACAGTGTTTCCGCGGCCTTCCTGTTTTCGCAGGAATCAGAAGCTCATTGAAATCTCCTGAAATTGCAAAATATACACACCCACATAAAAGTCCTAGAAATTTCCTAGAATTATTTTTAAAAAAAAAGGCATTATCAGTTCTCATTAATACTAATGTGATAATAGAGCGAATTTTAACCAAAAACAGGAAGTCCCTGTAGTTTATTTACCTTAATATTCACTAAAATATATGTCTTTTAAAATCAAAAGCGATATTTTTTTTTTATTTACATATTTAGAACTAGAGGTCTTAATCTGTTATTAGAATGACGATTCCAGATCTATTTTGACATAGATCTAAATCTAGATAGATTTAATATCATGCTTGCTCTTATTATCCTTATCCCTACCCAGACTGGGCCCGCGCAATCCATTTCGCATAGGGCCCCGCAATTGTTAGGACGGGCCCTGCTTCAGGTGGCCAAGAGCTACTGTAAACATCTTTGTGTTCTGTAGATTCAGCAATTATTGTCACCGCATGGCACAGTAAGCAGTGGCGGTAACTATAGCAACACGCACAAACATACAAAATGCCCTGACAGTACTAATGTCAGTCTAATTAGGTGAGTACTTAGGGCAAATAATTACAGCTACCATCGATTGGTTAAAATCTACCTGACATAATGAGCTCCTTAAGGGCAGCCAATGAGAGTTGCGTATACACGAAACAGGCGTAAGAATACTAAACTTTTAGTTTGTGCTCCATGCTCCAAAACAAATAGTCCTAAAATACGAACTTTTTTTTCGTTAAGCATAAGAGAAGAAACCATTTAAGGTAATCTTATTTGCGGCATATAAATCGGATGAAGGTTTAATAGATTATACAGTGTGCACAACTAGGCCAGCGTATCTCAACCTATGGTACGCACGCCCCCGGAGAACCGTTCTGACACGTTTCGGTTGCAAAGTCTTTTTTTTTTCAAGATTCAAAATTATGTTTTATTTGCATTATCCCCAATTCCCGCAGCTCACTGGCTGTGTTAAAAAGCACTAGTCTACTGCTTCTCGGACGCGCGGTGGCTGAGTGGAAAGCGCTTGACTTCTAGTGAGTTTCGGGTTATAGTCCTGGTGAAGCCTGAGATTTTAAATTTCGGGATTTTTTAGGGGACCCTTAAGTCCATCCAACTCTAATGGATAGCTGATATAAGTTGGGAAAAGTAAAGGCGGTGGTCGTTGTTTTTGGCCAAATGGCACCCTCATTAACCGTGGGCCACATCAAAAGATCGCAAGGTCTGAACAGAGTATATTTTACATGATTCTTCCTTTTTATCAAGCGCTCCACGTTTTAAGGGGGTACAGATGTAACTTTTGATCCGTAAATAAAGGATTGAGAAACACTGAACTAGCCATTCTCACCAGGTTTATTGGTTTAGTTTACAGAAGATATATTGAGTACTGTCACGGAAACAGGTTGAACATCAGGACAGAGCGCCGAAAGTAAATTAGAATAACTACTGTTTCTAACGAGACTATTCGTTATAGATTTAGATATATATTAAGACATCGTACAGCGCTGTGACGTGGTAACGAGCAACTCTTATATAATACAGACGTTACTTCAAAAAAGAAGATGGTTGCGTCCTACACGCCATGCATCTAGTCATGCATGTTAACCAATGGTCTAAACTGCCCACAGGTTGTGACGTTGCTGGTCAGTGTTCAGGCCTTCTATAACGATTGGTCTTGGTTTCTGATTCCATCACACAGCACACACACACACACATTTATATAAACTTTTTAAACCAAGACCGAACTACCTGTTATAATTTAATAATAATTGTAAAATCCCATATTGACGAAATTATTTTTGAAAATTAAACAAAGCTTTGACGTTTATTATTATTATTATTATTATTATTATTATTATTATTATTATTATTATAAAAACTTGAAAATTAAACAAGAACAAAAAAATTTAAATGCTTTTTTAACCTTGGTTAGGCCGATATTACAATATGCGTCCTATGTTTGGGGCCCCTAATCACACAAAGAATCGTTAATAGAGTCCTAAGATTTATGAAAAAAAAATTCACGCTAAGGTGAAGCTGATTTCCTGGTGCCTAAATATCCGGGTGCCTAAATTTCCGGGTGCTTAAATATCCGATGCCTAAATATCCGGTGCCTAAATATCCGGTGCATAAATTTCCAGATACCGGTGAAGCTACACCATTAGTAAAATCACTAAATTTAGAGACACTTCATGACAGAAGATTAAAAAGTAAATATTGAGCCATAGCTTACAAATATAATACGACAACCTTTTAAAAAACTCAGAAAACCCCCTCAAAGATAAAGATACATATCTTATACCATATGCTAGGATAAAGTCGTACAAGCTCCTTTTTTTTTTCGAAATACCATTAGAGCATGGAATGGGGTGCCAGAATCAGTAAGGCACAGCTAGATTAACACACACCATATGTATACTCGTAGGACGTAATTATCTTTTATTTTGAGGGAACGTCTGTAATGTGTAAGAGAAGAGAAGATAAGATAAGAAGATAAGATAGAAAAGAAGAAAACAAGATAATAGAAATGAAAAAGAAGAAAGAAGAATTCGGATATCCATTTCTCCTTAGTACCGTGGCCAGTAAAAACAAGCAAAATACTTTTTTAAATATTTTGTTTTTTAACAAGCTATCTTATGAAAAGAACCCCACATTTACAGCCATATCTGTTCATTTCCCTTTTTTCGGTATCAAACAAAATTAATCAATTACCACCATTTAATTGGTTAATTTTTTTTTGAATTCACGTTTTGTTAGGGAAAATAAATAATTGTGCAAAGGTTCAACTTTTTCCGAGAATTGGAAGTGGGAGAAATAACGTGTTGAAAATGTGCACTTGACAGACAGACTGACATACAGACTTGATATAAGCTTGTAAAAAGGTGTCCGAGAGAATCTATGAAATGAAAACAGCCACAAAAAAAAGGAGGACTATATTTTCAAAACACTAATGGTCTTTCTCGTCTTCTCCCACCCGGTCGCCCCCACAACCACGTGACCAGAAGAAAGGTCAGATAACAAAAAAATATCTTCCGTAGACCAACGTGCTCTGTCAATAGATTAGAAGTGACCAACTGAATATGACTGGTGAGAGAGATATAACTGGTAAACCCGCATGATATTGACCAGATGAGCTCAACTGACCAATGGGGGCTCGGCTGTGTCTGATTCCTCTTTCACACACACATTTATAGAAACACACAAGCACACCAGGCGTACACGACGACCAGATTAGATTGCGCAATCTACTAGATCTTACACTGACACAGAAACGTTGAAAAATCACGCGCACTCATGCACGAGCACTCGACGCATGGAGAGAATCAAATGGGAGGACTTTAAACCCAGGCTATTTTTTTTATTAAGGCTCGATACATTAGGACATCTCGGTCACACGCAACCCGCTGACGCCGCTCAGGAAATGTGTACTATTGAGCGTGGACATTTGTGTGACCATAATACTTTAAATGTTGCCGACTATGATCCAAAATAATGTTGAGACTGAGGTATCTAGAGAAGGCAAAGGAGACTTAAAGCTCTTGTAAGTAAAGTTCCCCTTTGACACCTTGTGGTCTATAAGACAGATGATGTAAAGATCATCTGTTTCTGTGGCCTACAGTTAACGAGGGTATCATGTGGCCAGCACAACGAAAAAACGCCTTTACTCTTCCCCAACTAACGCCAGGTACCCATTAGAGCTGGGTGGACTCAGAGGCGCCAGAAGATCCTAAAGTTAAAAATTCCAGTCTTCACCAGGATTCGAACCCCGGACCCGGTTCGGTAGCCAAGCGCTTTACCGCTCAGCCATAGCGCCTCCTGTAAACCAATCTTTTTAAGCCACGAATGCATTCAGCTTTTCAAGGTCGAGATTAGAATATATTCATGTATATGAATATCTTCTTAGAAAGTACTTCGTATACAGAGACGAAGAGACTGTACTTATCTTGGTGTACAAAGAGACCGTACTTATCTTGGTGTAGAGACAAAGAGAATGCACTTATCTCAGTGTACAAAGATAATATATTATTTATGTGTATAGACTAATAGACTATACTTACCATCGTAGACAAAGAGACTGTACTTATTTTCAGATACAGACACAGAGTCAGTACTTATCTTAGTTTACACTTCAAATGAGAATGTCTTAAATTCCGAGTCCGGAGATTACTCAAGTTTTGAGTTTATGCTTGTGTTTATGTACAAGAAACATTCGATTATTGCACTTAACGTCGAAGAAGACAAACTGAAAAATGCCATTTATTCACCAGTAGAAGAAAACAACCGAATAACATGGAAATAAATCAAATACTCCCCAATGTACCATTCTCATATCTTATATGATACAGACGTTACTTCAAAGAAGAAGATGATTACGTACTACGCGTCATACATTTAGTCATGCATATTAACAAATGACTTAAATTTTGCCAAGTCACTGGTTTTTCTGGCTAGCTCCATGTTCTAATAGCACTAGGGAAGAAAGAGTATTTGTACACATTTGTCCTAGCATATGGAACGAATACAGAATATGTTCAAAGAATCTCGATCGTCTTATGATTTCTATAATTTCTCAACTGTTAGAAAAACTGATTGATACTTTTTATGGTGAAACAGTACTATAAAAAAATATGAAAACTATTGTGAAACAGTACCAGGAAAAATATGAAAACAATTGTGAAACAGTACCAGGAAAATATGAAAACTATTGTGAAACAGTACCAGGAAAAATATGAAAACAATTGTGAAACAGTACCAGGAAAATATGAAAACTATTGTGAAACAGTACCAGGAAACATATGAAAACTATTGTGAAACAGTACCAAGAAAAATATGATAACTATTGTGAAACAGTACCAAGAAAAATATGATAACTATTGTGAAACAGTACCAAGAAAAATATGAAAACTATTGTGAAACAGTACCAAGAAAAAATATGAAAACTATTGTGAAACAGTACCAAGAAAAATATGAAAACTATTGTGAAACAGTACCAAGAAAAATATGAAAACTATTGTGAAACAATACCAAGAAAAATATGAAAACTATTGTGAAACAGTACCAAGAAAAATATGAAAACTATTGTGAAACAGTACCAAGAAAAATATGAAAACTATTGTGAAACAGTACCAGGAAAAATATGAAAACTATTGTAAAACAGTACCAGGCAAAATGAAGAAGAGGCAGACAGAGAAAGCAATGGGAAGATAACAACAAAGAAAATCATTTTGCGATGTTTCCACTTAATCCGAGAATGTGTGTGGGACAAATAGCGTGTACAAACTTTTTACCAGATGGACAGACAGAGTTATCTGATATAAACTTGGTAATAGAAAATAGAAATGCAAACAAAGGAGAAATTACTGTGTTAAAAATTTATCAAAGAAAACTTTAATAGTGCACATCATTTGCAAGAGTCGAAACTGATGGGCACAACACAGCAACAACAACAACAAACAAACAAAAAAAGCCGTCCTTCAAGAGCATGTAATATACCTTGCAAGAAACTGCTGAGCCTATTGCATCATATCCCAGACACTACTTCCGGCTCGATGACAGACGGGATCGAAAACGGAAGTTGATGCAAACTTTGAAAGGCTTGACAACGTGACTTAGACAGAAAAATGGCGATTCTCGGGAGAATATAGGAAAATAGCAGTCTTGCAGACGTGGCGGTTATTTGTCTAGAATGAGACACTTGATTCCTAATCCACATTTGAGAAACTGTGATTAAAAGAGATATCTAATATAATGATAGTTTATTTCTCATGGCTGAGTCTTGTCTGTACAGAAGGATACGAAGAGTGCGTCTAACAATAGTGCTACATCGTAGGAAAAGAATCAGCTTTGGTGCCAGAAAAAGGAATAGTCTGTGATTGAATTAAAAACATCAGTCTATGGTCGAGAAAAAAAAAGATTAAGATCAGGTAAAGGAATAGATCTTTACAGAAGCAAATTTTAAAATAAAATAAACAAATATTTGTGCTCAAGTTGGGATTCGAATACATTATAACTATATGAATAAAATATACGTTAACACGTGTTTTACTCAAGCTTTACAAGTGAAAGATTTACATCAATTCTTCATCATCTATATCTGTAAATCATAAGATCAACTTAACAAACATATTTAAATGCCTAAGTAAAGAAGTAAAGTAATGTTTTCAGCCCTAGCGATCTTTATGGCAGATGATGTGAGGCTCATCGCTTTCTATGACCAACGGTTGAAGAGGGTTTTTTGCGGCCAGCACAACGACCAACGCCTTTACTTAACTCAACTAATGTCTGGTACCAATTAGAGCTGGATGGATTCAGTGGTGCCCTAAAAGTCCCTAAATTCAAAATCCGAGCCTTCACCGAGATTTGAACCCGAGACCTCCCAACCCCCGTTAATACTTTACAACTCAGTCACCTCTCCCCCCCCCCCACCACTATAATCATAATCTTGACATGATTTGTATGATATCTTTGGACCGTCAGGACAATGTCAATCAACCAATTGTATTGATTTGATGTCTATAAATAGACCACTTGCAGGTTGTGATTGCAGTAACTACAATTGTTACGAGTCATTGACCGCATGGCTTTTTCTTCTTAAAAAAAATAATTGGAGTTTGTTTTTCTTTTTTTTTTTTATAGTTCGGTAGCGCCTTGGTCAACCAAGCTGTCAAGAAAACCATAAGTTTATTTTTTTCGGCTGCTCTATTTTGCTTGGTCGTTGTCCTGGCCACATGAAACCATCGTTGTCCTGGCCACATGAAACCATCGTTGTCCTGGCCACATGAAACCATCGTTGTCCTGGCCACATGAAACCATCGTTGTCCTGGCCACATGAAACCATCGTTGTCCTGGCCACATGAAACCATCGTTGTCCTGGCCACATGAAACCATCGTTGTCCTGGCCACATGAAACCATCGTTGTCCTGGCCACATGAAACCATCGTTGTCCTGGCCACATGAAACCATCGTTGTCCTGGCCACATGAAACCATCGTTGTCCTGGTCACATGAAACCATCGTTGTCCTGGCCACATGAAACCATCGTTGTCCTGGCCACATGAAACCATCGTTGTCCTGGCCACATGAAACCATCGTTGTCCTGGCCACATGAAACCATCGTTGTCCTGGCCACATGAAACCATCGTTGTCCTGGCCACATGAAACCATCGTTGTCCTGGCCACATGAAACCATCGTTGTCCTGGCCACATGAAACCATCGTTGTCCTGGCCACATGAAACCATCGTTGTCCTGGCCACATGAAACCATCGTTGTCCTGGCCACATGAAACCATCGTTGTCCTGGCCACATGAAACCATCGTTGTCCTGGCCACATGAAACCATCGTTGTCCTGGCCACATGAAACCATCGTTGTCCTGGCCACATGAAACCATCGTTGTCCTGGCCACATGAAACCATCGTTGTCCTGGCCACATGAAACCATCGTTGTCCTGGCCACATGAAACCATCGTTGTCCTGGCCACATGAAACCATCGTTGTCCTGGCCACATGAAACCATCGTTGTCCTGGCCACATGAAACCATCGTTGTCCTGGCCACATGAAACCATCGTTGTCCAAGGATGAATGTTATAAATAGATAGGTTTACATTAGAAAGTTACATTAGAGATACATCGGTGAGTGTTAGGAGTTTTAGCAATTGGTGGAGTAGGTTGTTTTTTTTTTTTAAACAATTTTTGGGGATTCAAAGAAGAAAAGAATAGGTATCGACAGGTGTGCGTTGTTAAGTTAATGGATATCTTTAGCCAAAGGTTACTTTAGAAATGTCTTTTAGAGTGAAGGTAAAATAGTGTTTATTGTTACATTAAAAAAATGTTTTTCTTTCACAGTCTCGTCTCTTTCTCTCTGTAATTCTGTTTCTCTTTTTTTTTGTATTTCTCTTTTTTTTTTCCGTTTCTTTTTCTGTCTTTATCTTTCTTTTTGTTTCACTTGATGTCTCTCTTAATTTCTATCTTTCTCATTTCTGTCTCTTCTACTCCTTTCTTTCTTACTCTATTTTCTTTCTTTTACCTTTTTCCTTCACGCTCTGTTTATCTTTCCTTCTCTCATTATAGTTCACTCTGTCTTTTGATATATCTCAGTTTTTCTCCTTTTGCAGCTTCCTTTTTTTTCGTCTCACTATTCCACACTTTTCGTCTCACTATTCCACACTTTTCGTCTCACTATTCCATACTTTTCGTCTCACTATTCCACACTTTTCGTCTCACTATTCCACACTTTTCGTCTCACTATTCCACACTTTTCGTCTCACTATTTCACACTTTTCGTCTCACTATTCCACACTTTTCGTCTCACTATTCCACACTTTTCGTCTCACTATTTCACACTTTTCGTCTCACTTTTCCACACTTTTCGTCTCACTATTCCACACTTTTCGTCTCACTATTCCACACTTTTTTGTCTCACTATTCCACACTTTTCGTCTCACTATTCCACACTTTTCGTCTCACTATTCCACACTTTTCGTCTCACTTTCTACTCTCTCTATTTCTCACTTTCTTTTTTTACTGCTCTTTCACTTGCTCAGATTGTGTTTTGTTTTGATAAAAGTAATCTACATCTTGCCTTTGATTTTTCCCCCCTCTCCCCTCTCTCTCTCTTTTTCCTCTTTCTTGACTTTCAATTTTTCAACCTTTTTGTTTGTACTTCATAGAGACACACTTTAGGTGACCGCTGGGGATCGCACGTTTATGAAGACCTTAATTAAAAGCCAGACTCTAGTTTATATCTAGATACATAGTCAGCTGAGGCTAGGCTTTCAAAGGAGTTACATCGCTAGCTGTAGTGACTTAAACTGGATTGTTCCCATTATGACTTAAATCGTTTTTGGTGAAGGTAATGAAGTTGACTTGCTTTGTACTTCGGTTGAGCGTATGTCCGATTTGTCTGTTAGTAATACGAACTTAACAATGGTAATACTACGCGTTCAGAAAGATGCATATACAAACATCCAACACACCCATATCAAGCTCATTTCTTCTTTTTTGCCTCTATCGATATCTTTCTTTTTCCTTCTCCCCCCCCCCCCCCAATGTTTCTCTTTCATATTATATCCTTCCATCTCTATTTATATACTTTCTTTTTTACACGTATTGAGCTCATATACAAAAAACACACAACACACACACGGCGACACACCAAAACTAAAAAAGTTCTTTTCTCCGTTATTCAGACCAATTTGTCAGTGACACTCCGCGTAATCGTTTTACCGAGACGCAGAAGCCGCCACTGCAATAATTCATACATTGTTTTGTAGTTTAGGCTTGTAACAGAATATCCCGCGGGATTCGGGACCAATAGAAATGAATCTTCCATTTACTCGTGTGATTTGCGTTGCTTTCTTGATGTTTTGTTCAACAGTAGGCAGCAGTTAAAAAAATAATCATAAAATATCAGAGTCCGGATGGAGGTAAAAAGCAATGACGTCATTTCCTTTTTGTTTTAACATATAGACGTATTACAAAAGGTTTGATTTTAAATGTTTCAGGATAGCTTGAAAAAAAGAACTTTTTTAGACCGCTTTGTGATTCCTATATGTTGTGGGTGCACTTTAGACCAATCGTTATGGAAAGGATTCAACACTGACCTGCAACGTCACAACCTGTGGGCAGTTTAGACCAATAGCTCGTTTCCACGTCATACGTTTCTCAATTCTATTCTATGTGATACATTGGTAAAGATCATGTTTCTAGTGACCACCTTACACTTTCTTTGTCTCTTTCTCTCGTTCTTTCTCTCTTTCTCTCTCTTTCTCTCTCTTGTTATTTCTCTCTTTCTCTCTCTCTCTCTCTCTCTCTTCTCTCTCTTTCTATCTCTCTCTCTTCTCTCTCGTTCTCTCTCTCTCTCTTCTCTCTCTTTCTCTCTCTTGTTCTTTCTCTCTTTTTATCTCTCTATTTCTCTCTTTCTCTCTCTCTCTGACTCTCTTTCTCGCTTTCTTTCTCTCTCTCTTTCTCTCGTTCTCTCTCTCTTTCTCTCTCTCTCTTTCTCTCTCCCTCGTTTTCTCTATTTCTTAATCTCTCTCTCTCTCTCATCCACTAAGAGCTCTTATCCCACAAGGCAGAGATCGAAATAGTGTTTCTTAAGTGTAATTACTTCCCCCCCCCCCTTAAAGCCGCAGTATCAGACAGTGATTACATGTCCCCTATTTATTTAATAGCTGGTAGTAATATTATTATTTGCGTCACGAGTTAATTAGTCCGATCCAAGTTTGTTTAATCACACAAACATGGACTTGCACAAAAAAACGAGTAGCCAATCGGGTATTCCCGATACAGCAGACGGTTTACTGAAACGAGGCTTTACCCAAAACAATCTGCTATGACATGGAATTGAAAAAAAAGTTTTTTTTTCTTTGTTTGTATGTATATGAGTTTTGAGAGAGAGAGAGAGAGAGAGAGAGAGAGAGAGAAGGGGCAGATGATATGTCCAGACGTATCTCTCATCTTTCCTGTCATAGTTTGTGTTTGTTATACATGCTCTGTGCATTTTTATGATCCACCGGAGAGGCTTGGGGTAAAAGTAGGCCTAGTGTATATTTTTCACGTTACAAATATAGCTTAAAATCACATGAATATTAACTTATATAAAAAAAAACACTTACGGCTACAAAATATTGGCTTTAAAGAGAAAATATCAAATATTAATATCCATTGACATTATGTAGTGCATGTCTGATTCCATGTAGAAACAGCCTCTTAAATACCTAATCTGGAATATTTCTCCTCAGCTTCCCAGAGATGGCTTACACACCAGTAGTGGAAAGAAAGGTGAAAGTGCAACAGCGCCTGGTGTTACAGATGCCCAACCTGTGACCGCAGCTGTTTCTCAAGGATTGGCCTCTTTAGTCATATGAAAAGATGCAAAGGGAAAGGATCGACTCTCGAGACGTAAAAATGCCACAGAACAGAAAGACTCGAACCCATTACCTTCTTACGCTGAATACCACTCGACCACCCGTACCTAATAATAATAAGCCTTACCCTCTTACGCTGAATACCACTCGACCACCCGTACCTAATAATAATAAGGCGTGTCTTCGAGTCCGAAGATTAATGAGGAATGCAGTATTTCCCGTGGCTATGCAGCCCCAGCTGTGACCTACATATCCTGTCACATTCAGAGCAAGCATAACTATTGGTCGATTAAGATTTTCTTTTGGCCGTCTGCGTCTGTTCTCGGCATCGGATTTTTTTTTTGGGGGGGTCTCAAATATGTATCCCGCGACCATTGTGAGTGACCTTCAGATGTCTCGTTCTGAAGCGGCATGCAACCAGGTGCTCTTTTCTATGTCAGCTAGGTCAAGTTGGCGCCTAAGCGTTTTTGTGGGCACCTCTGTTACGTCGACCACCTTTTAGCTCTACAAAACTGACTGCTTTTGGCATACATTCGTCCCCTATACGGAATATGTGCCCTGCCCAGCGTAACTGTCGGACCATAAGATATCCTTGCGAACGCCGTACCTAATATTACATTGAATATTGAGTCAAATCTTTATATGATGGTTTATTACCAACGAAATTAGAAACACTGGATGTCAGCAAATGTTGACATCATTACAACAGCAGGGCGTGCAGTGGGAGGGGGATGGAAGGTGAAGTCCCACAACTAGGTAGAATCAATAAGAGGTCTTGGCAATAATGCAATAATACAGTCTCGCCAAGCAGTGAATTATAAATCGCAATGCAGCGATAATACGATAACAATACAACAATATATTCTAATACATCTAGTGATGTGAGACACGAGGAATTTTTTGTCCATGGTTGTAATATTGTCTCCCTTGTATACTTTTAAAATCAAATATCGGAAGTTAGTTTTAGTCTGGTGGGAGAGTGTAGTCGGGAAGGGAAGCAGTGGCGTAGCCAAGGATTAGGATGCAGGGAGGGGGGGGGGCGCTTGGCCTATTTAGGGACCCTGCATTTTGACATTCGACATTATGAAATGAGATTATGTATTTAATAAATATACAAGTCCAATGTGTGGAATACATGCAACATAGTCACAAATTTAAATAACGACGTGAATAGCAAGATAACATGCCATTAGCTTAATATTTAATGTAAAAATAGTTTTGGACACTCATTTGGAGCCTTTCTCAAGTAGGGGCCCGGGGACTTTAAATTAGGACTCATTCCCCCTCCTTTAGCTACGCCACTGAAGGGAAGCCGTGTTTGCTTCTCTGCTTTTGCATTGTGGGCTTTGACCTCATCTAAACCTTCTGAAAATAAAATGTCTCTATTCATCTCACACATCTATGAAATATGCAAATATAAGCTTTACATTTTGTTTCTTAGCAATCGTGACTTGCAGTGAGTCTATCTCTGATCACCTCTAATTGGTCTCAGGGAAGGAAAAAGAGCTCCTGTTGTAAAATGTAAAATGTTTTACATGTTTCGGATGTTCCTTCAGAGTTGAAGATAATTACTTCCTAGTCCAAACCTCCCGCAGGACGACGGGGGGTGGGAGCGGGCAGGGTTTGAACCCGGGACCATCGATAACCTTGGTTAGGCCAATAATAGAATATGCATCCACCGTGTGGGACCCCTCAACTCAAGAAAACATTAAGAAACTGGAACAAACACAAAATAGAGCAGTGAGATTCATAACAAACGAATATTCACATTTGACTAGAGTAACACCATTAGTAAAATCACTAAATTTAGAAAGCCTTCAGGACAGAAGACTCAAAAGTAAAGTAGCAATTATACATAAAACACTGAACCATAATCTTCAAATACAAAAACAAAATTTAATAAAATACTCTGAAAGACACAAAAATAAAGGCACATTCCTCGTCCCATATGCTAGGACAAATTTGTACAAATACTCCTTCTTCCCTAGTGCTATTAGAGCATGGAATGGGTTGCCTGAGCTAGCCAGAAAAACCAGTGACTTGGCAGAATTTAAGTCATTGGTTAATATGCATGACTAAATGCATGACGCGTAGGACGTAATCATCTTCTTTTTTGAAGTAACGTCTGTATTATATAAGATAAGATAAGAAGACAGTCCAGCGTGCAAACCGCACGACCAGGCAGCCATCCGTTGTTCTCTAGTCAGAGACTGTACCGCGCTGAGTAGTGCCTTGTAGCTCCCAGTACAATTCCAGTTACGTGACCCTTGTGTTAGCTCACAGTCCTGGGGACACTCAAGAAATGTCACACTGTTTTCTCTGACACTCTACGTGGGGGAGTGGGGGGGAGGAGCTGTCAATCGTACCTTTGAGGAGACCTGGAAACTATGCACCGACGGGGTGCAAGGAGATTGTAAGACTAAAAAACACATTTCGGGTCGGTACAAGACACTACAAGACACACCACAAGACACACTACAAGACACATAACTAGACACACAACAAGACACTAGAAGACACAAGGGTAACAAGAAAACACAAAATAGTTTAGAAAAAACAACAACAAAGCTTTTATTAAGCGCACTTATATCAATTAGTTTGGATCAGTCATGTAATTAAATTTGTAATAGACCTAGACTAACAATAAAAAAGCATTTATAAAAATAATTTTAAAACAAAAGGAACGTCATGAATTCGAATTTGTGAGCTAAATCATTCTCAAGCTTCTCAAGCCAACGCGGTAACCACTCTGCTAGCGAAGGGTCTATGAACATGAAAGATTGTAGAGTTATCTTTTGTTTCCATTTCATGTTTGTATTCACTAAGCCTGAGACGGCAGCCTAATATAAAAGGGACTAATTTTGCTTTTAACACCACTATCTCTTTCCCTTGTTTCAGATACCAAAGATATAACTTATTACCATTTTACATCTATCACATCTATCTCCATAGATTGCAAGGTCTGAAAATGGCTTCCTTTCCTTTCATTATAAATGTTATAAATCTGGATCACATATTTTGATTTTCTACATAATGGTTTGGAAGGGCCTTGACCATTTTCGCCGACACTACATACCGGTACTTTGTAAGGAAGTTAAGAGTAATAGTCACCGTTGTGGCCCAATATTGCGTAATACTTAAAGTGTCTATTATGGGCAGTAGTGGTGATATTGTAGCTTCGTAGCTCACAGTCTCTCTTTTCGTCTCTCTCACTCAGAGCAGAAGTGACCAAGTGACAACTAGGACAATAACTTAGAACTGTATCATATTTTGGAGGCGCGGTGGCTGAGTGGTAGGGAGCTTGGCTTCCGAACTAGGGGTCCACTGTTCGAATCCTGGTGAAGATTTCTGCCTGGTCGTTCGGACTTCTCAATGGTCCCGGGTTCATACCCTACCCGCTGCCATTCCCCATTGTATGTGATTGACTATGGCGTTAATTTTGAATGAATAGTTTACAGTTGTATACCCGACATCGTGATATGTTTTGAGTGTTAAGTCATTTGATTAAAGGAGAGAACTATACAAAACTAAACATCACAAACGCATTGTATGCACTGGCGGATCTAGGGGGGGGGGGGGGCGGTAGGGGCGATCGCCTCCTCCCCACCACTCGGCCGAAGAGGGGAGCGGACGAATTTTAGAATAGAATTCACACAATTTGTATACGAATTTATTACTTATGTTAATAATATATGCTAATTATTTATATTTCAACCTATTTTTAGATTATTTCGCCCCCCTCAGACATTTTGTCCGATTTGGTGGTGACGGGAGGGGGCGATGGCATCAATCCCGCCCCCCCCCCATAAACTTTCGAGTGGGGGGGCGGTCCAATAAATTTGTAGAAATCACAGCTTGCTAACAGAATCAATTAAATATCTATATGATTAAAACGTGTTATTGGTGTTTTAACCGATCTTTAGATTAAGTTGTTCTCCTGTTTTCCGATTGGGTGGGGGGGGGGGGCGAAAACATCTACTGCATGTCCCACCGAAATCCTTTGAGTGTGTGTTGGGGGGGTGGTACTACTTTTATGGGGAAATATAACTTTGTGAACAAAATTAGTTGAATATCTATATAATATAAGCTACGTATTTATATGTGAACCCATTTGTATATTATGTCGCACACACACTCTAATCTCAAATTTTATCATTAGTAAATATAAAATGAAAAAGGGTTGTACCAGGTGGGAGGGGCGATACTTGCAATCGCCTTCCGCCCATCGGACAAACCAATACTTTTTCTTTTTGAATTATAGTTAAGAAATTACAAAATTATAAGAAAAATCTGTCACTAATATACTTTATATGTACTATAAATTTAATTCTTATATCGAGTCGCCCCACCCCTATTCTTTAATGCTAATGCAATCATTAACAGAAATTATAAAAAAGGAGCGAGGATTAATCGTTTTCTTTCTACCGCCCCTCCCTTTTCCAGACGAAGACATGATGTCAAATATGGCGACAGAGTTGATGTCATTTCATATAAATTTATCATAATTTTTTAAAGAAAGACTTTGCTTTGGAAAATTTAGAATTCATACGAAATTTTTCAGTATAAGAGTAACGATTGAGATGAGTTCTCAACCCAAATATTCTTTTCCGAGTGTCCCTTTTCCTATCTTTACTCAATCTGCTATTTTTCTAGTTAAATAAATTTGGGAATATAGCTCATAATTTATGCTTCAATCCTAAAAATGCAAACAAATTTAGAGTAGAGTCTAATTGGTCCACTTAATTTCTCCTCCCACTTCCGAAACTTTTCGTTAGAGCTTTGAATTATAGTTCTGTAACAAAACAAAGTTACAAACATGCTTATTGAACAAAACGTATCACTTACAAATGAGCTTTTTCTAAAAAAAAAATTATTATTCTAATTTTTTTTTTCGTCGGCGATCTTCAAAGCCTAAATCTAAATATGTGGGGTATCTTCAAATCGTTTTATTTGCAATGTAGTAAGGGCCTTTCTAATTCATATAAGAATATTTTTGAAAAGGTCATTTTTTAATAGGATTAATAATGAACCGCAGATGTCAGGGGAATGCGTTTCTGCGGTGAAGAATGCAAGAAAACGATTTTGGCGTCGGGGCCTTGCCCCGAATCGCATTGATAAATAATGAGCTGTAAATGTCATGAGAATGCGTTTCTGCAGTGAAAAATGCAAGAAAACGCTTTTGCGTCGGGGCCTTGCCCCGAATCCCACTGATAAATAATAAGCTGTAAATGTCACGAGAATGCGTTTCTACAGTGAAGAATGCAAAAAAAAATGATTATGGCGAACTCCACTAAGGAGCCTTACAGCGCTCCCCAAGACTATCAAGAGAAAGGGCTCAACATGTTCAGCAAAAACTTTGGTCTGAATGTCGTGTCAGAGATTTAGTAAACACAAGGCTAAAGACGGGGGGGGGGGGGGGGGGGGAGATGGAGAGAAATATGTGGAGAGAGATGCGGAGAGACAAGTGATGACAAAGAAAGATGGTGAGCAGGTCTGGATTTAGATTTGATAAGATCTTAAGCTATTTGAGATTTGAGGCCCATTTATACGTCTTAACATTTATATGTCAATGTCAAATTGATATACAATTAAGGAATTTATGCATATCAAAATAATAACTTAAGTCTTAAAATCATTACTCATAACAAATTAGCTCGGACAATTGTTATGGCCCCCCTCCCCCAGTATGTGATGAAAAAGTAAAGTTTCCCTTTCAGACCTTGCGATCTGTAGGACAGATAATGTAAAGGTCTTTTTCAGAAACCAGCGGTTGACGAGGGTGTCATGTGACCAGCACAATGTCCAACCACCTATACTTTTTCCCTACTAATGTCAGGTACCAATTAAAGCTGGGCGTCTGGCTTCCGAACCGGGGGTCCCAAGTTCGAATCCTGGTGAAGACTGGGATTTTCTATTCCAGAGTTTTCGGCGCCTTTGAGTCCACCCAGCTGTAATGGGTACCTGACATTAGTTGAGGAAAAGTAAAGGCGGTTGGTCGTTGCTGTTGGCGGCCGCTGGCCACATATCCCCCCCCCCCTCGTTAACCGTTAACCTGTGTTTTGCGTTTATTGAGTGCCTAAATGCAGCACTGAAAACCTTCTCTCAGATAACTTCTCCCCCCCCCCCTCACCACAGGTCCACAAAAAAGATCGGAGACCAGAGCGCTCTCAGCATGCTATACCCATGAAAGTTGCGCAATATAAAAACTATTTTAAAAAGAAGCGGCCAGTTTGACCATTATGAGCCGTTTTTGAGATCCGTTCCAGATTTTAGTTGTTTTGTGTTTTTTTTTTTAAATCCATTGAAGAGTTTGCGAGCTGATAAGAGAAATTGGAAAAGGACCAAGTGTTATGGAGTGTATGTGTGTGTATGTGTGTGTGTGTTTCTATTGTGACGGTGGAAAGAGGTTACCGAATGATTTCGAATGATGCAATATACGTGGCATTGTCGTCATTTAGTCTTAGAGGAGACGACTTCAGAACGTGAGACTGAAAGAAGTTATTGTAATGAGTTAGATTTTCGTAAGAAATATTATTACTATTACTGTTGTTGTTTATATTATTAATTAAGTTTTGTTTAGTATTGTTCACAAGGAAGTTATTCAAGTTATTCGAATTTCTAGTAGTTAGGATTCATCACGCCTACAACGTATAAGCTGTCTACCAGCAGCTTGGTGCTGCAACTCAACGACCGATTACAACACCACGACATTTAAGTTATTTAACAATCTTCTGAATCAGAGACAATATCATCATCAACATCCACAAGCTATTACACTCTTAATTTAGTCTCAATGATTTTTTTTGGTGAACTCCATAGATCACGGCGTTTATTTAGTTTAATTAAGTTAATAATGAAATACCGATTCCCTCCTTACGTAGATGTTGTCGCTGTGATATTTAGCGGTCGATATGCTGCTAGATGCAAGGAAGTAAGTTATGTAACTCTCAAAAGAAAGTGAACTTGCGAGTTGGAAAACTATAACTGTGCCCCTTGTTGCCATGGCAACAGTCAACAAGGAAAAAAAACGTGAGAAAGTTGGCCTACATATACAAGTGGCGCTAGTCAAGGGAGCGGCGACCAAAGTCACTATTTCGCTTTGACCAATTCAGCACATTACGTTACCCACACTCGATTAACGCCTCACGTTCTCCTTTATCAAATGACAAGGAAATTTCATAATCGATACAATTCAAATTTCTATTTATTCATTGGACATAATTAGTGGCGCGTTGGCTGCTTGGTAAATTCGGTTGGTTTTCAAAACGGGGGGTCCCGGCTTCGAATCCTGATGGAGACCGGGATTTTAATATATCGGGATCTTTAGGGCAACTCTGAGTCCACCCAGCTCTAATGGGCGCCTGACATTAGTTGGGGAAAGGTAGAAACGGTTGGTCCTTGTGCCGGCCCTAATGACACCCTCGCTAACCGTGGGACACAAAAGCAGATGACTTTCACATCTTCTGCCCTATAGATCGCAAGGTCTGAAAGGGGAACTTTACTTTTTATTACAAAATTACAAACTTGTGCGAGCTATAGATGGTCAACTTATATTTCTCAGTCGTTCAGAAGGAAGTTGGATTTGACTTACGATTCAATACCTCATCATTACTACTAAATCAATAATGAAATAAATTTAAATACAAAGAACATTAAAGAAGTAGATAATTATAAATATGATTTTTAAAGAATTTACCACCTTTATACACCTTATATAGGACGCTGTTGTTGTTTTTTACTCAGAATGACTAGTTAATGTAAGATTATTTTTTTTTTAAATGGAACATTCTATACCTCGACCCAGTGAGGCCAACGAGCTTGTCAATTCTTTTCTCAACAATATTCATTAACTCTCGAATTTCTAGAAAAAAATGTTAGAGCCGTTTTTGAGATCCGTGTCCATTCATCCACTTAGAAAATACATACAGACACGACCAGAACTTGATAGAGTGGGCTCCTATGCCACTGGGGTAGCTAGTAATCTGCCATCATTCGGGGGGGGCCTTGACCTCTTTAGGGGCCCCTGCAGTTTGATATTTGACATCATGATATGAGATAATGGCGTAATATTTAATATTAAATTTTAAAAAAATCGAACACTCATTTTAGGGACCACCTCAAGTGAGGGCCCGGGATTTTTAAATTCTCCCCCTCCATTCCCCCCCCCACACACACACAATAGCTACGCCACTCTCCTATGCACTTAATGGTGACGACGAATGGATTTGAAACACTCTGACTGAAATTGAAATAAAGACGAGTTTAAATGGATGCAAATTTAAGGATTGTATGTTTTTAAATAGACAAAGAAAGCGATGGGAAGACAACATCAAAGAATGGACGGGTCTGCCATTGAAAGAGGTTCTAAACAAGGCAAAAGACAGGAACGGAGAAAGACGTTCGACAAATCTTGTGTGTTGCCCCAACGGTCCAACAGACTAAGGGATAGGTGAATGGTGGTGAAGATGATATAAACATGTTTAATAATTGTCAAAACTGAAGATGTATCTCATTAAACAACTAGTTGCCAGGCTTGGCTCTACTCAAATCAATTGTCATAGATCTATAGACCTGTATGTGACAGAGACAAGTATTGATCTTTCAAATGGCCTTGATGTTCATTGAACATAATTGCCTAGTTTTACGGCCTGAATGTTCTCGCGCGTAAAAAAAAAAAAAAAAGCGGTCGTTTAGAACTAGGTCAAGTGTGCCGGAGATATAAACAATTCATCCTCACTGCTTGAGATTCGGTTGTAGGATTGACGTCATCACAGGTCAGGCTTGTCATCTTTTCGTCATTGGAAAAACGAGGGGGGGGGGGGGTTTAATGTAGAATAATTTTTTAAAAAAAAGACTTGATTACTAATTAAGGTTCCAGTTGTGCATGCGACCAGGGTTACAGAGTGTTAGAAAGCATGTTCAAACTATAGCTTATGACAACTCCAACATAAACGAAAACGAGATGGCGATAATATAACTGCTTGACATGCTGGTTGGCTTCCTTCAGTCGCAGAATGACTTATGCTTCATCTCGCAGAACACTTTTTTTCGTGTGGCTGTAGTGCCCTATTCTGTAGAGGCACTCTCTCGTCTTCATGTACCTCAGGTGAAGACGGTCGTGGTCGCTTCGATCGGTAGAGGAGCCAGGCATTTTTTTCGTTGTGCTTCACTTTGCTTCCAGAGCGGAAGCCAATCCTTATGCTCACAGAAATGCGACACTTTAAGGCAAACCTTTACCTGGGACTCCCAAGGAAAGAGGAAGAGGGGACGGCCCAGGAATACATGGCGCAGAGATTTGGAAGCAGATATCTAGCAGATGGGCAAGACATGGGGACAGTTGGCGAGAGACTCGCCCAGAACCGAGACGCCTAGAGGAAGCTGTTTGGTGGCCTATGCACCAGACGAGACCACAGGCAGAGATGAGATGAACGCGTCTATTTCTAGATGCCTAGCCTTCCTTGGCGGAGAGGTTTGGGGGGGGGGGGCGAGGTGTTTTGGACGATCGTTGACTTTTAGCACCAAACTGCTGGTAGACAACTTAACCGCTGTAGGCGTACAATTTATTAACTTGTAAAGCTTGAAATAACTTGAATAGCTTTTTTTGTGAACAAAACTAAAAATAACTTTAATTACAATATAGACAAATTCAACTTGAGCTGAAATGAAATAAATGCTGTAGACTTTAATAATAATACAAAATGGTATTTTAAACAAAAATCAAACTCATTACAAAAACACGTCTTTCCACTCTGACAATCTGGAGTCGTCTGTCGTACCTAAGACAGCTAAAGACAATTCCGCTTATGTTGCAACATTCACACTTCATAGCCACCAACCAATCGCTAACCTCTTCCCACCGTCACCATAGAAACACAAACACTTTTTTGAAGCAATGCCAAGGTTGTTTTTGCTATTGTTTTTTTTTCTTTTATTAATGATTAACTTTAGGTGTAGGACAATTTAGAATGGAATGCCAACTGCAAATGATGCCAACATTTTTTTTAATACTAGAAGTATACTTATATATTAATTTAGAGACTTTCGTATCACCCATTGAAAATTGTGAATTTGTGAACTAATCCACATCGACAAATCAATGTGTTGACCACTTTACTATATAGGCAGCACAGTGTCCAGCGATGGTTCACTATCCAGAGATCGCAAAAGCCACTGGCGCTTTTGGCCTCCTCCGACTGAGAGTAAGGCGGAATAGGTCTCTACACCTAGCAACGAAAATCAATGTTTATAAAGCAGTGGTTCTCACTACACACTTTCATGGCTCTGAGAACTGGCATTTAATGCTCCTCGAACGCTTCCATGAAAAGGTGCCTTCGCCTCGTGGGCATAGGCTGGCGGGACTACATTACTCTGTTCTGTTGGAGGTCGATGTGAACAGTATAGAAACACTATTTACAAACAGCTGCGCTGGGTCAGACACTTATCCCGCAAGGGAGATGACTACATTCTATCTTCTTTGGCGAGCTTAAAGGAGGCCGGCGAAACACAGGTGCTCCCGCACCCCTTTAAGGGCTATAAAGATCAACTCAGGGGTCATTTAACCCTCATTGGCATAGAGGAAAGTAGCTGGCAGCAGATGGTCTCTGAAAGAGACAGTTGGAGAGCTCTTACAAACGCTGCGGGACAAACATTTGAGACTCAAAGAAAATACATTATTTGGAGACAGGCGCAGAAGACGGAAAGAAAACATAATAGACCGCCAGAGGAAAATGGCTATGTCTGCAGGAAGTGCTGGAAAATATGTAGGTGGGAACTGGGTTTACCTAGTCATGTAAAACACTGCACTCATTCTTAATCTTCGGATTCGAAGACATCGCCACTGTTTTTGTTTTACATATTTCGGATGCTCCTTCAGAGTTGAAGATAGTTTACTTCCTAGTCCAAACCTCCCGCAGGACGACGGGGGATGGGAGCGGGCAGGGTTTGAACCCGGGACCATCGATAAATCCAAACGACAATCCAGCGCGCAAACCGCACGGCCAGGCAGCCATCTCTCTGAATACTACTACAATGAACGGATATAAAATAGTTATATAATAAACATTACTAGTAACCAACAACATTGCCTAAATCTGTAAGATACGAAAACCTTTAAGGCAAATTTGATGAAAGGGGTTCCAGCGCGATGTTTGAGCGGTAAAGAGTTTGGCTTCTGAAATTGGGGTCCCGGGTTCGAATCCTGGTGAAGACTAGGATTTTTAAGGGATCTTTAGGTGCCTCTGATTTCACCCAGCTCTGATGGGTACCTGACATTAGTTGGGGGAAAGTAAACGCGGTTGGTCGTTGTGCTGGCCACATGACACCCTCGTTAACCGTAGGCGACAGAAACGGATGATCTCTACATCTTGTGCCCTATAAATCGCAAGATCTGAAAGGGTAACAAAACATTATACCCCTTATTACAAAGCTTATATAAAATCTCACTTTGTCTGTTTGGTAAAAAGTTTATACATGTTACATCTCCCACACCTCTTCTCGGATCAAGATGAATCCCTTGTACAACTATTTACTGTTATAAACAAGACATAAATACATTTTAAAAAATTAACCAATTAATCAAGTAAGTACTGGCATTGGTTTTTTTTTATACCAACAAAGGAAATTAATCCTCCGGTGTTGACAATCCCATTAGATAACTGAACATTTAAGTTCTCCCATACCCATTCTCAGATCAATTAGAAGCTTTAACTTTTATTTATTTTACCTAACAAAACATGAATCTATTGAAACATTAAATCAGTCAATTGGTAATAAGTAATTTTTTTTTAAATATCGAATATGGGAAATAACGTCTACAGTATTGAGAGATATAGTTGTAAATGCGAGGTTCTTTAACTTAGATAAGCTTTGGATTTTTTTGGAAGTTTTTTTTAAATATTTTGCTTGTTTTTAATTACGGACCTAAATTCACGAGAAATCTCCAAACTTTGTGTGAAGCTGGCCATCGCGTTTTAAAGTAATATTGAGTGATAGTACTAGTACTTTTGCTTTTCTGTATGCAATCTACAAAGCTCAGGCCTTTGTATATGTCGGATGGTTTTTCTAATGTACCTTCCGCCAAAAACTCCGCCTAGGGCGGTCGCTAATCCGGCTGGAGGGGAAGGAGGATAGGGCGTAGGTCTGGCTACCCTGCCCTGTTAAAGGAGCTACCCTGCCCTGTTAAAGGAGCTACCCTGCCCTGTTAAAGGAGCTACCCTGCCCTGTTAAAGGAGCTACCCTGCCCTGTTAAAAGAGCTACCCTGCCTTGTCAAAGGAGCTACCCTGCCCTGTTAAAGGAGCTACCCTGCCCTGTTAAAAGAGCTACCCTGCCTTGTTAAAGGAGCTACCCTGCCCTGTTAAAGGAGCTACCCTGCCCTGTTAAAGGAGCTACCCTGCCCTGTTAAAAGAGCTACCCTGCCTTGTTAAAGGAGCTACCCTGCCCTGTTAAAGGAGCTACCCTGCCTTGTTAAAGGGGCTACCCTGCCTTGTTAAAGGGGCTACCCTGCCCTGTTAAAAGAGCTACCCTTCCCTGTTAAAGGTGAGCTACCCTGTCTTGTTAAAGGGGAGCTACCCTGCCCTGTTAAAGGGGAGCTACCCTGCCCTGTTAAAGGAGCTACCCTTCCCTGTTAAAGGAGCTACCCTGCCCTGTTAAAGGAGCTACCCTGCCCTGTTAAAGGAGCTACCCTGCCCTGTTAAAGGAGCTACCCTGCCCTGTTAAAAGAGCTACCCTGCCTTGTCAAAGGAGCTACCCTGCCCTGTTAAAGGAGCTACCCTGCCCTGTTAAAAGAGCTACCCTGCCTTGTTAAAGGAGCTACCCTGCCCTGTTAAAGGAGCTACCCTGCCCTGTTAAAGGAGCTACCCTGCCCTGTTAAAAGAGCTACCCTGCCTTGTTAAAGGAGCTACCCTGCCCTGTTAAAGGAGCTACCCTGCCTTGTTAAAGGGGCTACCCTGCCTTGTTAAAGGGGCTACCCTGCCCTGTTAAAAGAGCTACCCTTCCCTGTTAAAGGTGAGCTACCCTGTCTTGTTAAAGGGGAGCTACCCTGCCCTGTTAAAGGGGAGCTACCCTGCCCTGTTAAAGGAGCTACCCTTCCCTGTTAAAGGAGCTACCCTGCCCTGTTAAAGGAGCTACCCTGCCCTGTTAAAGGAGCTACCCTGCCCTGTTAAAGGAGCTACCCTGCCCTGTTAAAAGAGCTACCCTGCCTTGTTAAAGGAGCTACCCTGCCCTGTTAAAGGAGCTACCCTGCCCTGTTAAAGGGGGTACCCTGCCCTGTTAAAAGAGCTACCCTTCCCTGTTAAAGGGGAGCTACCCTGCCTTGTTAAAGGTGAGCTACCCTGCCTTGTTAAAGGGGAGCTACCCTGCCCTGTTAAAGGAGCTACCCTGCCCTGCTAAAAGAGCTACCCTTCCCTGTTAAAAGGGAGCTACCCTGCCTTGTTAAAGGAGCTACCCTGCCCTGTTAAAGGAGCTACCCTGCCCTGTTAAAGGGGCTACCCTGCCCTGTTAAAGGGGCTACCCTGCCCTGTTAAAAGAGCTACCCTGCCTTGTTAAAGGGGAGCTACCCTGCCTTGTTAAAGGGGAGCTACCCTGCCCTGTTAAAGGGCCTATCAGATGTATGAACACCAAATGCAGATGTCGCTTTCCTGGAGGAGGATAGACCTCCAGCTGTAGGGCGTATCGACTCTGTGAAGGCCAGGGTCATCTAGAGGCCGACATGCCGAAGGCTACTGTTTCCACCAAGATAAAAATGGGATGAACGTGCAACACATTCTCAACAGACTCTGTTTCGAAGAATGGTTTTGTACGCATATATTTGTGTGTGTGTGTGTGTTCAATTATAGACCAGCGAAATGCAGCAAGAGAGAGCTGAGCTATTTTTATTAATAATTAGAATGATTGTAATACGTCTGGTTAACTCTTTTATGAATAAATTTTTAGCTTCTTCTTTGTGCAGTAACATTCAGCCAGAAGCCCCCTTCTTTCTATAAACTAATTGATACAATTAAACTTAATAAAAGCTTTGTTGTTGTTTTTAAGTAATTTTAAAAAATATTTTGCTTCTTCTTATACCAAATATTGCGATTAGGCCCCTATTCCCTTTATTTATTTCCTAATGCCCTTAGAGCATGGAATTGAGTAAATCAGCCAGTAGAATATATGACTTTGTCAAGTGTTAATTGATTAATTAATATGAACGAGTTTAGTAACACTCTGATGCGTCAGGCGTAGTGGGCGTGGGAACAGTAAAACATAAGACATAAAGATGAACATTCTTCGATATTAGGCCTTCATCTACGCCTAACCCGGATTGGATAAAGAAAAGAGTTATGAGGTTTTAAAAAAATGGTGTACAATTAACTCGTTTTCCTTGCTTGAATTGATTTCTCAGATTCTTAAGAAGCATATGTTTTATAACTGTCTGGTACGAATTTTGTTCACGTTTTTTTTTCTGCCACGTCCAATTCTGGGATCAATCTGAAATTTTGCACAATTATTCGATGACAATACACGAATCAACCCCAAAAAATGACCTAATTAGTCAATGAATTAGTTATTTTTGATTTACATAGAAAAAGAGAGATAAACATTGCAGTATTGAGAAATATCACAGTGATTTTGAAATCTTCCTCTTAAATTAGCTTCTTTTTTTTTTTATTTTCCTTATTTTGATTTGTGGTGTAAAAAAAACTACATTATAATGTGTGTGTGTGTGTGTGTTTTAATATTGTGTGACAATAAAAACAATGAAAAACTTTTTTATTCACAGAATTATTTTTTATTTTTTTTTAAGGTACTTCAACTAAAGAGGCGCGGTGGCTGAGAGCTAAAGCGATTGGCTTCCAAACCGAGGATCCCGGGTTCAAATCCTGGTGAGGATTGGGATTTATCATTTCGGGATTTTTGGGCGCCTCTGAGTCCACCCAGCTCAAATGGGTACCTGACATTAGTTGGGGAAAAGTAAAGTCGGTTGGTCGTTGTGCTGGCCACATGACACCCTCGTCAAACGTAGGCCACAGAAACGATGACCTTAACATCACCGGCCTTATAGATCACAGTGTCTGAAAGGGGACTTTACTTTACTTTTTTTTATTTCAACTAAAGAAGAGAAAGCTGATTAACATTTTCGTGTGCGTTTCACATACCTGGCCTTTAATTTTCTGGAGTGGAGGCATGTTAACATCAATGTCTCAGGTAGAAATATCCTTTTATAATTTGTATATTTCACGTTTCTTCAGAATTGAACATTATAACATCATAGCCCAAACCTCCCGCATTACGGGCGAGATGGGCGAGGGCAGGGATGGGACCCGGAACAGTCGAGATTCAGTCTCGGGCACAAACCACACGATCAGACAGCCATTCATAGTTAGCAAAACTCATTTATAGTCAATATTATTTTTTTCAAATTGGGGGGGGGGGCGTGAAATAGTGTATACTGTATGAATACTATAGAAAAAAAGAATTATTACAATACGAATTATGTTTTATAAATGGTAGACAAAACTTCTCGCTTCAAAACTGCCGCGCCAAAACGGCTGCGCTAAAACGTCGCGTTTGGACTAGTGTTCTGTTTGGGGGTTTTTTGTTGTTTTTTTTTTACATGTTTCGGATGTTCCTTCAGAGCTGAAGATAATTTTCTTTCTAGTCCAAACCTCCCGTTGTACGACGGGGATGGTAGCGGTCAGGGTTTCAACCTGAGACCATCGATAAGTCCGAACGGCAGTCCAGCGCTCAAATCGCACGACCAGGCAGCCAGCCTATTTGGCTTTTCTTAATTTCATATTCAATAAACCACTTGGCTATCAGTATCATAGGAACACTAACATTATTAATGAAGTTTAAAAAAAAACACTTGGTTAGCCCAAGAAACAAAAGCTTACGTTACAATGTTTACAACATCGTTTAACCAAAAAAAAAAAGAAAATTATGACACATTTGGCTTGTCATAAAATGTTCACCTCACAAACACAATGACATATTTGTTTTGCTTTAGTCGCCCTCAAAGCTTACAAAAGAAGAAATGGGAGCTTGAAAATATTGTTTAGGGTGGGGTGATGAGGAAGACATACATTTAAAAAGGATAAATATCAAATTGTAAGGTTCCTAAAACGACACGAGCCAAACTAAATCCGGATCAAGGCGGATCAGGACAATGCTTTCAGTTCGCGTTGAAAAACCATAGAGAGACAGGGAAGATGGTTGGTAGGAATTTATCCTCGTATTGTTTGTTTCTTTATCCCTGGGAAGAAAATACTTTCAAGAACTAGTGACCTTCAGGAAAAGAATGGATTTTATGACATACGCACAGGGCCCGACTTAGGCCACTTCAACTTATGCGGTCGCAGTGGGCTGCGCGCTTTCATAGGCCCTGTGCTAATTCTATGTGTAATTATTAAATTGCAAAATATATACGAAAAATTCCTCGGAATGTTCTGCATTTATTAAAATCTCCTGAAAACTCATAAAATCTCCTGAAAAATTGACAAAATTGTCATTTGTGGGTGTCATTTATTATGGAAAACGCCAGTCCTACGTGCGATAAAAAAGGCATTGTCAGCTTTTATGTAATACAATGTAATAATCGGACGAGTTTTCACCTAAACCGAAAGTTCCAATACCTTATTTACTTTTATAGTCAATGGCATATAAATATGCCATAGGTGGCAAGGTTCGTAAAGAAAAGTTAATTTGATCGCAATTTTGTACTTAGTAAAGAGTGCATAAAATGTTAAGTCGATTTTATTTTGTAATACGAAATCTTAATTATCACTTATTATCCTTATTCCCATTAAAACTAGGCCCACGCAATCAGTTTCGCCTAGGGCCCCGCAATTGTTAGGACCGGCCCTGCATACTCAACTTCTGTGTAAATAGAGTTGGGCTATGGGGAAGGAGAATGTAGCTTCAACACCTCAACATAGTACAGAAAGAAATATAATCATTCGTTTCCTTAGATATCCAAATGATGTCATTTTTAGAGGCCCCCGAAAGTTGGTCTGTCTAGCCGTCCGTCCGTCTGTCCGTCCGTCCGTCCGTCCTGTTGAGATCGACAAAACTGAGAAAGATATTGAAAATTCGATATCATGATATTTTAGTTCATGCAAAGTTCTGGTGCAACGGCTTATTTTCATCTTCTGAACATGAACAGTTTTGTCTGTAAAATTTGTTATTCTAGAAGTTTCTTTTTCATAATTAAACACAAATAGTTAATAAAAATACTTCAGGGGAGGTAAGTCTTTATAATAGGTCACAGACTTCTTCATTCATGACTATAGCTTCATTGATGGATTCGTGCATAGGTTATAAAAAATGGTATCTCAGGTCAAAACCAAAAAATTATGAATGGCTCCTTATTAAATATGTTTTTCATTCATTAACTATCTTATTTAGTATAATACTCATTTACATGTTGTTATTATTTACAAAGCTTATATCAACTCACTCTTTCTGTCTGTCTGGTATAAATCTTGTACACGTTAGTTCTCCCACCTCCCATTTTCTGATGAAGTTGAAACTTTACAAAAATATTCATTGTCAATGACAAAAGAAATTAATCTAAAAAAAATAACTATGTATTTAATTAATTATAGGTAAATAATTATTTTTTGCTTTATAAAGAAAAGTGGAGATCTTGCAGTATTGAAATATATGATATTAATTGTGCTATTCTTCCTACTTTGTTTTTTCTTTAAGTATTTTTATTGTTTTGCTTGTTTTAAGATTTCTGATCCGAAAAGGATTGCTTTTTTGTCGATATTCACATGACGTACATGGAAGCCAGGTCTAGATCAAAGTTAATTATACGGGGAAAAAATAAAATAATTAAATAATGAACACTGAATGATTTGAAGATTCAACTGGAAACGTTTTATGGTGTTTTTATGTTTTCAGTTGTCTCTAGATCTAGATTAGATAGATTTTATCGGCCGTGTCTTTTTAACTGAACTGTCGTTCTGTCGGTCCCTGGTTCATATCCAGCCCGCTGTCGTCTCCCGTCGTCCTGCGGAGAGTTTTGGGCTTGCTTGGAAGTACATTATTTTTAACTCTGAAGGAACATCAAAAATATTTTTTTCAAGATTTACAAGCAAACAATAAATAGAGTGCAGTTTTACATATATCACGTTATTTTTTTATCGTGTTAATATAGTTCGTCCATCGTGGTTCGATGATGACCACTTTGTCATCCAAGGGGCTGAGGGCTTTGCACTGGGGTTTTATGCCTCCTCATGTGGCTGGTGAGACCTATGTGAGCCCGGAATGTTCGGCTGGACACTGGACAGGTTATTCCAGCTGGAGCTAGTGTCGTGTGCTTTGCTTTTCTTCTCTGGCATTTTTCTTCTGCCAGCGTTGTTCTCTTTTCCTCATCAACCTGTGCGCCAGTCTCCCAGGTGGCTGAGTCTATGCTGAACGCCTTCAGAGAAGCTTTGAGGGTGTCCCTGAAGCGCTTTCTCTGACCACCTTGCGAGCGCTTTCCTTCGCTTAGTTGGCCATACAAGAGTCGTTTAGGGATGCGGCGGTGTTCCATTCTGCAGATGTGTCCTGCCCATCGCAGCTGGGACTGCATCAGGATTGTATGGATGCTATGCAGAAAAGTGTTAATACGTATGTTATTAAAGACGGTCTGGATCAGATCCTCAGTTTGTGTGAAGCACCAACTCTCTTTGTAATCTTGTTTTGTTTTTACAAAACTGTTCAGTCTTTTAGCGTCATCGAATTCTAAGTTCTCGTTCCTTTCTACGTCTAGATCTGAATTCTACTGTGCGATGTTGTTGTTTTTTTTAATTGAAAGCCCTTTAATAAACTTTGCCAATTATAACTGTTTCAAACTTGTCAAAGTAATGCCCAGTTATTTCACTTCATTTCAGGCTAAAATTGTAATCTTTATTGTAATATCAAACAAAGCATTAAGAACATAACACTAAAATGTTCTTTAACCTTGGTTAGGCCAATAATAGAATATGCATCCTCTGTTTGGGACCCCTCAACTCAAGAAAATATTAAGAAATTGGAACAGACACAAAATAGAGCAGTAAGATTCATGACTATCAAATATTCACATTTTGACTAGAGTAACACCTTTAGTAAAATCACTAAATTTAGAAAGCCTTCAGGACAGAAGACTCAAAAGTAAAGTAGCAATTATACATAAAACACTGAACCATAATCTTCAAATACAAAAACAAAATTTAATAAAATACTCTTAAAGACACAAAGATAAAGGCACATTCCTCGTCCCATATGCTAGGACAAATTTGTACAAATACTCCTTCTTCCCTAGTGCTATTAGAGCATGGAATGGGTTGCCTGAGCTAGCCAGGAAAACCAGTGACTTGGCGAAGTTTAGGTCATTGGTTAATATGCATGACTGAATGCATGACGCGTAGGACGTAATCATCTTCTTTTTGAAGTAACGTCTGTATTATATAAGATGAGATAATATAATTAAAGTTATATTTAGGATTGATAACAAAGAAGTTGTTATTTCAACTTTTATAAGTTAAAATATAATATGCCTACAGCGACGGCTTATTATGCCTACCAGCTCACAAATTGAACGGCCGTTAACAACTTTAATACAGACTATAAGTGACCACACCTATTAAATGTAATTAATACAAGCTGCATGCCACGATAACATTTGCCAGTTTCAGTAAATCTTCAGAAAAATGAGACTGGAAACAGTTTTTTTTTTATTTATTTAAATACGAAAAAAATGTCTCTAAAAATTGAAGGCAATCAAACGTTATGACGAAAGGGATGTATCTGTGAATGTCTCAATTAACTGTGATCGACTTTCTCTGAAGACTGGCTTGAAAGAAACAGAGAAGGACCGCGCGGCCAGCACGAGACTACAGTTAAAGTTAGGGCTTTATCATAAACAAGTCGAGCGATATGAAAGAATAATAAGCCGCGGAGAGGCGAGGTTCAAGCCGATATTGGAGTCAAAGTCAACACTGGCCGCCATGAAAATAAACGTCTGGGGGGGGGGGGGGGGGTTGGAATGGTCCAAGGATTTTGTGGGTCATTCAGATATTTTGAAAACAGTGAGTGCTAGCTTTCTCCCGCTCACCTCCCTTATGTATGTATATATATATATATATATATATATATATATATATATATATATATATATATATATATATATAGAGAGAGAGAGAGAGAGAGAGAGAGAGAGAGAGAGAGAGAAAGAGAGAGAGAGAGAATAAGAATAATAATAAGGCTTGTCTTCAAGTTCGTAGATTAATGAGGAATGCAGTATTTCCCGTGAATAAACTGCCCCAGCGATGATCTACATATTTTACCACATATTTTACCACAGACAGCGCAAGCACAACCATTGTCCGTGGGTGGTAGATTTAGAGTTTCTTTTTCGTCTAAGTCTGTCCTCGGCAGCGGATTTTCTTTTGGACTCAATTAAGTATCGCGCGGCCTTTGTAAGTGACCTTCAGTTGTCTCGTTCTGCAACCATGTGATATCTTCTATGTCTGTTAAAGCAAGTTGCCCTCTTAGCTGGTCTTTAAAGCGTTTCCGTGGGGCAGCTCTGTTACGTTGAGAACCTTTCAGCTCATCAAAAAACAAGACTACTTTTGGCATACGTTCGTCCGCCATACGGGATACGTGCCCTGCCCAACGTAACCATAAGAAGTCCCTCTGTACTGTCCGCACCGGCGTTCGCGAGGACATCGCTGTTTGTAGTGCGGTCTTGCCAACGTATGTCCATGATGGAGCGCAAGCTGCTTTGGTCAAACGTAAAAGTAATCAGTCCGGAAAAGTTAATAGATTAGAAAAGAGAGAGAGACAGAGAGAGAAAAAGAGAGAGACTGAGAGAGAGAGAGAGACAGAGAGAACGAGATAGAGAGAGAAATAGAGAAAGAGAGCGAGAGACAGTCAGAGGTGAGACAGAGACACACAGAGAGAGAGAGAGAAATAGAGAGACAGAGAGAGAGAAAGAGAGAGAGAGAGAGAGATAGACATAGTGATAGAGAATGAGAGAGAGAGAGAGACAGACAGAGAGAGAGAGAGAGAGAGACAGAGAGAGAGAGAGAAAATAAAGCTTCATGACTTTATGACTTTTGGGACTTTTCTTTCTCATTTAAGAATACTTCTTCCTGGTCCCAAATATCTTGCAACCAGCAAGTGAAGGCGTTACGCAATGGGAGCACATACCATCGGATAAGTAGCCAGAAGTGAAACATAGAGAAAAAGAGGGAGAGGGAGGGAGGGGATATTAAGGAGGAAACATCCGCTACAAAATTTCAAAATAAATTATATTGATTGAAGAAAAAATTTTTAAATTGTTTTTAGGAATATCTCTTTCACTCTTTATTTTCCGAACCAATTACATTTGGGCTTTTGG
The DNA here is from genome assembly GCA_036873155.1 of Biomphalaria sudanica. Lineage (NCBI taxonomy): Eukaryota > Metazoa > Mollusca > Gastropoda > Planorbidae > Biomphalaria > Biomphalaria sudanica. Next base: position 50,125 of record JAZGLO010000354.1, read on the forward strand.
TCAGAAGACACGTCCGCCTCTCCCTCTGTCTCTCTCTCTCTCTCTCTCATTCTCTTTTATTCTATTAATGATGATATTTCAGACGATAACATTTTTGTTCGTCCAGTAAATTACGAAATGAAACGAGAAAATGAAAATATTTGAAGATTTGTAAAAAAAATATTTTATTTCAGAAGCTTCGATCAATAATAATTTCTGAAAATAATTTTAAATATAATCATTAGAAGAGAAGCACGTAAACTTAGAATATGCAAAATTGTAAAAGTTTATTTTTATTTTTATCCTTTATCATTTAAACACCCTATTTATGGGAGGATTTAGTATGTAACGCTGCTCGGAAATTAAGTTATCCCAATACTTTAATCTTAAACAAAAGCTTTAGATAGGCGTACACTTAGATATTTTTTTTATGTAATTAGCATAGGCCTACATGACTCATTTAGTTACTATACCACTAGCTAGATAGGCCAGTGGCAAGATTTCTAATTAATCAGATATCCAGATCTGGCATGCCATTTTCATAAGAGAACTATGTGCCACAGGCTAGATTTATCAATACCTAGATACGCTTTTGTTGTAATATGCAAGATGTGACACTGCCCAGATTGGGCTGCTAACCAGATATGCCACAGGGTAGCAATCGATAACAAGAAAGAAAAAAAAAAGAGAAAAAGCTATTTAAGCTTGGGCTGGCCACTCATTTTCATCTTCCCACGACTGAAGAGAGGACTGATTGTCAGAGGTCATGTTGGTCTTTTCAGTCTACGGTGTGCGCTAGTACGTAGACATAAGTAATTACGTGATGAGTCGGCTTTGGTTAGAGAGTACAGTCAATAGACAGATAGACCATCAGATAGCAGACAGACTGGAATACAGTGGTAGGCATACAGATAACACAAAGACAGGTATATTAATTAGATAATGGACAGATATAAAATATGGAATGTTATGGCTCTTCCGCGATTGTCGAATTCAATCAACGAAATAAACAGGAGGTAACCTTCAACTAAGTCAGGAACACCGGCGAAATGCCAAAGCAATCAATATATGTAGGCGACGCTAGTATTAAACAATAATAAATACTTTAATACTTAAGAAGGGATCCGTCGAATGTCTTTCAGTAAAGCCGTATATCTATTACGTTGTTATTCCTACTGTTCTACACAAAGCGTCTTATTTGTAGCGTAACGTAGAGCGTTCTTGTTTTTTAACTATCTGTCACGTGACTAAGTAAAACTTTCCCCTTTCTCCCGAAACAAATAAATAAATCATAACAGGAAATACGAGAGGTCTGAAAAAAAAAGATGGCTACAACACAAAAGATATATGTAGGAATATGAAGTTAGGTATTGAAATAGACACCAAGACATGTACTGATAGACTAGGCTAGGTAGATAATTGCATGGGGGAATATTTTGATAAACTTGTGGATGGACGTGGGAATGAAAGGGTTGATGGATATATGCTTCAAAGACTAACTGAATGGATGGATGGATAGATGGACGGACAGACAGACAGACGGACGGACAGACAGACAGACGGACGGACGGACGGACGGACGGACGGACAGACAGACAGACAGACGGACGGACGGACAGACAGACAGACAGACGGACGGACGGACGGACGGACAGACAGACAGACAGACAGACAGACAGACAGACAGACAGACAGACAGACAGACAGACAGATAGATAGATAGATAGATAGATAGATAGATAGATAGATAGATAGATAGATAAAACATCGATGGATAGATGGATGGATAGATGGACGGACGGACAGACAGACAGACGGACGGACAGACAGACGGACGGACGGACGGACGGACGGACAGACAGACAGACAGATAGACAGATAGATAGATAGATAGATAGATAGATAGATAGATAGATAGATAGATAGATAGATAGATAGATAAAAACATCGATGGATAGATGGATGACCTGATATAATGGATCGAAAATTTAATCAATGGATGGTTAGAATGCTGGATGGATAAGTGAATTGATTGATAAATTAAAAAATCGATGGATGGATAAATATAAAAATGGATGGATAGATGTGATTGATGGGATATATAATGGATGAATGTGTGGATGGATGTTTAGTAGAAATAATGGATTGAATGAATGAATCAAAAGATACATCTATTTATGGATGGATGGATAAATAGGTGGATACATGGATGTATAGATGGATAAACAGCTGGAATCCATGTGATTCTCATTTCCCTAATCGTAACTTAAAAAAAAAATACACGAGTCAATTAACACATTAACAAAATGTTGTCTTATTACACCAAACCAGACACAGACAACCTTCATTATAATGAGCACATTACTCCGCTGATTTCAAATCTAGATAACAAAAGACGGGCATTAAGCAATTATCGATTCACGTCTGAGATAACAGCGTGCTTCAGTGTCCGCGTTTATCTAACAACAGTAATTGAAAACTCAGAACCATGTCCGCAGACATACCCACGGACATACAACACAGGATCATTCTGTTGGTTCCATAATATTGGTTTTCATGTCTGGGCTTGTTATTATTCTAACGCGATCAGATAAGAATAGGACAATTAGTTCAATATTGACTTTTCTCCTTTAGAAAGACATTCTCTGAGATCGCAAATGCTGAGAACAGAACTTTTGGTACATTTTTGTCTCTGTGAATTAATGGTTGGAAACAAAGAATCTGATTTAACCTCGTGTCTTTTGTATAAAATAAATAGATCTAGAAGTCTGTTTTAGAACAGTGTTTGTTTTTTTTTAGTTTCAATACCATTAATGTTTTATCCTGACCATTCATGCATAACGTAGAGACAATATGGAGAACAACGCTTGCACCAGGGGCAATTTTTTTACTATTATTGCTATTGTACGGCACGTCTTCCGCGGTGTTAAATGTAATCAATGTAATGATCATGAGGTAACCTTCAACCAAATCAGGAACACCGGCGAAAGGCCAAACAATCAATAAATAGTAGTCGACGATAGTATCAAAAAATCATGAATACTTTAATACTTAGGAAGGGATCCGTCCAATGTCTTTCCGTAAATCCGTATATCTATTCTTTATTTCTACTGCTCTACACGAGGCGTCTTCTTAGGTGTCACTTAGAGCGTTCTTGTTTTTTAAAGATCTGTCACAAGACTTGTCGCTAATTAAAACTTTCCCCTTATTCCCGAAACAAATAACTAAATCCTGTCATAACAAAAGGCAGTTGGTCGTTGTGGTGGCCACATGACACCCCTGTGAGCCGTGGGCCACAGAATCAGATGGGATGGTCTGAAAGGGGAACTTTACTTATCATGACCTATATATGTTTCTGTTTAATTTTCAAACATTTATTTGGAAGTGAAAATCTATATAGTTCGTCCATCGTGGTTCGATGATGACCACTTTGTCATCCAGGGGGCTGAGGGCTTTGCACTGTGCCTCCTCGTGTGGCTGGTGAGACCTATGTGAGCCCGGAATTTTCGGCTACACACTGGGCAGGTTATTCCAGCTGGAGCTAGTGTCATTGGCCTTGCTTTTCTTCTCTGGCGTTTTTCTTCTGCCAGCGTTGTTCTCTTTTCCTCAGCAACCTTGTGCGCCAGTTTTCACAGCGCGACGCCATGATGCTCTGTCATGTGCTTCTGTCTCCCAGGTGGCTGGGTCTATATTGAACGCCTTCACAGAAACTTTGAGGGTGTCCCTGAAGCGCTTTCTTTGACCACCTTGCGAGCACTTTCCTTCGCTTAATTGGCCATAAAAGTAAAAATGTAATGCAGTGATGCCCAACCTAATTCGACTTGCGGGCCATTTTAATTCCTAACACTCGTGTCTCGGTCCAGATCAAGGGATTGGTACACAAACGAAATGAAATTGACTGACAGCAATTTTATTAGAAACCCGTGGCGCTCTAGTACTTTCATTAATTAATTTTATCCCTTTTTTAAGCGTCAAAAAGTAGCTTCATTTTTCTACATGCGAACAACAATGTAGCTATATTTACCATTGATTCATTTTCTTGTCTCTTTTTGGTAAATATTCCCTTCGATCCTCCAAACTCTTGGCCTAGTTTAACAATCTTTTATTCGAGGCTTAATTAAATAATGCCGACATATTTGTTTGACAATACCCTTTGTTTCTGGCTTCTTATCCTTTACTTGATCTGCTTTATCATCACTAAAACATAAGCAGAAACAATCTTCATCAATCTCAATCACTGCTTTTCCCACTGGAGGATTGTTATGCATTAACACACATTTCTTATTTAGGATTGGAGGCAGCAATAACATTGTTTTGTTTGAGCCTCCATCACAAGAAGGTAATAAAGAAGAGTTAACTATTAAAGGATTAAGTAAGGTATTTAATTGTAATATTATTGGTACACAAAGTATGCAATTTTGATAACCCTAATTAGCACATGCGAGGGGTTGAGATCATTATGATGTAATGAAACACACAACGACAAAAAAATAATAATAATTTCGGAATATGAAACCTTAGCAGAACAGCTGAGCCAGCTGGTTTTTTAACCAGCCACATTTTGTTTATAAAAGAGAACATGTTGGCCTCTTATCGTGTTTCACAAAAAGATAAAGATCCGTTCACTTTTTATGGTAGATTCCATATTCTGAGTCTAAAAAGTACAAAAGTTAAAGGTCATGGTAACAATCTATCAGAGAAAACGTGAAGCCCCCATCAAAGGTAAAGAAACGTTTTTAATTTATTTTTTTTTTGGGGTAGGGGGGGAAGGGGATTTTCTACACTTTGTGCTGACGTTTCGGCGGGCCGGATGGAACAACGTTGCGGACCGAATCTGGGCCGCGGGCCGTATTTTTGGGCATCACTGATCTTATCTCCATGTTGAGATTTTTTTACGCTTCAAAGAGCTAAAAAAAAATTATTATGCAGAGCTAAAAAAAAGCAACAAAAATTATCATATTCCTATTTAAAAACAAACAGAGTAATAACGCCTCCTTTATTTTGTGTACACCGGATACACCAAAAAGCTACTATATATTGTTTTTCCGTCATGTATGAAAATGTCCAATGTTTCGGGGGGACTGTATAAAGGTTCATTCATTAGAACTCTTTCTTTGTCTGTGTGGGACAGTGATACGTCATTGCCAAGGAAGTTTCCACCGAGATGGTACAATAAGCACTGGCAGAAGGGGGAATCATTTTGTGAACATGTTTTCTTCATTTCTGAAGGAGCTCGCCGGATTGTTTGCTCAGCTGTTCTGCTAAGTTTCATATTCCGAAATTATAACATTTTTTTTGTTGTGTTTCATTACATGATAATGATCTCAACCCCTCGCATTTGCTAATTTGGGTTATCAAAAATGCATTATTTGTTAACCAATAAAATAACAATTAAATACCTTACTTAATACTTTTTCAATTAGCTCTTCAAGGTTGAATCAAAAGGAATCAAACATTAATAGAATTATCAATATAGAATTAATATTTGACTTGTATTGGGAGGTACTTGATGTGTTCTACTTCGCACTCAAAAGTCCTCGACACCTTGTTTTATAGCCCCTTTATTATCTACTAGATAATTGTATGTATATATCATATATGTTTGTTTATGTGGGTGCGATCATGATTGTATTAGTGTGCATTTAATTTTATTCTTGGTTAGTTACCCTTTAGGTGTTCATTTGCTAATCCTTTTATCATTTTTCTGTCTCTGATGGTTTCAATATTTATTCAGCATATCTTTGCTTTAAACGAAAAGAAAAAATTATTATTATAGTTTTGTAAGCGAAGAATTTGACCAAATGAAGGCGTTACATGGCAAAGAATGTTGTTTTTCAGTCTGTGGTAATTCTAACAGAACTCCAGGACCTCTCGGTGTCAACTGGTGGAGATTAGCTGTCCCGGGACTTCATTGGGGAAAACATTATCGACAGCCAGACATACTGGAATGCATATTTAATCTTAGATTATATCCTGTCCTCCATGTTCCTCATGAGCTCACTACAATGCTGTGTTTCCTCATTCTTGTGTTGACGACAAGTTAACATCTTGAAACCGGTACCGGTCTGTCAACTTGTGGAGGCTTCTCTACTTGTTCTTTGGGGAAGCGGTCATAGTAATAGAGTTCAGCCTGTATACATAGGCGTGGGACTTATGACTGAGTAATGTACACGAATATTTTTTTGTGTTGATTAGCCCGCTTTGTGGGACATAACAACAGTTTCAGGAATTCAATCGCACCAACAAAAACATTTATTTTTCTTGGAACCTTTGGGCTTCCGTAGGAAACAAGGACAGATCCTTCCGAAAGAATCCCAAAAACTTCGTTTGTCTACAGAAAAGGACAACCCAGTGATCGTCAAGTTTGGACAGTTTATGAACAATTTCAACGTTGTGTAAACCGTAAACTTATGTTAGTGTCTTATGTGTTGTTGGCTATGTCAACTCTTCAGTACTAAAAAAAAAAAAAAGTTATTGCTGCCTCCAGTTCTTAAGAAGAGGTGGATGATGGTAGCATTGAGATTGAAGAAGATCAATCAAAGGATAAGAAGCCAGAAGATAATGCTTTCTCTGAGAAAGGTGAATGTTACTGCATATATGCTGCTGATTCCAATGAAGAGGAAAATGCTGATGTAGTGGATCCTTTTGTTGAGTTGAAAGAGAAATGTGCAGAGAAGCCTGAAGGTGCTAAATACAAACAGAAATTAGGTGAGTGTACAGCTAGAGTAGAGAGTCGGAGCAAGACGCCCTGAAACTTGTACTGAAGAACTCATTGACTGTTTACATTGTGTAGATCATTGTGCATCAAATTATATATTTTTCAAGTTGAAGCAGTCTACACTGAACAGATGTAGTGAGCTGATCAAGAATGTGTTGCTCAAGTTGAAGCAGTCTACACTGAACAGATGTAGTGAGTTGATCAAGAATGTGTTGCTCAAGTTGAAGCAGTCTACACTGAACAGATGTAGTGAGCTGATCAAGAATGTGTTGCTCAAGTTGAAGCAGTCTACACTGAACAGATGTAGTGAGCTGATCAAGAATGTGTTGCTCAAGTTGAAGCAGTCTACACTGAACAGATGTAGTGAGCTGATCAAGAATGTGTTGCTCAAGTTGAAGCAGTCTACACTGAACAGATGTAGTGAGCTGATCAAGAATGTGTTGCTCAAGTTGAAGCAGTCTACACTGAACAGATGTAGTGAGCTGATCAAGAATGTGTTGCTCAAGTTGAAGCAGTCTACACTGAACAGATGTAGTGAGCTGATCAAGAATGTGTTGCTCAAGTTGAAGCAGTCTACACTGAACAGATGTAGTGAGCTGATCAAGAATGTGTTGCTCAAGTTGAAGCAGTCTACACTGAACAGATGTAGTGAGCTGATCAAGAATGTGTTGCTCAAGTTGAAGCAGTCTACACTGAACAGATGTAGTGAGCTGATCAAGAATGTGTTGCTCAAGTTGAAGCAGTCTACACTGAACAGATGTAGTGAGCTGATCAAGAATGTGTTGCTCAAGTTGAAGCAGTCTACACTGAACAGATGTAGTGAGCTGATCAAGAATGTGTTGCTCAAGTTGAAGCAGTCTACACTGAACAGATGTAGTGAGCTGATCAAGAATGTGTTGCTCAAGTTGAAGCAGTCTACACTGAACAGATGTAGTGAGTTGATCAAGAATGTGTTGCTCAAGTTGAAGCAGTCTACACTGAACAGATGTAGTGAGTTGATCAAGAATGTGTTGCTCAAGTTGAAGCAGTCTACACTGAACAGATGTAGTGAGCTGATCAAGAATGTGTTGCTCAAGTTGAAGCAGTCTACACTGAACAGATGTAGTGAGCTGATCAAGAATGTGTTGCTCAAGTTGAAGCAGTCTACACTGAACAGATGTAGTGAGCTGATCAAGAATGTGTTGCTCAAGTTGAAGCAGTCTACACTGAACAGATGTAGTGAGCTGATCAAGAATGTGTTGCTCAAGTTGAAGCAGTCTACACTGAACAGATGTAGTGAGCTGATCAAGAATGTGTTGCTCAAGTTGAAGCAGTCTACACTGAACAGATGTAGTGAGCTGATCAAGAATGTGTTGCTCAAGTTGAAGCAGTCTACACTGAACAGATGTAGTGAGCTGATCAAGAATGTGTTGCTCAAGTTGAAGCAGTCTACACTGAACAGATGTAGTGAGTTGATCAAGAATGTGTTGCTCAAGTTGAAGCAGTCTACACTGAACAGATGTAGTGGAGCTGATCAAGAATGTGTTGCTCAAGTTGAAGCAGTCTACACTGAACAGATGTAGTGAGCTGATCAAGAATGTGTTGCTCAAGTTGAAGCAGTCTACACTGAACAGATGTAGTGAGCTGATCAAGAATGTGTTGCTCAAGTTGAAGCAGTCTACACTGAACAGATGTAGTGAGCTGATCAAGAATGTGTTGCTCAAGTTGAAGCAGTCTACACTGAACAGATGTAGTGAGCTGATCAAGAATGTGTTGCTCAAGTTGAAGCAGTCTACACTGAACAGATGTAGTGAGCTGATCAAGAATGTGTTGCTCAAGTTGAAGCAGTCTACACTGAACAGATGTAGTGAGCTGATCAAGAATGTGTTGCTCAAGTTGAAGCAGTCTACACTGAACAGATGTAGTGAGCTGATCAAGAATGTGTTGCTCAAGTTGAAGCAGTCTACACTGAACAGATGTAGTGAGCTGATCAAGAATGTGTTGCTCAAGTTGAAGCAGTCTACACTGAACAGATGTAGTGAGCTGATCAAGAATGTGTTGCTCAAGTTGAAGCAGTCTACACTGAACAGATGTAGTGAGCTGATCAAGAATGTGTTGCTCAAGTTGAAGCAGTCTACACTGAACAGATGTAGTGAGCTGATCAAGAATGTGTTGCTCAAGTTGAAGCAGTCTACACTGAACAGATGTAGTGAGCTGATCAAGAATGTGTTGCTCAAGTTGAAGCAGTCTACACTGAACAGATGTAGTGAGCTGATCAAGAATGTGTTGCTCAAGTTGAAGCAGTCTACACTGAACAGATGTAGTGAGCTGATCAAGAATGTGTTGCTCAAGTTGAAGCAGTCTACACTGAACAGATGTAGTGAGCTGATCAAGAATGTGTTGCTCAAGTTGAAGCAGTCTACACTGAACAGATGTAGTGAGCTGATCAAGAATGTGTTGCTCAAGTTGAAGCAGTCTACACTGAACAGATGTAGTGAGCTGATCAAGAATGTGTTGCTCAAGTTGAAGCAGTCTACACTGAACAGATGTAGTGAGCTGATCAAGAATGTGTTGCTCAAGTTGAAGCAGTCTACACTGAACAGATGTAGTGAGCTGATCAAGAATGTGTTGCTCAAGTTGAAGCAGTCTACACTGAACAGATGTAGTGAGCTGATCAAGAATGTGTTGCTCAAGTTGAAGCAGTCTACACTGAACAGATGTAGTGAGTTGATCAAGAATGTGTTGCTCAAGTTGAAGCAGTCTACACTGAACAGATGTAGTGAGTTGATCAAGAATGTGTTGCTCAAGTTGAAGCAGTCTACACTGAACAGATGTAGTGGAGCTGATCAAGAATGTGTTGCTCAAGTTGAAGCAGTCTACACTGAACAGATGTAGTGAGCTGATCAAGAATGTGTTGCTCAAGTTGAAGCAGTCTACACTGAACAGATGTAGTGAGCTGATCAAGAATGTGTTGCTCAAGTTGAAGCAGTCTACACTGAACAGATGTAGTGAGCTGATCAAGAATGTGTTGCTCAAGTTGAAGCAGTCTACACTGAACAGATGTAGTGAGCTGATCAAGAATGTGTTGCTCAAGTTGAAGCAGTCTACACTGAACAGATGTAGTGAGCTGATCAAGAATGTGTTGCTCAAGTTGAAGCAGTCTACACTGAACAGATGTAGTGAGCTGATCAAGAATGTGTTGCTCAAGTTGAAGCAGTCTACACTGAACAGATGTAGTGAGCTGATCAAGAATGTGTTGCTCAAGTTGAAGCAGTCTACACTGAACAGATGTAGTGAGTTGATCAAGAATGTGTTGCTCAAGTTGAAGCAGTCTACACTGAACAGATGTAGTGAGTTGATCAAGAATGTGTTGCTCAAGTTGAAGCAGTCTACACTGAACAGATGTAGTGAGCTGATCAAGAATGTGTTGCTCAAGTTGAAGCAGTCTACACTGAACAGATGTAGTGAGCTGATCAAGAATGTGTTGCTCAAGTTGAAGCAGTCTACACTGAACAGATGTAGTGAGCTGATCAAGAATGTGTTGCTCAAGTTGAAGCAGTCTACACTGAACAGATGTAGTGAGCTGATCAAGAATGTGTTGCTCAAGTTGAAGCAGTCTACACTGAACAGATGTAGTGAGCTGATCAAGAATGTGTTGCTCAAGTTGAAGCAGTCTACACTGAACAGATGTAGTGAGCTGATCAAGAATGTGTTGCTCAAGTTGAAGCAGTCTACACTGAACAGATGTAGTGAGCTGATCAAGAATGTGTTGCTCAAGTTGAAGCAGTCTACACTGAACAGATGTAGTGAGCTGATCAAGAATGTGTTGCTCAAGTTGAAGCAGTCTACACTGAACAGATGTAGTGAGTTGATCAAGAATGTGTTGCTCAAGTTGAAGCAGTCTACACTGAACAGATGTAGTGAGTTGATCAAGAATGTGTTGCTCAAGTTGAAGCAGTCTACACTGAACAGATGTAGTGAGCTGATCAAGAATGTGTTGCTCAAGTTGAAGCAGTCTACACTGAACAGATGTAGTGAGTTGATCAAGAATGTGTTGCTCAAGTTGAAGCAGTCTACACTGAACAGATGTAGTGAGCTGATCAAGAATGTGTTGCTCAAGTTGAAGCAGTCTACACTGAACAGATGTAGTGAGTTGATCAAGAATGTGTTGCTCAAGTTGAAGCAGTCTACACTGAACAGATGTAGTGAGCTGATCAAGAATGTGTTGCTCAAGTTGAAGCAGTCTACACTGAACAGATGTAGTGAGTTGATCAAGAATGTGTTGCTCAAGTTGAAGCAGTCTACACTGAACAGATGTAGTGGAGCTGATCAAGAGTGTGTTGCTCAAGTTGAAGCAGTCTACACTGAACAGATGTAGTGAGTTGATCAAGAATGTGTTGCTCAAGTTGAAGCAGTCTACACTGAACAGATGTAGTGGAGCTGATCAAGAATGTGTTGCTCAAGTTGAAGCAGTCTACACTGAACAGATGTAGTGAGTTGATCAAGAATGTGTTGCTCAAGTTGAAGCAGTCTACACTGAACAGATGTAGTGGAGCTGATCAAGAGTGTGTTGCTCAAATTGAAGCAGTCTACACTGAACAGATGTAGTGGAGCTGATCAAGAGTGTGTTGCTCAAGTTGAAGCAGTCTACACTGAACAGATGTAGTGAGCTGATCAAGAATGTGTTGCTCAAGTTGAAGCAGTCTACACTGAACAGATGTAGTGAGTTGATCAAGAATGTGTTGCTCAAGTTGAAGCAGTCTACACTGAACAGATGTAGTGAGTTGATCAAGAATGTGTTGCTCAAGTTGAAGCAGTCTACACTGAACAGATGTAGTGGAGCTGATCAAGAGTGTGTTGCTCAAGTTGAAGCAGTCTACACTGAACAGATGTAGTGGAGCTGATCAAGAGTGTGTTGCTCAAGCTCCGCCTGATAAATATCTCTGTTGGATAACTAGATGGATCGAAAGAACTAGTTCTTAAATAGATTAAATACAATTTGTAATATTAGTATAAACATGAATCTGGCTAGCATACTAGGAAGTTTTCCAATGGTCAAGTCATCCTTGGAATAGACTTGTACTGACTGATGTATTACTGATGCATTAAAAAAAAATCGTGGATGTGTTAACCTGTTTGTGTATTATTGTAAGTGAAAGTATAATCTGAATAAACCACATAATAATTATAAAATATATCGAGACAGAGAAACTAAAAAAAAAAAAAGAAAATCAAAACAAACTGCATTGTGGGATGGACGTCCATGTCACCAATTTCAATTGAAAAAAATCATTTTTTAAAAATAAAGCTTATATAGTGGGAACAACTCCGTACTTACAAGTATATCTCTAAGTAATGTCGAAGCTATTTCCTTTGTTCGAAATCTAACACAAGTGCTAATAATTAATTGACTAATTGGTTAATTTGTTAATTGATTCATGTTTTGTTAGGTACAATAAATATTTGTTTAAAGCTTCAACTTGATCCGAGAATAGGTGTTAGAGAAATAACATGGGAGGTACTCAAGGATTAATTTTCTTAGATGGTATCAAACAGAATAACTTATTACCAGTAATTAGTTGACTAATTGGTTTTTTTTTTTTTTGTATTGATTCGTGCATTGTCTACGCTGTTACGATACGATTAGGTATTAGTTTTTTGTTTCGTTAACAGGGGGAAGTTTTGACTTAGAGACAATGACGCGACAAGTAAAAAACAATACTAGGATTTTAGTAAGAATAGCGAAATGTAAACAGACTACCTTTGACGGCTTTAGAGAGACATGCAGCTTTTATGATCGTAGAGATTTGGCTTGACGACATTCGACTGTTCCCTTTTGTTATTATTAAACTTATTCGATATGTGCTATCAGCCTCAAGTAACTTCTATTGTTGGCCTTTCGCCTGTGGTATTGGATTTCGTGATTTAAGTGTTACCCCCGTTTGACTTAGCTGCATCATACACAGTGCGGAAGCGCCTAACAACGCCAATGAATTATTGTGAAATATTTCAACTTGATCAGAGAATGGGTGTGAGAGAAATAACGTCTGTAAACTTTTTATTAAACAGGCAGACAGACAGACAGACAGAACTGTTACAAGCTTTGTAAAAAGACGTACTACCGACGACGTCGCCAGGAAAGACAACTCAGACGTTCTACTGCTTCAAAGAATCTCTAGGATTGTTTTTGTTTCTGTTTTTTTTTTTCGCGTCACCATCATTCTGTCATTAGTTCTTGCTTCGTGTTGCCATTGGCAACGCGGCATGGGGAGGCATACATCAAATCAATTGAATAATTGTGTTAAAGTGTTCGATGTGAACAAAAAAAATTAAGAAAGGAAAAAAAAACAACTTTTCCTTATAAAGCATAAAAGCATTTCGTTGAGGTGCGTTCCAATAACACCAGTTTCACAAATACAGTTTTGCTTCTTTAAGTTATGTTATGTTTTTTCATTACTGCGCAATGAGTGTTCATCAGAACCAGTGTGGTGATTAGGTTTGTGTATAGGATTGTAAACTGCAGTTGCTACAACCTGGGTTATAAGATTCAAGGAATTCTATGTTTATTTATTAATTTTACTTTTTTTTTATTGGTCCATTGGTTGGGACAGAGTGACGGCCCTTGAGCTTTGTGACTTGTTGACAAGGGACCGGAGTTTTTTGATAGCATAGTAGCAGCCATTATAAGGCAGTTCTGATAGTTAATGTACATTTAGGAATTCAGCTTTGTTGGCGTTATCTACAGTTATAATTTATTCCTATCGCTTTATTAAATATTTCTTATTTCTAATGCATCCCTGGTGTTCTTGAAGCATTGCATACGTAATGTATCCGTGTCAAAGTCATAGGCTAGGAGTTCACAACAATCACAACTAGTCTGTTCATTCCGCTGCGGTGCAGGCTAAATATCAAATCTGCTATTTACTTTGTTAACGGAGGCCATCGACTAGAAGAAAAACAGCTTGCAAATTACTTTTTTTTTTTTTGGGGGGGGGGGGGGGGGAGTGGCGGAGGTAAAGCGCTTGGCTTCTGAATCGGGAGTTCCGGGTTCGAATCCTGGGGAAGACTGGGATTTTTTTTTAATTCGGGATCCTTGGGCGCCTCGGAGTCTTCTCAGCTCTTATGGGTACCTGACATAAGTTGGGAAAAGTAAAGGCGGTTGGTCGTTGTGCTGGCCACATGGTACCCTCGTTAACCATGGGCCATTGAAAAAGATCTGCCCTATAGATCCCAAGGTCTGAAGGGGAACTTTACTTTTTTTTGGGAAGTGGGTGGAGGATTGAACCTACCTCTACCCCCTAACTTACGTCCTTGGAATTGGCGAACTGTAGTTTTGTTTTAGTTTTTCTCAGGCTGTTAATTGAAGTATTGTAGAACTACTTTAGTCGTAGATCGCAGTGACTGGTAGGACTTCCTTGCACTTGCCCCTGTCAGACACACGAACAAGTTTGGTTGAAGAAACAATGTCAAGTCTACAGCTGTTTAGCTCTGTTGCCAATATTAGATTAAGTAGAAGTCTCAGACTTTTGACTTTAGGCTTCCAAAAATCTGGACATATCGTTCCAACATGAATCTCAAAGTTCTAAACTTTAGGTTTCCAAAAGTCTGGACATATCATTCCAACATGAATCTCAAAGTTCTAAGCTTTAAGCTTCCAAAATTCTGGACATATCGTTTTCCTGCCTTAATTCCAACATGAATCTCAAAGTTCTAAACTTTAGGCTTCCAGAAGTCTGGACCTATTGTTCCAACATGAATCTCAAAGTTCTAAACTTAAGGCTTCCAAAAGTCTGGACATATGGTCCAACATGAATCTCAAAGTTCTAAACTTTAGGCTTCCAAAAGTCTGGAATATTGTTTTCCTCCCTATATTCCAACATGAATCTCAAAGTTCTGGAGATAAGCCTTCCAAAAGTCTGAATACCAACACGAATCTCAAAGTTCTGCCCAAAGATCGCTGGAAAGACTTCTTTCAACAACTAAGCAATACGGGACACAAGGAAAGCATAAAAATTTTTTTGAAAAAGAATACCTCCTTTATACATTTTATAGGGCGAATATTTTATATTTATAACTAGTGAATGTTAAAATTTTAATGATATGCCTAGAGATCTAGACTAGAAGAAGATGCGTAAAATGTTCCTAACCTAAACATTAATTTATTAACATCTTGAATTACAAATGCAAACATCTTATCTTATCTTATCTTACATATTACAGACGTTACTACAAAAAGAAAGATGATTACGTCCTACGCGTCATGCATATTAATCAAAGACTTAAATTCTGCCAAGTCACTGGTTTTCCTGGCTAGCTCAGGCAACCCATTCCATGCTCTAATAGCCTTAGAGAAGAAGGAGTATTTGTACAAATTTGTCCTAGAATATGGGACGAGGAATGTGCCTTTATCTTTGTGTCTTTCTGAGTATTTTATTAAATTTTGTTTTTGTATTTGAAGATTATGGTTCAGTATTTTATGTATAATTGCTACTTTACTTTTGAGTCTTCTGTCCTGAAGGCTTTCTAAATTTAGTGATTTTACTAATGGTGTTACTCTAGTCAAATGTGAATATTCGTTAATTATGAATCTCACTGCTCTATTTTGTGTCTGTTCCAGTTTCTTAATGCTTTTTTGAGTTCAGGGGTCCTAAACACAGGATGAATATTCTATTAATGGCCTAAACAGGGTTAAATAACATTTTAGTTTTATGTTCTTATTTGATTTATAGAAATTTCTTTTAATAAACCCCAATGCTTTGTTTGAGTTTTTGATAGTTTTATCAATACGGGGATTCCACAAAAATTCCATGACAGTTTTTTTATTTATCATGACACCACGGTGTTTTGCGTTTTTATTCTGTGTTACTGGTTACATATAATTACATATAATATATGTAGAACATTTCAATATCCGAGGACGTATTGTCCGTTCATGATATTTTCTAGTTTTCTAGCACATTTAAATATTTATTTATTTTTTTACTTTGAAAAATTATAACGATCAAATTAGAATTTTTCCATTTTGACTAAAGAGCTAGTAATTCTTTTTTCAACTGTTAAATTTCTAGGAAATTCTAGATCTGGGTCCACCCAGGTCTCAGTTTCCATGAAGGTACGTATTGCAATGCATAGAAGGATAAACAATAAACCATTATAAGCTTCATAAAGTAGGAATTACTTTTAAATTACTTGTTCTTTGTTTTTTTTTAATTCATCTAATCACTAGTTGATTTCATGTACAAAAAAAAACACATACATTATTAAGTTTCGTGGTTTTCTTGGGATTTTTACGACTTTCCTTGTGTCCTCTGACTAAAGCGTGTCTCAGCCGTTGAGGCTAGAAGACCGGAAATTGTTCAACTCGCTTTTCATATATACACTAATCTTTGATCCACGTTCCGGGGCCCACGCGAGCCTCAGAAACACGAAACGTGACATTTCCGGTAAGATGGCCGCACGGCTGGCTATTACAGAAAACACATTGTATTATATATTGAGTGGTCGTTCTTTGACTTGGCACATTTAAAGCTACTATATATTGTTAATATAGAGACCCATTCTAGATCATTGATCACAGACAAAATGTATACCACGGATGTTTCGTTTGGCTTGAGCGATGATGATACTATTTAATAACATATTTAGACATTTGAAGTTGGCTTGAGGTTGAAGTGTTGCATATAAGTTGGAAGATTTAAGGATAGATTACGTAACAGAAACAAAGCGTGACAACTGATGTAGCGAATGCATTAGAACAGCGGTTCTCAACCTTTTAAGCCCGGCGACCCCTTTTTACAATCCCCCACTCTGCCGCGACCCCCTCCCCACACACACATACAGCAATAGAAGAATAGACATAAACAATCCATATTTTCGATGGTCTTAGCCGACCCCTGGCAAATCGTCATTCGATTTTATAGTGATACTAGACATATTTTACCCGCGACCCGCTTGTCTTTATTTGCGTATTACTGTCGATATAGTCACTGAGAATGTTTTTAAAACATTTAAACGAGATAATAATGTAATAAATAAAGCGAATGTGTAAATGTAAAAATAGTATGAATGAAGCCATCAAATCAAAATAGCTAATCTACTTAAATCCATTTTTTTCAAATTAAAACATTTGCTTGTAGGCCTACATATATTTGATTTAAATTTGAGATGAATAGACTTAATTTTGTATGTTCATGTGTTAAAGTATAAAGTAGATCTTGAGGTAGACATAGATCTAGATCTAGACTAATCTAGAGTTAAAGATTGGCTTTTCTAGAGTTCATTCTGTGCTGCGTGAAGGCTTTGCTCTGCGCATGCGTGACCTTTTTTCATGAGTGAATATAGGCCTATCTCAACACGGCTACGCAGCTTTAGCGAACAGCGAACGAATGTATTAAAAATGCTTTAGAAAAACAAATTTGAATGTTAATTTGAATAAAATATGAAATGAATGGACTATAATTAGTATGTTCATGCGTTAAAGCATAAAACTATCTTTGCGAAAAGAAGTTTGATCATCTTAGAGTTCAATAAGAGTTTTAGACCTAGAAATAGACTCATTAGAGAGATGTGTTAATGTGTAACCATTTGGTAATGTCTAATGAAAGAATGTGCATCGGGATATCTAAATTCGCAGCTTTAGTGAATAATTAAAAGACTTACCGAACAATTCTGAAATATAATAATCCACACACACGCAGACACTTATAATTCCGATGAAAATAAGATAAGAGACAGAGACGAGACGTCAACAAAATCCTTGACTGAAAGTAGGAGCAGGACTTGAACACACTAGATCTAGTTGTTTGTTGTTTTTGTTTTGTTTTGTGTTTCGAAATTTCCACACGGGTTGTCGTCCTTGGATATGTAGACCTTTAGGATTGTAACCAAATTAAATTAAAGTGAAATTCCAAATTGTCCTTTTAATATGCCGTATACATATTGTTTCGCAGAATTATCTTATCTTATCTTATATAATACAGACGTTACTTCAAAAAAGATGATTACGTCCTACGCATCATGCATTTAGTCATGCATATTAACCAATGACTTAAATTCTGCCAAGTCACTGGTTTTCCTGGCTAGCTCAGGCAACCCATTCCATGCTCTAATAGCACTATGGAAGAAGGAGTATTTGTACAAATTTGTCCTAGCATATGGGATGAGGAATGTGCTTTTATCTTTGTGTCTTTCAGAGTATTTTATTAAATTTTGTTTTTGTATTTGAAGATTATGGTTCATTGTTGTAGGTATAGTTGCTACTTTACTTTTGAGTCTTCTGTCCTGAATGTGATTTAATTGCTTCGAAATGAGTCTGGACAAGTCTGAATAATTTATAACGGATTTGAGGAGAAACTCTTTAGTGAAGCATTTGTTTCCCTTTTAAAAATGTTTGTTTACAAAATATTCTCGTGGCAAGCATCGTTTTACAAGACTAGAGAAGAGATGGGTTAAGAAGATTAGATCTACATTCGGTTAATGACATTTTTTAGAGTTGTTGTATTCCATACGGTGGGACAAATCATTATAAGTTCTCTTTTTGTCTGTCAATGTGATAATTGATGCGAAAGTTTGCAAGATGATTTAGGCGTTTCTAGCGTATGTGTAGAGTGTGTGTAGCAGGTGTGTAGAGGATGTGGCGTGTTGTTCAGAGACTTGAGTGAGAACTACGGCGACCAGAACTATTTTTCATATGTTGAAGTGTGACAGGCGTAATAATCACAACTCTTCAGTACTTGAACACGGCTAATGTTTATTTGCATTCACCTTCTCCTAGGCCTTAGATCAGTGATTCCCAAAGTGGTCAATATCGACCCCCATGGGTACACGAAAACTTCCAGGGGGTCTACAATAGTAAAAAAAAAAAATGAATTGGGGTCAATGAGATGTTAATAGGGTCTAGGATAGTGGATCTCATTTAAGCAAGTCGAGACTTTAAATTTTATTTTAAATTATGTTACCTCATACAAAAAAAATATGATTTTTACTTTAGTTAATCCTTTGAATTTTAACCCTGTTATTCGAATGATTTTTTTTTTAATTATATTTTCAAATGTCAATATTGTTTAAATAGCTTAATTAGACTTAAACTGAGGTCCTCCCGCCATGTTCGACGAATATGGTGTCATGCTGTATCCTTAGAAATAAAATGAAAATAATATTAAAAATGGACGACTCGCACAAAAGAAATGTAGACAGCTTAGTGTTGATTATTTTAAATTTGACTTTATTCCTTCTTTGATTGCCTTTTATTTATTGTTTCATTATTACTTTGTTTATTAATAATTTTCTCAGACCCTTTTTTTCTATGGCGCAGTGTGGACAACAAACCCATAGCCACTTTTTTGTCTCTCTGTGATTATGTAAGGGCAAGAACACCGCACTTACAACTAAATATCTCGATAATGTAGATGCTATTATTATTACTCGATATCAAACTAAATAATTAATTACCAATAATTAAATGCCTAATCGATTAATGTCTTAGTTCATTCGTGTTTTGTTAGGTACATGAAATAATTGCTTAGTTTTCCACTTGATCCGAGAATGGGTGTGGGAGAAATAACGTGTACAATTATCTAAGGGAACCAAACCCAACATATTTAGCCATATCTGTGATTACTTAAGGATATATTTCCCTTGTTGGGGAAACAGTTTCAAACAAAATAATTAATTACCAGTAATAAATTGACTAAATATTTTATTGTTTCTTTTCTTTTTTTTTTTTGTTGTTGATTTATATTTTATCTCTATGAATAATTGCGCAAACTTTCAACCTGATCCGAAAATGGGTGTGGTAGAAATAATATGTTCAAACGTTGCACCAGACAGACAGAGTGAGCTTATTTTTAAAAAAAAAAGACAAATCTATTAACGTCGACTTGTAGACTTTCATTAGATGGTTTTAAAAGAAGCAGATCTCATCACACACGAGTGGGAACACATTAGTTGCTACACTCCACTCCGCACAGCTTTAAAAGTAATTATTTAATGGAAAATTTATAAGCTTGTTATCAAAGTAGCTAAAATAAAGAGGTTCTTGAAATAAAAAAAAATATTGCTGTAAAGTGAATAAACTCTAAAGCCTAGAATATTTTAGATGCACACACACAAAAATTAAATAGGAATTCATTGTAGTTCGTGATTAGGACGTAATCATCTTCTTTTTTGAAGTAACGTCTGTATTATATAAGATAAGAAGATAAGTTCAAACATTATCTATCAAATATAAATTTATAATCTTTCTCTCTCTCCCTGTCTCTCCCTTTGTTTCTATCTCACTGTCTCTCTCTCGTACTCCCTGCCTCTCCCTTTCTTTGTTTCTATCTCACTGTCTCTGTCTCGTACTCCCTGTCTCTCCCTCTCTTTGTTTCTATCTCACTGTCTCTCTCTCGTACTCTCTGTCTCTCCTCTCTTTGTTTCTATCTCACTGTCTCTCTCGTACTCCCTGTCTCTCCCTCTCTTTTTTTCTATCTCACTGTCTCTCTCTCGTTCTCCCTGTTTTCCCTCTCTTTGTTTCTATCTCACTGTCTCTCTCTCATACTCCCTGTCTCTCCTCTCTTTGTTTATATCTCACTGTCTCTCTCGTACTCCCTGTCTCTCCTCTCTTTGTTTCTATCTCACTGTCTCTCTCTCGTACTCCCTGTCTCTCCCTCTCTTTGTTTCTATCTCACTGTCTCTCTCTCGTTCTAGCTGTTTTCCCTCTCTTTGTTTCTATCTCACTGTCTCTCTCTCGTACTCCCTGTCTCTCCCTCTCTTTGTTTCTATCTCATTGTCTCTCTCGTACTCACTGTCTCTTCTCTCTTTGTTTCTATCTCACTGTCTCTCTCACGTTCTCCCTGTTTTTCCTCTCTTTGTTTCTATCTCACTGTCTCTCTCTCGTACACCCTGTCTCTCCTCTCTTTATTTCTATCTCACTGTCTCTCTCTCTCGTTCTCCCTGTTTTTCCTCTCTTTGTTTCTATCTCACTGTCTCTCTCTCGTACTCTCTGTCTCTCCCTCTCTTTGTTTCTTTCTCACTGTCTCTCTCTCGTACTCCCTGTCTCTCCTCTCTTTGTTTCTATCTCACTGTTTCTCTCGTACTCTCTGTCTCTACCTCTTGTTGTTTCTATCTCACTGTCTCTCTCTCGTACTCCCTGTTTCTCCTCTCTTTGTTTCTATCTCACTGTCTCTCTCGTACTTTCTGTCTCCCCCTCTCTCTGTCTCCCCCTCTCTCTGTCTCCCTCTCTCTCTGTCTCCCTCTCTCTCTCTCTCTCTTGTACTCTGACTACATTCCTATCACCTACTAGACCCAAGTTTCACATTTTGACTCAACTCTTTCTCTCTCATAGTCACTCTCAATTTTCCTCTCTCACTCACACGCATACACCTCCTATATATGTCACTCACTCTGTTTCGTTCTTTCGTTCTCCATAACTCTCATTTAGAGATTGTCACGTGACCATAGAGTTTGAGTTTACGTTGTTTTTTGCCAGTGCTTAGAATGTCCTCCTGTAGTCCAATTGCTGTATTAATTCTGTTTCTAATCTCTTCATTCGTGATGCGTTCTTTGTAAGTGACTCCTTGGATCTTTCTGTAGCATCTTGGTTTCATTGCTCTTCTCGAGATCTGTAGCCAGCGTCAAGGCACTACACCTAACAGCAGAGTTTCTCGCCAAAACTCTACGCCACTCTACCGGAGAACTATCCAAGACATAGGACAGAGAGGAATGGACAGGCCTGTCTGTGAATGAAAGTCTATCCAAGACATAGGACAGAGAGGAATGGACAGGCCTGTCTGTGAATGAAAGTCTATCCAAGACATAGGACAGAGAGGAATGGACAGGCCTGTCTGTGAATGAAATTCTATCCAAGATATAGGACAGAGAGGAATGGACGGTTGACAGATCTAGTGTGGTGCCCCGATGATTCAACAGACTAGGGTATAAGTAAAGGTGAACTCTATCCCACCTACCGTTCAACCAATCTCTCAAATTATCTTCATCTCTCTCTCTCTTTTTTTCTCTCTCTCTCTCTCTCTCTCTCTCTCTCTCTGATTCAAGAGCATGCCGTATTACTTAGTGGAGGTGCTTAAAACATGTTTGCAAAGCTTACAACAACTCAGTCTGTCTGATAAATTTTGTCTCCCGCACGCATTATCTCCCACACCCATTTTCTCCCACACTCATTGTCTCCCACACTCATTGTTTCCCACACTCATTGTTTCCCACACCCATTGTCTCCCACACCCATTGTCTCCCACACCCATTGTCTCTCACACCCATTGTCTCCCACACCCATTTTCTCCCACACCCATTGTCTCCCACACCCATTTTCTCCCACACTCATTTTCTCCCACACCCATTGCCTCCCACACCCATTGTCTCCCACACCCATTGCCTCCCACACCCATTGTCTCCCACACCCATTGCCTCCCACACCCATTGCCTCCCACACCCATTTTCTCTCACACCCATTGCCTCCCACACTCATTGTCTCCCTCACCCATTGTCTTCCACACCCATTGTCTTCCACACCCATTGTCTCCCACACCCATTGCCTCCCACACCCATTGTTTCCCACACCCATTGTCTCCCACACACATTCTCGGATCTAGTTGAAACTTGACACATTCACTTACTGGTGGATACATTACATTCATCACGATAAAATAAACCAATTAGTCAATTGATTACTGGTTATTAATTATTTTGTTTGATGCCAACCAGGTGAAATTAATCCTTCAATATAAAGCAATGTGGCTAAATATTGGGGTTTTGTCCCCTAAGATAATTGTACACATTAATTCTACCACACCTATTCTTGGATCAAGTTTAAAATTTTGAACAATATTTTAATTGTACCTACAAAAACATGAATAAAATTTAAAAGTTAACAAACGAGTCAATTAAATAATGTTAATTTTTTTTTGATATCGAAAAAGGGAAACAAACTTCTCCGTTATTAAACAATACAGTTGAAAGTTTGGAGTTCTTCCTATTTATACGATTTTTAAAACGTAATCTTTTTTTAGATTTTGCTTGTTTTTGTTTTGAATATTTTTGTATTTTTTAATTATTTGTGTGTGTGTGTGTGGATATAATCGATTATAAATCGAGACAAAATATTTTTGTTCAAAGAATACAATAGGTAATTTAAGTCACAAAAGTTCTATATATTTCTTTTAATATCTCGACACACCAAGAAAATATTGACCAATCAAATCCAACTATTCCTTCTGCCTAAAGTTGTAACCTAATTATTTGACAGAGATTTCCTCTATAATTAAATGTGTCACTTCCTTCTATCAATACGGGCAGAGATTAGCAGCAGCGGAAGAGTTAACAGCCCTTTGAGATTTCGTAGAAAAACCCTTGATTCACCCGCGAGGATTCTGTACACATGGACTCAAACAAAAATGTCACATGACTTAGGCTTTACGTCATAGAGGTTCTAAGACTGTACGTACAAGACGGCTGCTAACAAAAAAAAAGAAAATTATAAAAATTCTTTGTAAAACACAAAGCTTACATTGAGTGTGACTGTATTAATTAGTTTGGATCAGTCATGTAATTATATTTGTAATAGATCTAGACTATTCTAGACTAACACTAATAAATAATATCTAGGGGAATGGTACAGTGATTGCCTTTTAAAATGCATTTTATAAAAAAAAAATTGTACGACTTGAATTCGAACTGAGGGATACAGGCTTCTCAAGCCAACACATTAACCACTATGCCAGTGAAGTTCTTATGAAACTAGAATGTTTTATAATTATCTATTGTTAGTTTTAAGCGACTACCTAATTCTCTACACGAAAAATAAATGGGATCAATTCAGCTTATTCTCCACATCTAAGTACTATTTCTTTTCTTTGTTTGATACCAAACAAAATAATTAATTACCAATAGTTAATTAACTAATTTGTTAATTTTGTTTTTATTGATTCTTCAGGTATTCAGGGATTCTTCAGAAGTAACTGTGTAAAATTTCAACTTAATCATACATTGGATATTGGAGAAATAACTTGAACAAAAATTATACCAGACAGTGTGAATTAATATAATCTTTTTGATGAGCTTGCAGAGATAGTCAGACCCGAGGGTCGCCTAAGACTAACCTACAGAGATGTCTGCAGACGAGACATGAGAACCACGGGCATCAACCAAAGTATGTGGGAGAAGATAGCCCAAGACCGGACAGCTTGTAGACAGACTACGTACTGGACCAAACATCGCCGAGTGCAAGAGAAACGAAGCTGCATCAGTCAGGAGAAAGAAAAAGAAAGCTGCCCTGTCAGCTAGCCCAAGGACAGATGCATATACATGCACGAACTGTGGCAAACTCTGTCGCTCCAGAATTAGCTTGATCAGTCACACCATATTCTTCCACGTCTCAAGACAAAACCAAAGCCAGCGACTCATCTGGGCGCATCTTTGGTCTTCCAAGATTGGGTGATCCATACATATGATTGCTTTGTGCTTCAAGCGAAAGAGCTGAGAAATTTGATTCAACTTTGCTAAAAATGCGTAAAAGTTACTACATAGCTTTCTAAAATACTTCACTAATCAATAGGTCATATCATAGACATACATAAACTATATCTAGCTATAAGAAGTAGTTTTTTTCAACCCTAACCTATGTAACGTATAATTTAATTTTTAGATCTAGATCTATTAATTGAACATAAAAAATAAGAGTACTCTCGTCTTCTAATTATTATTTTGTAATTTTTAGATACATAATCTAGAAAGATCTAGGTAATCGATTTATTTAAATGTACATAAGATGATTAAAATCAACAGACATGAATTCTTTCGATTTACGATTTTTGAAACATTATCTCAATGGAAACTAACATATAGTTATATGATTAATAGCCTATTCTAAAGAAAATCCAAGAAATGATTTTGCATTATTTCCAAACTTTGAAAACTAAAGATCATTACTTTTCTAAGACAGAAAAGATTTATTGGGGCGACTTCCATTAGAGCTTAAAAAAAGAGTTACGTACATAGAAATCTATATAGGTATGTGAATCGATCAATCGCGGACAAGAATTTGTTTCCGGTTTCCAGTCTAGTAATAGTATACGAGATTATGGTCCATACACTACACCCGGATACACCAAAATACTAGCCATTTGTGGAATTGCCTTAGTTAATACAGTGTGAATATATGTATGTATATATATATATACATATATATATATATATATATATATATATATATATATATATATATATATATATATATATATATATATATAATATATATATATATATTATACATTATAAGCCAACATTAGGTGGATTGTCGACCCTTAGAATAGATTTATCATTCTTCTGTGTTTCACTGATTTAGCTCTAATTACCTCTCCCAAAAATAAACCTAGACGTCCAGTCTTCTTTTCCCACTGACCGCAAACAGTCCGCGGGCCGTCACTTGGATATCACATGAACTGAGAATGACAAGACGTTGATCACCAGCTGTTTAAGCACATCTGCTGTACCGTGTGCAATAAAAAAAATGTCGAAGTGACCGGATGCCCCCTCCCACCTTCCCCCGTTCACTGTGAGAAAAAGAATCGTCGTTGGTCAGCTATTGGTCGATCGGAGTCCACTTCGCCATATAAGAAGTAGTTGTTTTTTTTTTGGTTGGTATTTCGGATAAACGTGAGTTGTTGTATTGTAGAGCAGGAAAGAGTGTCTAAGGAGGGATGGCGGAGTTTAAGAGGTAGGAGCGAAAGAGGGGGATAAATGATTATAATCATCATATACGAATTGTATAGGAGGACTGGACTTTTCAATCCAAAACATTGCATTTGGGATCGTAGCCAAACATAACATTTGGGATCACATTCAAACATAGCATTTGGGAACCCAGCCAAACATAGCATTTAGAATCTCAGCCAAACAAAACATTTACGACCTCAGCCAAACATAATATTTGGGATCCAAGCCTAACTGAGCGATTGGAATCACAGCCCAACATAGCATTAGGGATCCCAGACATAGGCCTGCATGACATTTAGGATCTCAGCCAATCATAGCATTTAGGATCCCAGCCAAACATAACATTTAGGATCTCAGCCAAACATAACATCTAGGATCTCAGCCAAACATAGCATTCAGGATCCCAGCAAAACATAGCATATATGGTTTCCTGCGAAACATAGCATTTAGGATCGCAACCAAACTTAGCCTTTATGATCCTTGCCTAACATAGCATTTAGGATTTCTACCAAGCACACTATTTAGCCTCCGATGCATTTTTGCATTCAGAATCCTAGCATAACAGCATTCAGGACCCAGTCAAACATAACATTTAGAACCCATGCTAAACACCTCATTTAGGATCCCAGAGTGTGTATGTGCGTGCGCGTGTGCGTGTTTGTGTGTGTGTGTTGTTTTTTTCTAGGTTATAAAGAAAAGTAAAGTTCTCCTTTCAGACCTTGCGGTCTATATGGCAAACATGTCTTCTGTTTCTTTGGCCAACGGTTTAACGAGAAGGGTGTCACGTGGCAACCGCAACGACCAACCACCTTTACTTTCCCCGAAATTAAGTCAGGTACTCATTAGAGTTGGGTGGACTCAGGGTCCCCCTAAAAATCCCGAAGTTAAAAATCCCAGTCTACACCGAGATTCAAACCCAAGAACCCATGTTTGTAAGCCAAGCGCTTAACCACTCAGCCACCGCGACCCGTAATAAAAAAAAGGGGAGTATCTATTGTTCTCTGTAGAGAGTGAGCATTCATTTAATGTCTTGTAATTTGATGCAAGGTAAGCGGCGCTGTCGTAAGCTGTGCTAAGTTCGTCAGACGACTCCAGGAAGTTGATTTCATTTCATCTCAAATTAAATGTGTCTTTATTGTAATAAAAGTTATAATCTACTTATGCTCACAAAGAAGTTATTCGAGTTATTTCAGTCTTTATAAGTTAAAATGAATAGGCCTACAGTGGTTTACTTTTCTACCACCAGTTTGCTGCTTCAAGCAAACAACCATCGACAACACCCAGGCAAACATAGAAGGTTGGATTCCAATGTAAGACCTACTACATTTAGTAAGCCACCAACAGTAGCGTTACGATCCCTTCCTAATAATTCCTAGTTCATAAATTTCAATTTGTCACAAAAATCCTTTTTTTTAAAAAAAAAAAAAAAAAAAAAGCCTATCTAAAGGCCACTAATGGAAGAACTCCCACCTTAAAACTATATATATCAATAATTACAAGTTATTTTCCGCATTCGATATCAAACAAATTAATTAATTACCGATAAGTAATTGACTAATTTGGGTATTTTTTTTTATTGATGCATGTTTTGTTTAAAGTATTAACTCGATCGGAGAATGCGTGAGGGATAAATAGCGTTAACAAATTTTTTAAGTAGACTACACCCAACAAATTTAGCCAAATATGTGAATACTGGAGGACTAGTTTCCCTTGTTTGAATCAAACAAAATTATTAATTACCAGGTATAGTTGACTAATTGGTTACTTTTTTTTTTTTAAATTGGTTCATGTCTTGTCTATGCCAATGAATAATTGTGCGAAATTTCAATTTGATCCGAGAATGGGTGTGGGAGAAATAACATGTACATACTTTTTACAAGGCAGACGGACATATAGACAGACAGACAGAGTGGGTTGATATAAACTTTGTAAAAACGACATTAACTGCTAGTTAAATTGTTTTTGGAAACTCTGCAGCTCCGATGTGAAGACATCTCCAACCAACCAATCCAAGAGTTACCAGCGATTGAAAATGACTGCTTTCAGGTCATCTACAAACCCAAAGCCTACTAATTTTACATTGACCTTCAGGTCCACCTCATAACACAATTTGTTTTTCATCCTCAACAGAAATTTAAAATCAAGAAATGAAAAAAAATAACCAAAAATTGAGGAGAAAAAAAAAAATGTCTGTATGCTTATCTTTCCTTATTGGCGGTCTCCAAACATACTCTCGGACCCAGCCCAGGGGGCAACGATTTCACGTGATTGCATTTGAAGAGTGGAGACGTTTTGGGTTGGAGAGTGAATGGCACTCACAAAAAAAAGAAAATAATAATAAAAATTCTATCATCAGATGTATTCACAGGCTGGTCTGATGGAAGCAGATAATGAAACAGACGAAATTGTTCAACATATGAACTGTGTATGAATTCTGTATAGATTTTTTTTTTAAAGGGAGTAAAGAATATAACAACAAAGAAAACACAATGCATTAGTATTGATCTAGGTTTTTCTGTGTTTTTGTATTATAATATTGTTATGTCGACAATTTAGATTTTATAATATTGTTTGTGCTTCTGAAACTCGTGATGGCTTGTCAGTATAGTTAATTGAAACATAATTGTCCTCAAAAAATAATTATTATTAAATACTAATTGTGTTATTCGAATTAATTTCATTATAGATTTTAACCTTAATGGAACACTACTTCAGATACGCGGGGTTTAAAATATGGATTTTTTAATTGAATATACGAGGTCAAACCCAAAGAGTACTAAATTTTTAGAAAAGATAGGGCTGATAATCATCTAGGAGTTCTTCTAGCAATAAAAAACACTCTTATAGCTCAAGAAATTACCTTACCTAACTCAAAAAATATAGAATCAACATTTTGTAAAATTAATACCACCTTAACATTCCTAATAATAGGCAGCATTTACAGACAACCGAATTCTAGTTTAGAATACATGCAGGAACAATGTAATCAGATTACTACACTTAAAGAGACAAATAAAAATGCAGTTTTTTGGATTATGGGTGATTTCAACCTACCTGATATAAATTGGAAAACACTAACCATAGATAAACACCAAAACCTTAAGGACATAAATGAGCTTTTCATAGAAACTTTACACAACCTAAGTTTAGATCAAATCATTAAAAAGCCAACTAGATTAAACAACACATTAGATCTCTTCTTAACCAACAGACCTGGATTAGTAGTTGATTATGATATTATCCCTGGTCTATCAGACCATGAGATCATAAAAATACACAGTCAGATAAAAGCAGTAGCCAATTCAAAACCCAAAAGAAAAGTCTTACTCTGGAATAAATGTAACCTAACACAACTACACCAAGCTGCATTAAACTTTCAACAAACATTCTTATTAGAAAAAGACATTAACCAACCAGTCGATGACCTCTGGAATTTCATTAAAAAACATCTTAAAAGCATTATAGAAAATCATATACCAACTAAATACATATCAAACAAAATAAATAAATGCTGGTTTAATAATAGACTAAAGAAGCTTTGTAAACAGAAGGAAAATCTATATAGAAAATTTAAAGAAACTAAGACAGAAAGACTTTACAAAAAGTATATAAAAATTAAACGCTTAACCCAAAAAGTAAGCAGACAGCTGCAGAGTGAATACATAAACAGTGTAATATCTAAAGATAACAGCAAAAACCTATGGTCATACATTAAGTCTAAGAAAATGGAAACAACAGGCATAGCGCCATTAAAAGAAGAACATAACATAATACATAATGATAATGAAACTAAAGCAAACATCCTAAACAAATACTTTGCATCAGCATTCTCAGCCCCAGGAGACAAAGACATATTACTGAATTTGAACCAAGTAGACAACATAGAAGATATAGTAGTACAAGAAAATGGAATTCAAAAACTATTAGCCAACACCAAACCAAATAAAACGTCTGGATCTGATGGTATTCCAGCTAGATTACTCAAAGAACTAAGCAATGAGCTAGCCTCAGTGTTCAAAATACTCTTTCAGACTTCACTTAACCAGGGCAGAGTACCAAAGGACTGGAAAGAAGCTAATGTCACCCACTATTTAAAAAAGGAGAAAAATCTGACCCAGGAAACTACAGACAAGTATCACTTACCAGCATCACATGTAAAATCCTAGAACACATAATATGTAGCAACATCATAGACCACTTAGACAAACAAAATGTCCTCACACCATACCAACATGGCTTTAGGAAATATAGATCATGTGAAACACAACTAATAGTACTAATTGATGATTTTTCTAAAGGTTTAGATAATAGTGAACAAATAGATGCTATCTTACTAAATTTTTCTAAGGCTTTTGACAAAGTTCACCACCATAGTTTGCTTAAAAAATTAAAATATTTTGGCATTAATGGTCCACTGCATCAGTGGATTAAAGATTTTCTGATAGGGAGATAACAAACTGTAATAATAAATGGCTGTAAATCAACACCGATAACAGTAAACTCAGGTGTACCTCAAGGAACAGTCTTGGGTCCACTACTATTTTTAATTTACATAAATGATTTACCAAATTTCATTACTTCAGGAACAAAAGTCAGATTATTTGCAGATGATTGCATAATATATAGAACAATAAAAACAACACAAGACACAGATATTTTACAAAGAGAATTAGATGAATTACAGAAATGGGAATCAAATTGGAGCATGTCTTTCCACAAAGAAAAATGTCAGTTGTTAAAAGTAACAAAAAAACTAAAACAAATTAATTCCACTTATCTTGTTCATGGCAAACCAGTAACACAGACTAAAAACGCAAAATACCTAGGTGTTATAATAAATGAAAAACTGTCATGGAATCCTCATATTGATGAAACTATAAAAAAATCCAACAAAGCATTAGGGTTTATTAAAAGAAATTTCTATAAATCAAATAAGAATATAAAACTAAAATGTTATTTAACCTTGGTTATGCCAATAATAGAATATGCATCCTCCATTTGGGACCCCTCAACTCAAAGCCATCTTACCGGAAATGTCACGTTTCGTGTTTCTGAGGCTCGCGTGGGCCTCGGAACGTGGATCAAAGATTAGTGTATATATGAAAAGCGAGTTGAACAATTTCCGGTCTTCTAGCTTCAACGGCTGAGACACGCTTTAGTCAGAGGACACAAGGAAAGTCGTAAAAACCCCAAGAAAACCACGAAACTTAATAATGTATGTGTTTTTTTTGTGTTTTTTTTTGTACATGAAATCAGATGTTAAACTAGTGATTAGATGAATAAAAAAAAAAAACAAAGAACAAGTAATTTAAAAGTAATTCCTACTTTATGAAGCTTATAATGGTTTATTGTTTATCATTCTATGCATTGCAATACGTACCTTCATGAGACCTGGGTGGACACAGATCTAGAATTTCCTAGAATTTCCTAGAAATTTAACAGTTGAAAAAAGAATTACTAGCTCTTTAGTCAAAATGGGAAAATTCTAATTTGATCGTTATAATTTTTCAAAGTAAAAAATAAATAAATATTTAAATGTGCTAGAAAACTAGAAAATATCATGAACGGACAATACGTCCTCGGATATTGAAATGTTCTACATATATTATATGTAATTATATGTAACCAGTAACACAGAATAAAAAACGCAAAACACCGTGGTGTCATGATAAATAAAAAACTGTCATGGAATTTTTGTGGAATCCCCGTATTGATAAAACTATCAAAAAACTCAAACAAAGCATTGGGGTTTATTAAAAAGAAAATTCTATAAATCAAATAAGAACATAAAAAACTAAAATGTTATTTAACCCTGTTTAGGCCATTAATAGAATATTCATCCTGTGTTTAGGACCCCTGAACTCAAAAAAGCATTAAGAAACTGGAACAGACACAAAATAGAGCAGTGAGATTCATAATTAACGAATATTCACATTTGACTAGAGTAACACCTTTAGTAAAATCACTAAATTTAGAAAGCCTTCAGGACAGAAGACTCAAAAGTAAAGTAGCAATTATACATAAAATACTGAACCATAATCTTCAAATACAAAAACAAAATTTAATAAAATACTCTGAAAGACACAAAGATAAAGGCAAACTCCTCATCCCATATGCTAGGACAAACTTGTACAAATGCTCCTTCTTCCCTAGTGCTATTAGAGCATGGAATGGGTTGCCTGAGCTAGCCAGGAAAACCAGTGACTTGGCAGAATTTATGTCATTGGTTAATATGCATGACTAAATGCATGACGCGTAGGACGTAATTATCTTCTTTTTTGAAGTAACGTCTGTATTATATAATATAAGATAAATATGCGACTCCCCAGGTGAGACAGAACTGAATGGTCAAAGAAACATTTTAATTAATAATTGACGTGACATAATAATTGACGTGACATAATAATTGACGTGACATAATAATTGATGTGACATTTTGTTATGGCCGCAAGGTCTATGTATCTATCTATCTATCTGTCTATCTTTCTATCTTTCTATCGATCTATCTGTCTGTCTGTTTGTCTATCTATCTTTCTATCTATCTATCTATCTATCTATCTATCTATCTATCTATCTATCTATCTATCTATCTATCTATCTATCTATGCATGTATGTATGTATGTATCTATCTATCTATCTATCTATCTATCTATCTATCTATCCATCTATCTATCCAGTCTTCAACGCGAATCTTTTATTTTTTAACTTTTGAAACCATCTTGCCAATAGAAACCTCAATATCCTCATCAGAATGACCGACCAAAAAGTCTACACTCGACCAGATCATCTCACAGACTTTTGATTGGTCACGTCCATTGAAAGGTTGTACGTTGTTTAGTCTGGGCATTCAGTGCGAAGAGCTGGCAAACAACAAAAGCCACATCTCGATTATTCTTGTGATTTAGGCGGTTTTAAATCTCGATTTTTTTTACATTCTTTTCGCTTGCTATGTCAATAGTTAGTATGTAAGCCAAAAAAAACTTAAGACTAAGAGAAACAGAGAGAGAATCGGTTGAATCAGCTGTTTCGGTCGAAGCCTCTAAACCATTACCAAAAGTACCCAATCAGGGAAAGGTCGCCTTGGAGTTAGAGCCTGGTTTTGGTACTTGGAATAGAAGTTGTTTCCTTATCTCTTCCGGTATCGTCATGTTCTGTTTTTCTTCTGTTTCTTTTGTTTTCGGTTATAGTCAGATGGTACAATCTTTTAGGACATATACTGCAAAATTTCGGAATGCTCAACGCTAAACTAGATCTACCACTGAATATGTTTATATTACTATGAGACGATGTGGTCAACGCTCATTTAACAACTTGAAGATAGCGGCTTTATACTTGATAATCATTAAAAAAATGTTATGTTCTTTTCAGATCTTGCGGTCCGCGGAGAAGAAAATGTAGAACTTGTGTATTTCACTTAGGATTTACAAGCGTGTCATGTGGCCAGCACAATGACCAGCCGCCTTTACTTTCACTAAATATTGTAGCCATTAGAGTTTGGAAAAGGACAAAAGAATGACCGTCTCCATCGGGGGTTCGGAGTATTAACCCCTCAATTAAGAAGCCCATCGATTAACTAATATAAAATAAATGATAGCGTTTATATAGCGCTACTTGCATGCTTATAGCATGCTCATTTGAAGCTGGAGGGCGTGTCTGGGAGAAGTTTTTCCGTGCAGCCTTTTGGTGCTCAGTAAACACAACTCTGCCGAGTCGGGTGTCGAACCTCGAGCCCCCTTCAAAGGTAGCCAAGCCAAGTTCAAGTTCAAGCCTCTCGACCACGCATCCCACTCTGCTAGAATTCCCATTCGTCTTGAAGCATACGTTTATTTTGTTCTCTAGCACTTTGTGTAAGGACTGAAATCTCCCGAGTTCACGGGATTTTAAGTGAACCTGATCGAGTTGACAGTCACTTTTTAGCGGCCCCCGAAAGGGGGAAAAGACGCTATTCGTTTTGTTTGAAATGTCTGTCCGTCTGTCCGTCCGTCCCGTTTAGATCTCGTAAACTATAAAAGATAATGAAAATCCGACTTCACAATATTTTAGACCATTCAAAGTTCTGATACAACGGATACTTTTTTTTTTCTGAAAGCGAAAAATCTAATTTTTCAAATCACTTATGCAAGCAATTTTTTAAAGAGAAAAAGCTATTTAGTATGCATTATAAGTTAGACCTAATTTAAAACGAATAATAATCTTATAGATTGCATTTTCTGCCTCGATTAATTACTACACCGTAGTGCATCAGCTGTATTTTAAAATTTTCTTTTAAGAAGATTCGACCTATCAAGAAAATACAGGCCATACTTTATATTCATTCAAGAAACAAATATAGACACACATTATAAATCACGCAAATACACATCCGACATAGGGCTGAAGGAGGGCTGGTTTAGCTTAGGTAACGAGTGTAGAGGGGTAGCTATTTTTCTAGTCTCAGATAGGTTTAAAGTAGTGCATGCATTTCAGGACACCAGGGGAAGAATAGTGATCATTAGAGTAGAATCAGGAAATCAAACACTTACACTTGCAAACATCTACGCACCAGCAAAGAGCGCGGAAAAACAGGATTTTTATGAAAATTAAATCGATATACTAAATAACAATTATAGAGAGGATACGCTAATCATAGGGGGGGATTTCAACTACATAACTTCTGCATTAGATAAACAGACTACTTTGGCCTCTCTTAAAACCTTTCCGAATCTTAATTTCTTAGAGGAGATAGAGAGGAATTTTCATTTAGTTGACGCTTACAGGACACTAGAACCTATAGGTCGTGACATGGTGCATAGGTCATACCCCGTCTCGACACGCTTAGATAGAGTGTATGCTCCACTCCTAAAAAGTTCTATCAAGCAGCAAAGCCAGTTAATATCTACATTAGTTCAGGGACGTAGGAGGCAAGAATATGAACAACTCAAATCCGCATTATTACACACGGATGATGAAACCGTCAAAACAGAAACTCTTTTAAAACTAGAAGAATTAAAAAAGTATACTTATAGGGGTGCTGAGATTAGGTGTAAAAATTACTTAAGTAATGAAGGTCCTAGTAAACTATTCCTATCGTTTGAACAGAATGTGCAATCAAGTAAAGTAATAAACAACATCATAGATAGTGAGGGGAATAAAGTAGATAATTATGAGGATATTAAGAATATTTTTACAAAACACTTCACTACTATATACAGTGAAGAGCCAGTATATACTGATGCTCAAGATAATTTTCTAAAATTTTGCAAGCAGCTGGACAAGACAGATGAAGATCTTTTAGGGAGTGCATTTAAGCTAGACGAACTCAGGACTGCCCTGGACTCGACTAAGAACAATAAATCACCCGGTCCAGATGGCTTAACCTTTGAACTCTATAAAACCTTCTTCCCCCTGCTGGGTCCTCTCTTACTGCGACTATATAGCGACGCCATTCGACTGGGACAATTTCCCTAAAATTTTAACGAAGCATACATCACGCTTCTACCCAAGAAATTTGAAAATAACACTTCACCTAGCGACTTTAGGCCCATTTCACTTCTCAATACAGACTATAAACTTCTCACAAAAATGATTTTCCTAAGAATGAAACCTCTCATAAACCAACTTATAGGATATGACCAGTACTGTTGTATCCCTGACAGAAACATAGACGGCATGACGCATTTTTTACGGGATTTTATCATGTACAGTAAGGATAAAAACCTCAATGTGTCTCTTTTATCTGTAGATCAAGAAAAAGCCTTTGACCGAGTAAGCCATAGCTTCTTGTTCAATGTTCTTGAGAAATGTAAAATAAGTTCCTTGTTAATCAGATATATAAAGCTTGTCTGTACAAATGCAACAAGTAGATTGATAATTAACCACTCTCTCAGTAGGAGTATCAATATACAAAGGTCTGTCAGACAGGGCTATCCCTTATCTCCCTTCTTGTATATCCTTTGCTTGGAACCCTTCTTGGAATCTATAAGATCTGACCCCTCTATTATTGGGATTAATATACCGGGTCGCTCCTTCTCAACCATCAAAGTCAAAGCCTATGCGGATGATACAACCTTTTTTTTCCATCTTCAGAGCAAGATATTGAGAATATACTAAAGAAATTTACACTCTTCGGAGAAGCTAGTGGTTCAAAAATAAATATAAATAAATCCTCTGTAATGGGACTAGGGAAATGGAAATTCAAAGAGAATTGCGCTTTCAAAATTGTAGATAAAATCAAGATTTGTGGTATTGTCTATACCTGTAATCCTTTATTCTATTGTACAAACCAGTGGGAGAATATTTTTGTCAAAGCCTCAAACTTGCTAAAACTTTATAAGCACACAGGTTCTACAATATTTGGTAGAGGTGTATTGATAAATAGTTTGGTCATTCCAATTTAGCTAACATTACAGAGCCACCTCCTAAATTCATAATCAAGCTGAACAAGTTAATTAGAAGCTTTATATTTAAAAACACTATTAGGAGTATTAAGCACACTACACTCATTCAAAACAAAGAGGATGGAGGGATAAACTTACAAGATGTCAAAACAAAAATACATTCGCTAAGGCTAAAATTTGTAGGTCAAGTAGTTAGAAACCCGACAAACTTTCCCTTGACAATTTACTATTATGGTTTAAGATTAAGTAGTCTTCTTCCAATACACAATGATACTCCTCACTATTTTGGTACAGTCACTCATCCATTTTACAGGTCTATTTCCAGAATTTTACCTGGTAATAAACATTTAATACACATCAAAACCAAAGAATCATACACAACACTTAAAAATCTGTTACACGAAAGTCTAGTGACTAGGATTAAGTGGGGGAGAGTTCTTGGGGTGACAGAATACAAGGACACATTCATAAACCTACACAGCAAACATATCCCACCAAAAGCTAGAGAGATTAGCTTTAGACTTATCTTTGGAATGACCCCTATGGTTAGAAGACGAGCAAATGACCGTGCCTGTATATTATGCCTTCTTGAAAATGCTGACAATGAGAAACATATGTATTTGGAATGTCCATTATTCCTTCAAGTTAGAAGTACTGTAAGGGACTTATTAGAAGCAAACTGTGGCAACTATGTAAATGTTAACTTGTCAATTGTATTAAACAAGCTGCCAAAACTAAAAAATAAAATGATTCATAACTGTAACTTAATTATTGTTTCCGAATACAGGAACCTTGTTTGGGCTAGCTGGCTCAAAGCTCTACATAATAATAAGGTTTTTCATCCTAATCACTTAGAATTGACATTCAGAAAAATAATGGATTTTAGGGTAGAGAATTATCTAGTTTGATTTTCATATACTTGTACAATGCTCAGGTAGTTTTCCAGAAATGGGGTGATGGGGGTCAGGGATATTTGATATTGTGTTGATTGTTCTGGGGTAGAGGATACTTGTATCATTGTTGTGTCTTTTATGGATTCAATGGCCAGGATGGTTAGGTAGTATGTCTTTGATATTAAATAATGTTTCTGTTACTATTGTTGTATTTTTAGGTTAATCAATTTTCAATTGTTTATGATTTAATACTTGTGAATTATGAGAACTTACAAATAAAAACATATTGGAAAAAAAAAAAAAAAAAAAAAAAGCCCACAAAAGAGGCAAGATGGCCCATACAAGAGGCACATTAAGCCCAAAAAAGAGGCAAAGAAAAGAAAAGAGGCCTATGGCCCAAGGATTCCTATGATGATAAAGCTAAAATTGAATAGCGCAAATTCTGAGGTTTCCTTAAAAAAAAAAAAAAAAAAAAAAAAAGAGATTGAAAATGCTGACAATGAGAAACATGTGTATTTGGAATGTCCATTATTCCTTAAAGTTAAAAGTACTGTAAGGGACTTATTAGAAGCAAACTGTGGCAACTATGTAAATGTTAACTTGTCTATTGTTTTAAACAAGCTGCCGAAACTAAAAAATAAAATGATACATATCTCTAACTTGATTGTTGTTTCCGAATACAGGAATCTTGTTTGGGCTAGCTGGCTCAAAGCTCTACATAATAATAAGGTTTTTCATCCTAATCACTTAGAATTGACATTTAGGAAAATAATGGATTTTAGGGTAGAAAATTATCTAGCTTGATTTTCATATACTTTTTCAATTAGTATTCCAAAAATTGGGTGTTGGGGGTCAGGGATTTTTGATATTGTGTTGATTGTTCTGGGGTAGAGGATACTAGTCTGTCTCTAGTGGTTTCAATGGTTAAGTAGTATGTCTTTGATATTAAATAATATTTCTATTACTATTATTATATTTCTAAGGTTAATTTATCACTTTTCAATTGTTTATGATTTAATACTTGTGAATTATTAGAACTTACAAATAAAAACTTATAAAATAAAAAAGAGGCAAGATGGCCCATAAAAGAGGCACATAAATCCCATAAAAGAGGCAAAGAAAAGAGGACTAAGGCCCAAGGATTCCTATGCTGATAAAGCTAAAATTGAATAGCTCAAATTCTGAGGATTCCTTAAAAAAAAAAAAAAAAAGATTGAGCCTTTGCAAAACAATTGCATCAATTATAAGACTTCAGTTAGGCCGAGGAGGCGCGGTAGCTGAGCGATAAAGCGCTTGGCTTCCGAACCGTGGGTCCCGGGTTCGAATCCTGGTGAAGATTGGGATTTTCAACTTCGGAATCTTTGGGCGCCTCTTAGTCCAACCAGCTCTAATGGGTACCTGACATTGGTTGGGGAAAAGTAAAGGCAGTTGGTCGTTGTGCTGGCTACATGACACCCTCGTTAACCGTAGGCCACAAAAACAGATGAACTTTACATCATCTGCCCTATAGACCACAAGGTCTGAAAGGGGAACTAGTTAGGCCAGGTTCACATCTAACTTTGCATTCACTTGCACCTATCCTTTGATCTGCTGGACCGTTGTGGCACTACACAAGATCTGTTAACCTTCTTTCTCCATTCTTATCTCTCGTTTGTCTTTGATATAATTTCATTTGGATGTTCTTTCTGAAAATATTGAAGCCTGCCTGGGTGGACCACTCCGGGGGCAGATTTTGAGTTTGTGTTTCCACACAAACTGTCTTTGTAACCTTGTTTTTAATAGTTTGCATGTTTTTGTGTAAATATATTATCGCGTTATGATACAGTAGGGCGGACTATGGTTTCTGTCACACTCAACTTACAGAAGGGCGGCCGACCATGATTTTCTTGAAACCGGGACCGCTGGTATCTTGCCACGCACCTGGATGCCGATCAATAATTAAAACACGTCATTAATACTGTACACCGATGCACTAAAAATCTAGGTATTTATAGTTTTTCGCAATGTATGAGAATCTTCTATAACAGATGATCTTTTAACCCATCTACCCTTTCTTCTGTGACTGTTTGCGTGATGCTTCATTAAATAGAGGAGGAATGGTAATAATATGTAATAATGGTAATAATATGTAATAATGGTAATAATATGTAATAATGGTAATAATATGTAATAATGGTAATAATATGTGTTTCAAACCAGGTCATATTTCTTTAACTCTATCTCTCCATAATTATTTCCCCTTTGTATTTCACTAGCCTGTTAGGGTTAAACTTTAATAACGTTTTTCTTTTCATCTGAAAATGTTATAATTGGTAGAGATAAATGCATGTCCCTTTTATATATAACACTAACCTTAGTTTATGAACCCAAAGATTATGTTTATTTAATGGGGTCAAATCAACGATGGTATCATCTATCAAGAGAGAAAGAGTTAATATCTCATGTCATATTTTTCTAATATATCAGGTCATATTTCTCTAATATCTCAGGGCATATTTCTCTAATATCTAATGGGATATATCTCTTTTCGATATATAGAGCAATATGTTGCCATTGGCCAAGGCAATAATCTATGATAAATAGCAGGCGATATTAATTAGAGACCTTATATCTTATATGAAATCCTATTACCAGAAGAAAAAAAATAATAAAAAAAAAAAATAGCGGATTTATCCGTAAAGTGGCTAAGGGCTTAGTGGGTAATTGATTGAGGGAGTTGATATAACCTTTGTAAAAATGAATGTGATTTCATGCAGGACTTGACCCAGAGTAACTTTATGATTGATAAAACAAAAAACAATAAAATAAATTAAACGAAGACATGTTTCCTAGACCTCGAAGTTTCAGCCAGAAGTACAAGGGTTAAAGAAGGTGATTTATAACAGTGACAAAAATGACAAAGACATTCTCATTCTATATTCCTTTTCCATCTTTTTAAATATAATATCTATTACAATCTAATGTCCCTGTTGCTCATTCTGTACTCGAGAGAAACTTTGAATCACATAGGTTAAGTTGTTTACCTAGTTTTAAAATTGGTTTATACGTATATGCATACAATAAAAAATATAATTTATTGATAATTTAGAATAGTACGCTTTCAGAAGATAGAGACTAAGAACAGATATTAAGACTTACGGGATCTATCCCAGGATGTTTAAGAAGTAACTACTTGGATAGAATTAATATAGCCTTCTAGATATATATATTACTTATCTTATATAATACAGACGTTAATTCAAAAAAGAAGAGGATTACGTCCTACGCGTTATGCATTCAGTCATGCATATTAACCAGTGACTTAAATTCAGCCTAGTCACTGGTTTTCCTGGCTAGCTCAGGCAACCCATTCCCTGCTCTAATAGCACTAGGGTAGAAGGAGTATTTGTACAAATTTGTCCTGCATATGGGATGAGGAATGTGCCTTTATTCTTTTTTTTGTGTTTCTGAGTATTTTATTAAAAATTTTGTTTTTGCATCTTTTTTGAAGATTATGGTTTAGTGGGATTTTTTTTTCTTTCTTTAAAGGCTTTTCTTAAATTTGTTGTATATAACAGAATCAAATTTATCTTCTGCTCCCATGAAAACGATCTTTTATTAAGAAAAAACAAAATTGTGCACACAATTCAAACTTTCTTTTTGAAGACAGTAATGTCTATTACAATTGAGTCTCTGACCAACGGCAGCCCGGACTCAAAGTTCACCTAACTGAACCTGTTCTAATCGTATTCTTATGAGAAATGAATTACCCATTACGCTCTTTAAACCTAGTATGGTTAGAGCCGGCTTTAAACTTAATAAGGCCCTAAGCTTTTTGTGATATGGGGCCGTATAGAAATCCAACTTCTCCACTGGCTACGCCCTAAGGTGCTCATAACATCTGGCAATTGTTTCCCTTTCTCTTTCATCAAGACGATTGAAAATAGGAATTTATTTTTTTTTTAGGGGGCGTGGGTCCTCCAAGAAAGTGAATAGGGTGGAAGGGGGGTGGTAACAAA
Source organism: Biomphalaria sudanica (assembly GCA_036873155.1). Taxonomy (NCBI): domain Eukaryota; kingdom Metazoa; phylum Mollusca; class Gastropoda; family Planorbidae; genus Biomphalaria; species Biomphalaria sudanica. The sequence goes on from JAZGLO010000354.1 coordinate 90,780, forward strand.
ACTATAACTTGTGTTACATATTAGTAAATATAGCAATAAGTAAAATCATCAAAGGCCCAGTGCAAAATATAACTGCAACGCGAAACCATGCCCTTTGACCTCGGCAGCTACGAGTCAGCCCCACCCTCTCAGCGATGTTAGAGAATACTTTAATATGAAATGGGAAAGGGGGGGGGGGAGAGTTTTACAACAGATGCATACACACACACACACACATAATATTAGCTGTACTACTTCTGCTTTAAATAGGCCCTATTTCTCTAAATCATTGTTTCCCAAACTCGCGGGGCCAGATTATGTGTTCCACAAACTACTGGAATAAATGGCTAATAGGTCACCACGTGAATTAATCTCTCTAAATAAAATGGCGTTTTAGAGTGTTCCGCTAAATACTCTGGATGTGCGAAAAGTTCTGTTAAGCAGAATGTTCTGTTAACGCTCTGGTCTAAGTGAATAAAATAACATTGTTAATTGGCATACACTATCTTAGAATTTTCGTTTTAAAAGATATGCAAAAAAAAAAGTTACACTGTCACTCCGAAATGAATAAAAAAAAGATGTCACACTGTGATGTAACAAGTATATCACTGTGACGTAAGAATTGTTACGCCGTTACGTAATGACGTCCCCTTGTGAAGTAACCATTTTGCACTGTCGTGAAAAAAAACAACAGATGAAAAGGTGTTTAAAAAATATATCAACTGTCAAACTGTCATTTGAAAACTTTGACACTGTCAAGCGATAATATAACAGCTGTCCTGTTGAAATGTAACACCTGTCACGCTGTTAAGTAACAACTGTCACGCTGTGAGGTAACTATTGTCATGCTATAAAGTGACAATTGTTTCGCATTGATGTAACAAATGTCACGCTGTGTTGTAACAATTGCCCTAATATGATGTAATAACTGTCCTATTGTGATGAAACAACTATCACGCTATAATGTAACAACTGTCACGCTGTGGGGTAACTCCTGTCATGCTATAATGTAAACATTGCTTTGTAACAACTGCTCTATTGTGGTATAACAACTGTCCAATTGTGATGTAATAAATGTCACGCTGTATTGTAATAATTGGCAGGTTTTGATGTAACAGTTGTCCAACTGTGATGTAATAACTGTCCTATTGTCACGTAACAACACTTACAACATGGTGTAACAACTGTCACGCCGTGATGTAACGACTGTCACACTGTCATTTTACAACTGTCGTGCTGTCGTTTTACAACTGTCAGTTTTACAACTATCCAATTGTGATGTAACACCTGTCACGCTGTGATGTAACACCTGTCACGCTGTGATGTAACACCTGTCACACTGTGGTGTAACAACTGTTACAAGTAAAAGCCACGAGCACACGTTTTTAATGTACTATTTTGTGTTCCTCAACGAAATAACAAAGAAAAGATAAATCTTACGCAAGGAAGACGAGCCGAATCTATTATCCCCACTTGAATGACACACAGAATGTTAAGACTCTCACTATAAACAAAACAACAACAAAAAAAAAAACTAACACAATATTTTCTGTCTTCAGAAACCAAAGAGTGGAATACGGAGAGAAGGAAGGACAGAGGTGAGGGGGGGAGGGGAGGAGGAACACGTGATGGCGAGAAGGGAGACGAGAGAGAGAGTGAATGAGTGAGTTTACAACGAGTGCTGTCCCTTGGAACTACCAAACTTTTTTTTTCTCCTGCAGCCCACATGAAGCTGGATTTCTGTTGCTATGGAGTCCGGGTGTTTCTGTTTACCTTAGCAACGAAACCGTACGCTACACAACATACTAGGGAAACTAACGATTTGCCCAACCACAACCATCCATTCCCCCCTCCCCTCCCCCCTCATATACACACATTCTAAAACATGTGAAAATACAGAGAAAGAAGAAGAGATGAAAGGGATTTTAAAAAAGAGGAGAAAGAGAGAGAGAGAGAGAGACAGAGAGACAGAGAGAGAGACAGAGAGAAAGACAGAGAGAGAGAGACAGAGAGAGAGAGAGAGACAGAGAGAAAGAGAGACAGAGAGAGATGTTACGTCATTTTGAAATCAGTCAGTGGTTGTGGGGGGGGGGGATAGTTGGGAGGGCTTGCTTGTGTCCAGAGAGGGAACGAAGTGGAGGCCATGCACGTGTGAAGTGTCCCCATAAATGACGTCAGACGTACCAGGAGGAAGAACGATTTTAATTTCAGGGGCGTAGAGACTGGTCACCTCGAGGGAGCCTAGGGCTTTAGAGAGCATAATAAATATATTGATATGTATGTTTATTCATGAGTTTATCGACTAGTCTTCATGAGGCATTTTATGTACAATTAGATGCTTCTTTCGTGGAAAGCTGTTCAAAACGAGTTTTTCAAAGTTGGCCAGACTAGAGGTCGAATTTTTTATGCCCAAATCAGCATGAGCCTTTCAGACCTTTGTGGATTTAGAAACTTCGAGAAATCTTAGCTTGGTTTTGAACTCCAGACTCTTGCTTGAATACTTAGCTACCAGACCCATTAATTTAATTTGAGAATGAGTGCAAATTGATTACCACCAGAATCAGTAGTTTAATGTGAGGATGGTAGTAAGTAATTTTTGGAAAGCATTAAATTGCAAAACATTCAAGTTTAGGCTACCAATATTAACTATATAAACAGTATCTTTTAATCTTTTATCCAGATTTTAGCGCACGCACGGAGTACGCAGTACTCTACTCATTTTTTTTGCCCTAATCCAGTTTTTAGCCCTTATCAAGTTTTTAGACCTTTTTTAGTCCTTTTCCAGTTTTTAGACCATTTTTTAGCCCCTATCAAGTTTTTAGCCCTTTTCCAGTTCTTAGGCCTTTTTATTAGCCCTTATCCAGTTTTTAAACCTTTTTTAAGCCCTTGTCCAGTTTTCAGACTAGCAATCCCAATATGTGAACATAATGGTGTATTCTTTATTTGGCCATGATATCAGGTTGATTTCTGTATTTTGAGTATGACGGTGCTATGTAATTAATTCTTTTTTTTTTTAAGTTTTACGATGGAGGTGTGAAATTTAAAATAAGAATGCGATTGTTTGCATATTTTCAAATAATCTTTTTGTGTTTAAATAAATGAGTTATGACGTCATCTATGACTAGAACAAATTGGATAAATATTTGTACGTCTGCTCCAAGTATTGTTCAGGTAATAAACGTGTCACGCCGGACACGTGCCTTGAGTTGTCTCCAGCACTGGACATAAAAATCAACTTAAAGATTTGAGTTGATGGCGTTGTAAGAGAGAAAGTAAGAGAGGCTGCTAAAACTGACCAGGGCATTACCTCACAATCTGAACTACTAACCCTCCGGACTGTTATAAAATAGTTTTACGATGTTAGCCAATACAAAGTACGAGGAACTTGCTATCTACTTATGATTCCCATCAATGGAAAATAAAGCTAAATATCTACTTTTTTTAAGTATCCGGTGTACAGTAAGTATCCGGTGTACAGTCAGTATCCGGTGTACAGTCAGTATCCGGTGTACATCAGTATCTCAGTATCCGGTGTACAGTCAGTATCCGGTGTACAGTCAGTATCCGGTGTACAGAAAGTAGGAATTGATAACAGCTCAAAACGTGAAAGACAGTTTATCTGCACTTTTTAGAACTATAAAATTAAAATTCTAAGCTCTGGTACAAAATAATTATTATTATTATGTAACGTATTTGGCATATCTGGTGGTCAGAGTACAATTTCTTTCCCTTGCTGAGATACCAACACAAAATAATTCAACACCGATTGTTAATTAACAAATTGGCTATTTTGTTTTATTGATTCTTGTGTTGTCAGGTATGATTAATAATTGTGAAAAATTTTAGCTTGATCCGAGATTGAGTGTGGGAGAAATCACGTGTACAAACTTTTTACCAGACAGAGTGAATTGATATAATCTTTGTAAAAATATTTTTAATCACACAGATTTATTAATTCTAGGTCAGTCAGTGTAATATTATTACATGACTGATCCAAACTAACCTTGTTTTTTTTTAAGTATTTTTTTAGGTTTTTCTAGTTTCTCTTACCACATCTAGATGTTTATTTTATTGCTTGGAGACATCCCACATCTTACCACATCTAGATGTTTATTTTATTGCTTGGAGACATCCCACATCTCCTGTCTCACAATTCTAAGACGTTCTTTTAAAAGAGATGTTCAAGATGTCTACGCGTCTCAATGTCTTGATCTAGTCGTTCACATTAATTAGAGACTTAAATGCTGTTAAGTCATTGGTTTACTTGGTTGATTAAGCCAACATATTCCATGCTCAAATGGCATTAACTCTTTCTCTCCGTAATTATTTACCACATTCTTGTGGAATCAACGCTGGTATCGTCAGTTAGGAGAGAAAGAGTTAAGAAAGAAGGGGCACTTGTACAAATTTGTCCTAGTATATGGCATAAGAATATGACTTTTATTATTTATGTCTTTCTGAGAATTTTATTAGCAGTGTTCTTTTTTTTTCTTTACTTTGTATTTGTAAGTTATAATTCAGTGTTTATGTATTATTGCTTATTTACTTTTTACTTCAATCTGTTAAATGTAAACCAGATCTTAAGAATACAAAAAAAAAAAAAAAAAAAAGAAGCGTATCATTGAATTATACTCTTTGAAAACAGCTTATCAGTGAATCTATGCTCTTTAAAACCACAGCTTATCAATGAATGTTTGCTCTTATACTATGGGTTACAACCAAAACAAAACGGTACGAGGCCGGAATAGCCACAAAAAAAAACACATAAGCCCCCCGTTCTCCCCCTCACCCCCCCCCACCCCAAAAAAAAAGATTATCAATACTTCCTTTATTTTGTACGCCGGATACACCAAAATCCTTGCAATTTTTACGTTTTCCGCCATGTATGAAAATCCCTATGAGAAACTTATTCAGAGTCAACAGCATCTACTAAATAAAACCGAGATGTAAAAACACTGATGAATTTCAAGAGACAAACAAAACAATTGAAACATGAAAACCACAAGTACAAAGAAAGAAAATGAAAAACGGTTTTGTCAAGTATATTTATTATATTATTAGCCTTGTTTGAAATCAAAGCATCGTTAGTAACATGGCATTAATGTGATGCAAATCATACATTTTTTTTGTTGTTAGAGGATGGAAAGAAAGCTGCTTAATCACGCGGCTTATCACATGAGCACTAATAATAGTCACGTGATGAGTGAATTTAAAAAAAAATTAATACATTTTTATGAGCTTTAAGGGTTTATTTTTTAAAAACTTGAAAGCTGCATTCTCCTCTTTTTACGAAACAAAATAAATAATAACAACACAAATGATAAAATGTGTATGCGTCTTAAAATGGGGGGCAGGAGATCACTTTTTTTAAAAAAAAAGGGAAACAAATTTGGGGTCTCAGTAATAGATGTAACTGTAACAAGGCTACGTATACATAGTGTATATATGGTCATTATGGTGTGACTCCAACCAGTAGTGGTCATATGCATTGTGGAACCTTCAGATGCATTGTGACCTTCAGATAGGACTTAGGAATGAAGATCTCCCGGTCCACGCCCGTCTGCTAAGAGAGATGCCTCAATTCTCATGGGGCGCCTTGTCACTCCGATACCCTGGAAAGCACTTTTTGTTTAAAAGGGTGCTATGAGAATCACAAAAGATGAGTAGCAACATGTAATAGAAGAAGACCAGCAGCCGGAAGCAATTTCACCGGAACACACATAGATATTCAGTTCTGCAGCCTATCCCTGACCTACAAAACTAGTCATGTATTTCTTTGCCCCGATCCTATATAGATGCTGAATGTACCTATTTAGACCATGGATTTATGGATATATAGGTCATGAAGGGAATTCAAAAAAGTATACATTTTTATAAGGTGTTACTTATTCTTCTAGCCAGCTTTTTTGCTGATGAGCTGAAATCTCTTTAGCAGATATATAAGTTGTTAAAGGGAAGAGTCACTTTATGGAAAGTCAAGATACAAACTATCTAATACCGGTATATAGGATAAATCTCAAAGTATTTATAATAATTATTTTAAAAAAGAACGATAACTGTCTTTGTTATCCCCCTTGATGTATGTTATACAGATAATATTTAAAGTATTCTAGAATTATTTTTTTCCTTATCGAATGTGATAGTCCAGTCTAGATTTAAATAGCAACAAAAACTGTATAGGACATTGCATGTAGCTTCTCCATGCTTCTGTACTGGATGGCAAACACGGTAAACTGAAAAACCAGCTTTCGCAGGGACGAAACAGATAGATTAGTCCATTCTGTTAACGCAAGATGGATTGCTCCATTCTGTTAACACAAAAATCGTTTATCCCCCATCGACCTTGCCGATGCATATTGCATGCTCAAAATGAATATCTTACTAAACGTAAAGCATACATTATCATAAGTATACATCCAATCAACATTGCTGAAATGATGTCACTTATGTGTAAATATGCTTGCAGCCGGTAAAACAGTGCCTGCTATATTAAGGATTGATCTCTCCCTTTTAAAAGTGAGTTTTATAAAAGGTGCTTATGCCTATGCATATTCACTGCAGAGAAAAAAAATGGAGAGGTGGCCGAGATTCGTTGTGTAAAGCTATAAGGCAACAGATAATTAAATAATAATTTCATTTCGTAATCTACAATATACAAGGTTTAAAATAGGTTAAGCCAGTACAACACAATTAATTTTATTAGCAGCTTCTCAATCCAAATAGTTGTTTTTTTATCTTCATATCTGTAGTGTATTCTCACCACCACGCTTATTGCACGAGATCTGCAAGGTACTTTTCAACAGCATAAAGCTGTTTTAAAGACTGGATGCAGAAGCTCACCACCGACTGAATAGTTCGGGATTTAAACACTACCGCTACGCACAGTGTGTGTACGTATCTGAATGAGGTGAAAAATACCTGCCTGAAACGTAGAAGATCGACTCAACAATCAAGAAAGTCATGAACCTATTATATGGTTTACTAATTCTCTACACAGTGGCGCCACCGTCACAGTGTGGCCTGAGGATAGATTTTGTCATGGCAAGTTACCACATTGTCTAATCTTCTTTTCATATAAAAATACAGACGTTACTTAAAAAAAAAAGATGATGATTACGCCCTACGCGTGTTTCTAGGACAATCGAGTCATGCATGTTAACCAATGACTTAATAATCTGCACTGGGATACAATAGTCTGTTCTAGATAACCCCCATCAAGAAAGGGGCCTTGATCGAACGCTTTTATGTGCTCCTAGACTCCTAAGGGTTTAGGGTTCAATACTCCAGCACTCAAATCGCTTTCATTCGTTTCTTTCCTGTACAATCAAAGATCTAACTCAGGACACAGATTAAAGATTACTTAAAGCTTCAGATACACACTAAGACACTTAATCAATGTAATCATAATGTCAATTATAAATTGTGCATAATACATTCCAATAACAAAGCTCACTTCAGACAAATGATGAAAGACAATATAATTAAAGGCAGGTAATCCCTTAAGAACACAGGCTAATATAAAAGCCGAACATCCAGAGACCAATCAACATATCAATCTATGCATCATTTTCGTTCTCAGAGACGAGGGCTATCACTTTGCCTTATCAGCCAGTAAAACATTTTATTAGTAGTCAAGTTACTTTTAAAAAAAAAAAAAAGAGCCATCTTTCATTGCTGGGTCATCTACCTTTCCAGTGTAGAAGCGACCTAGTCTCTTAATTCGCTTTCTAATCACCAGATATATATAACTTAAACAAAGTGGTCATCTCCTCTGGGCCTAGGCTGAAATAGGGAGATATAGGCCTATGTTTTACAACACTTGTTTTGCCATTATCTGTCTGGAACATTGAAGGTTATACCACATCTCCAAGTAACGCCAGGGAACTTCATATGTCCTGTGAATTCTGTTGTTGCAAACAGGCACTTTTGTATATATATATATATAGTTTATAGGTATAATAATACTGCAGTCTTAGGCGCTGCACACCTCTATCGAATGTACACTAGATGCGCACTGTTCATAACAGAACCTAAACGCAGTGTTTTGTTTTCTTTTTTTCCTCTTGGTGTAAAGCCACTCGTAGAAGCGGGCCAATTGACAGCACCTTTTCTTTTTTAAGATGCTATCACGTTACGTTTTTGTTTGTAGACCATTCTTGTTTGTAGACCTTTCTTTCTTGTTTGTAGACCTTTCATTCTTATTTGTAGACCTTTCATTCTTCTTTGTAGACCTTTCACACTTGTTTGTAGACATTTCATTCTTGTTTGTAGACCTTTCATTCTTGTTTATAGACCTTTCATTCTTGTTTGTAGACATTTCATTCTTGTTTGTAGACCTTTCATTCTTGTTTACAGACCTTTCATTCTTGTTTGTAGACTTTTCATTTTTGTTTGTAGACCTTTCATTCTTGTTTGTAGACCTTTCATTTTTGTTTGTAGACCTTTTATTCTTTCTTCCCAGGCAGCAATAATTCTCAGCCTGTCATTCATTAGATATGTGAGTTTCGCTTCATATCCAGTATTGGATGCCCAAAGTATAAATGTACACTTTTGAGTTAGAGGGTATTGAATTCACTGGTGAGCACATAATGAATGGCAAGCACAATGGCATAATCAGATTTTGTGTTTTCTCACTTCTGCTAGGTCCTTAGCACCTCTTAATGACAAGAATAGTTTGTTTTTTTAAAAGGAGATCTTCGGCACCAAAATTAGATCTGTAGTTTGTGAAACAAACGCTCATTTATAATGCACTGATTACTACAGGACACTGACGTTTCAGGATTAAGTTTTCTATTCTGCAAAACAACTGACCATAAGATGGTTTCGTTAGTACAAACATACTCCAGGCACCTAATAAAATGGTTTCTGAAGAAACTGGCTCTCATCCTGTTGTCTGCAGGCTGTCAAGTTTTAATATATATGAATAAATAAATAGTGGCGATGTTTTTTTTTTCAATGATTCTTCACAAGGAAATGAATAGGCAGTCTTTGGGGTAATTTTTTTTATTTAGAACAAGAATTTCAATGGATCCACAAGTAAGACCTTATTTTAGTAAGCCAAGCAGAAAGAATTCCTTTGTCATGTCTTCAAAGTCACTGACAATATCTTTATTGAAACATGTCATCCTTTGAGAGTCATTACAGTATTTTAAGTGAGACAAGGCGTAACAATGTACTATGTACTCGTATATCTTCACTGGCAATGTCTTCAGTGAGACCTGCAGGAACAATTCACTGTCAGGAATCTAAAGATTTAACTTCACCTTCTATTCTTCACTGTGTTTTTCCTTGCTCTGTAGACAAATAAGGGGAGTTAATTCTGTTTTGTATATAACATGGAACAAGCAAAAGAATGAAATGTAGCAAGAAGCCCGATCTGGTTAAGTGTTTATGAAGAGCATCAGTATCTTCAAAGTAGATCATCCAGAAGTGGAGTCGTTGTTTTTAGTTGTAGTCACGTGATGCGTAGCACAAGGTCACACCAAATCTTCAGCACTGGAAATACAGAAATAGCAAAAATTATTGATATATAAATATAAAATGGCTAAACATTGGGTCCAATCTATAGGTCGTAAAGGTTTTCAAGTCATGCGTGACAGGGGCTTTTTGTGGCTTAATATTGGGTAACAGGAAGACTTTGATTTTTAATTTCAAGATCTTAAGGGCACCTGTAAGTCCACCCCGCTCTAGTGTGTACGGTGAAAAGTAACTGTAAAGGCAGTTTGTCGTTGTGCTGGCCACATGACACCCACGTTAACTCCGGGTCATAGGAACAGATGACTGTCTTCATCTGCCCTGTAGATCGAAAGATATTAAAGGGGAATTTTTCTTTTTACTTTAATGGGTCATGGGGAGCCTATTGTGGCTCAACATTCATGGGTAATGGGAGCCTATTGTGGCTCAACACTCATGGGTAATAGGGGGACTTCAGTGACTTCAGGGGTCTATAATATAATCACTCCTTCAAGTTCAAAGACAGTGAACATCAAATGAACTTCTTGAACTCTACCTACCTTCATACCTTTCCCCATAGATACCAGAATTTCAACCTTATTTCTATATTTATGATAAGAGTATTAGTATGTGTCAAGACAATTTTTAGGCCTCCACAATGTGAAGGACACAATTGAAGGGAGGTAACAAATACAATTTTATAAGGATGAAACATTAAAAGAAAGGTAAAAAAAATATTAATATTACATGGCAGAAACAACTGAAGGGAGTTAACAAATAAAATATATGGCAGAAACAACTGAAGGGAGTTAGTCAATAAAATATATGGCAGAAACAACTGAAGGGAGTAAACAAATAAAATATATGGCAGAAAGAACTGAAGGGAATTAACAAATACAATATATAGCAGAAATAACTGGAGTTGACAAATAAAATCGTATAGGAATGCAATAACTGTGAGGGAATAAACAAATAAAAACATTACATGCCTGAAACAACCGAAAGAGTAAACGAAAATAAATTATCATTATAAAATAAAAATAAATCCAAAACAAAGTACTAGCGAGTTAAAAATATTTATATATCACACCGTATAGAAAAAACAAGAATTCCATAGCCCAAATGTGAACACACGTAATCTGTAGATATTACATAGATATGTTGATTTTCAATATAACAAAGGAAATAATGAAATACAATGAACAATAAATACTAGGGGACAAACAAATAATAGACACCTAATGAGGCAACAAACATCGAATGAAACATTTGTTTTAAAAAAGGAACTTTCAGAAGAAAAAAAGGGAACTAACCATTTCGTAGCATCTATTTCCACAGATTTCATGGCAAGATTTTTAAGGTCACTCTCCGCCTTGAAACTTTGCCTGGTCCTAGATCTCACTCCTACCATGTGGACAAAGTCTTCGGCCGATTTGGACAGTTCATTGGTATTGCCAAAACTTCTTAGTGACATGACAGCAGCTGACATGCTGTTGTTGGAAACAGCACTGCCACTAACATTGTCTGCACTATTGACTAGCTAGAAATTAAAAGAACAGATCAATTAAAAGAGATGAATTCCACAGCATAACAGGCAAAATCTAGAAAATTCTTTTTTTTTTTAGAAAAACAAAGTTTATCTAAGGAGAAAAACTACACACTTACAACTATATATGTCAGTAATGTGGAAATTGTTTGCCTTTTTCAATATCAAACAAAATAATTACCAATAATTAATTGACTAATTGATTAATTTAAATTTTTTTTTTTATAGATTCATGACTTTTTAGGTACAATAAATAATTGCTTAAACCTGTAAAATTATTTAAGGAGACTAAACCAGACATTTAAACATATCTGTGAATACTGAAGGATTAATTTCCCATGTTGGTATCAAACAGAATAATAAATAACCAGTAACCAACTAATTCGTAATTTTTAAAATTGATTCATGTCTTATCTACACCAGTGAATAATTGTGCAAAGTGTCAACTTCATCGGAGCATGGGTGTGGGAGAAATAACGTGTTCAAACTTTTGACCAGAAAAAAGAGAGTTGATATAAGCTTTGTAAAAATATGAGTTAGAGATAATATTGTTTCACAACAGTATTTAAATCCAAATTAGACAACGACTTCCAATATAAATGTTACAAAATAAGACTGCCAGATAAAATGATTTTTAAATGACATTACCTTCGGTTCAACTTTACAAATGACATCATGTAGTGGAAGAAATATCCCATGATCCTTTTGGCAGAAGAAATAACGCTTTTTGTTGAAATATCCATCATGTCGACCCACTGGTTAAAAAAAAAGAAAAAAAAAATTATGCTTTATGAAATTTTACAACAGCCTTTACTTTCCCCATCTAATGCCAAGTACTATTATTTACTTTTTTTTTGTTTCAAATGTTACTTCAGAATTATTTCATCCTAGCAAAAAAAAAAACGGCAGAGGATGTCGCTAGCAGGGTTCAAACCAGCAACCATGACAGTCCAGAGCATGACCATGCAGCCATCCATGGGTCGGGTAATCTCAGAAATGTCCTAAAATTCCAAAATTTTAAAATCACAGTTATCACCAGAAGTTTACCGCTTACACTTCGCCACTTCCACTAGCTAGAGAGGACGTAATCATCTTCCTCTTTAAAGTAACATCTGTATTTCATAAGATAAGATCACATAATTGTTTTTAAAATTGTTTAAAAAGTATTACTATTACTAAGTATTACTATTATTATTTAAGCACGTCACTAGCCTCAGGAGAGAATTTATTTTTAACATGTTTCTTCTTATCTTTCTCTCACTTTTCTCACTTGTATCACTTGCAATTAATAACAAGCAGTATAAGATTGATAAATAAATTTACTGTACAATGATATTATCAGTTGATAATAAACATTTATCTCATCTTCTTATAAATACAGACGTTACTTAAAAAAAAAGTTGATTACACCCTACAGGTGTTCCTAGGTCAATCTAGTCATGAATGTTGACCAATGACTTAAATTTGGCTTTGTCATTGGTTTTCCTGGCTGACTTAGGCAACCCATCCCATGCCCTAATTGCACAATTTTTATAAATTTTGTAACCCCATAATTAACAGTTGATTTGTCATAGATCTCTACTTTATTGTTACTAATATTATTTTTACTACTTTACCGAAATGTTATATGTGTAAGTATCAGTATATGTGAATTAAAAATAAAACAATAAGCGTTTGATCAATTAATTATCAAAAGTATTACCTGGGGCGTCTAATTCTAGTCCTACAAACACCATGTTGGGTTGACCTATCTTGTCCAGGTGACCTATGTAGCGAATACGTCCTGTTTTCTCTCCCTTGACAACCACATGATCGCCAAGTTGAACTATAACCTTTGAACTGAGAAATTCACAGCATTATTATGAAATAATAAACAAATACTAATGAAAGAAATACAAATATAAATCCAATTATCTAAATATAATTAGGTTATACTGAACCATAATAATACACAAGTAATAGATTGTGAGATTGTGTTTTCTATGATCTTTAATAGGATCCTCCTTGGTTTTTTGTTTTACATGTTTAGGATGTTTCTTAAGAATTGAAGATTATTACATCTTAGCCCAAACTTAGCACAGGATGGCCAGGGGTGGGGGGTAGCGGCGGGCAGGGTTCATACTGAGACCATCGAGTCCAGAGCTCAAGCCACAGGATCAGGCAGTCGTCCTAGTCATGCAAGTATACAAGTCAATATAGTTACAAAGCTTATGCCAACGTTCTCTTTCAATCTGGTACAAATCTCACACAGATTATTCCTCCCACTTCCCAGCCTCCAAGCCAGCAAAAAACTTTGGAAATTATTCATTGTCGAAAACAATAAATGAATGAATTTATAATTAATTAGTGGTAATAATTAATTTTGTTTTATATAAAGAAGTCTTGCAGTACTGAGGTATATGGAAGTAATCATGTGATTCTCTCCATTATATGACCTTTTATTTTTTTATAGAAATTTTGTATTTGCTTGTTTTGGATGTTAAATCACTCTCTACACACAACAAAATATGCCAAAACAGCTTAACAGAAAGAAATGCACATAACAAGGAAGAAAAAAAAAATATTTTATGAAGATTAGTTCTTACTTGACAGCAAACTTGTGCAGGTTTTCATTCAGACTGGCGCTCAGAGCTGCGTGGAGCTCCCCACCCATGGCCTCGTCACAGGCTGTACACTTGCACCCATACAGTGGCTCTGCACAGTGAAGACTTCCTGCAGGGGGAGGAACTCTGGGCACAATTTTAGATGTTGATAATCTGATGGATAAAAAGTGTTGGTGTATGATAATTAAGTTGATCAATGAAATTATTTTTTACAAATACTTCCAAAAATAAAGTCTCTGGCATTAAACACAAAAATTCTGCTGCTATAATTAGCTGCCTGGTAGTGTGGTATGAGCTTTGGACTGTCATCATAGTGGTTCGAATTTTGAATATTGCTCACAGCCATCCCCAGCCATCATTTTGCATGACATTCAGTTCGTGAGAGATAGTACCCTCTAAGCCGTAGGAACATATGATACTTATATGTATATTTAATTTGTTTGAAATTTGGTTTGCATCTAATGAATATCAACGTAACTTTTATCAACAAGATTGACTAGATGATTGTAGCTGGAAAAAAACAAAACTTTAAAAACATCCAAATATTTTCATGGTTGTAGAATACCTTTTCTAAAATGAAATGTTCCCTCTACCTGCTATCTGTGAACGTATAAAGTCGTATGACAACAACATGGAAAATGTGATGATGTTAAGTAACTGTTGAAAAAAACAATTCACTTTAAATTACTTGGGTGTTTCTTCCTTCCTTCAAATATCTCAATGTTTGGGAAGGGGGGCTAATTTATCATTCACTCTTCTCTATTCACACTTTTAAATATTTAATTGAACAAATTTAATTAAATGTCACTTTGATGAGAATAAGGTTTCAGAAGTAACCCAGAGGAAAAATTAGGAGCTGGCGTTCATTAGGCAGATTTCAACTGACACAACCTGCAATGCTACTGCTCTCAAGCTTTATCTGGTATTTGCTGCTCCTATGGACATGGCTTCTATGGCCACATCACAAGGTTCTCAGGGCTCGCAAAGACCTTCCTTCAGGAAACAGTACCAGGAAAATGAAGAAGAGGAAGACAAAAAGCGATGGGAAAACAACATCAAAGAATGGAAGGGCCTGTTAGTGAATGAAATTCTATCCAAGGCAAAGGACAGAGAGGAATGGAGAAAGACATTTAACAGATCTTGTGTGGTGTCCCAACGGTCTAACAGACTAAGGGATAGGTGAAGGTTATGGACATAAGAAAGGGCAAAGGGCGGGGGAGGAGGGATTTTTGTGTGGGCAACATCTGTCAGATTATAGCTAAACCTAGGAACTTTCATGTCGTAACAGCGCGATGGCTGAGTGGTAAAGCATTTGGATTCTGAACTGGGAGTCCTGGGTTCGAATCCTTGGATCTTTAATTTTGGGATAGTTATAGTGCCTCTGGCTCTATCCAGCTCTAATGAGTACTTGACATTAGTTAGGGATAAAGTAAAGATGGTTGGTCATTGTGCTGGCCACAAGACAACCTTGTAAACAGAGGGCCACAGTAACAGATTACATTTAAATCATCTGTTTCATAGATTGCAAGGTCTTAAAGGGAAACTCTTCTCCAAGTGGAATTATTTTTGTAATATTAATATGCTTATTAAAACAAATAAATGCTAATTTGACTACTCCTCTGTTAAACTGTCATGACTACTCTGCTGTTCAACTCTAAACCTTCTTTATGAATGTTTCTTGAATGTTCAAATTTTTTCAAAAAAATGTTCGACTTCTACTTCTACTCATTAAAAATATAAAAAAGTAATATTCCCCTTTCAGACCTTTTGATCTAGAGGGCAGATGAGATTAAGGTCATTTGTTTCTTTGGCCAACAGTTAATGAGCAGGGTGTGGTGAGGCCAGCACAACGACCAACCTTCTTTACTTTCCCCAACTAAAGTCAGGTACCAATTAGAGTTTTGTGGATTAAGAAGCGCCCTAAAAATCTTAAAATACAAAAATCCCAGTCTTCACCAAGATTCTAACCCCAGTTCATAAGCCAAGCGCTTAACCACTTGCAGCCACCGCACCCCCTTCTACACATTAAATCAACATCAAATTTTTGATACAAGCTCATGCTGGATGACAATATATGAATCAATAAAAAAAAACACCTGCATCATGGCAGTGGATGGAAAGAATTTAAAGCTATCGTCAACCAAGATGACAGTCCTAAGTGCATACTACATGACCAGATTACCAGCCTTTATACATTGTTTACTTTTATTAATCTTCCTAACAACCTGCACTACACGAAAAGTACATGAAATGATGTTTTTTTTTCTCCAAAGCTATATCTTTGTCTTTTGGAAATTCCTGTTTAATACTGATGTAAACTGAATGATGTAGCAAGTAAGCATAAATGAAGAAAATGAGAAACCAAAATTGTAAAAAGACTTGTTGAACTAACCCGTTTGTCCTGGGCTTCGAGTCGTTGTTGTGGAGGTGCTTGGGTATCGAGTCTATATACTTTGGTACAACACCGCACTCATGCAAGGGCCCATCACTGAAGCTCTTCTCATCAAGTTCTCTTTGGAAGTGGTTCTGGGTACATTCTTTGGCTAGGTGGTTCATCTAAAGAGAAAGAAATGGGGTTCAGCTCAACCAATGGATCTTAAGTACATAACTGAAGAGGCATTTAAGACAAGGAACCATATTTTCTGTGCCATTTTTTATTGATTTTTTAAAGGTAAATGTAATAATATACTAATAATTAATTATAATATACTAAAATACTGATAATGACTACTGTCATGAAATAATTATGAAAGTATAACATAATAACATTAGAACATTAATATAGTAATGGCTTCATTTTTTATTGTTGTATCTATGGCCCACTTGAAAAGTCTTTTCTCTTAACATAAATATTCTTACTTTATAAAGGCATCTCTAGCATGCTTTTTTTGTTTAAATTTGTAAATACTGTTTAAATTTGTAAATACTCTAAGTTCCTGCAGATTTGTGAATGGTTATTTTGTAGATTATGCCTGTATCTCCCGCTGAATGGCTATTAATGATTGCCTTCCCTAAGAGATAGGAGATTACTCTGATTTATTGTTTTCTAGGCTATTAATGATTGCCTTCCCTAAGAGAAAGGAGATTACTCTGATTTATTGTTTTCTAGGCTATTAATGATTGCCTTCCCTAAGAGATAGGAGATTACTCTGATTTATTGTTTTCTAGGCTATTAATCTTTTTTTTTTTTGAGGTGTAATTGTATCAATTAGTTTTTTATTATATTTTTTTTTTATATTAAGTTTAATCGAACGAGGGTAGTACATTGCAAGAAAGAAATAACAATATGTGATACAAGAGCTAATCTGTATTTCAAAACTTTTAAAAAACAAAGCAAATTTGGTTATTACATAAGGCTGTAGCATCTATGTATGTATCCCTAGAAGTACTATTGAGAGCATTACACTATGCTTTGCTTACAACTTAGTAGAAAAAAACAAAATTCATTGTAAATAGACACACCAGTGAAATGTGCATCACTAATTATTTTAATCAATAAAAAACATATAAAATATTACTTTATATATATCATCATAACCATACCGTTCTCCACGGTATTTAGCTATGTGCAAAATGAATTTACCATAAAGGCAGAAAATAGGATAAAATGGCCTGCGCATTTATTTCCATATCTTGTTCAAAAAACAATTTAATGACATATTTATGGTTTCATCTTCTACCTAATAGAAACTAGGTATAAATAAAATTATTCTCCTTAAGTAAGAAAAATATATTTGGTCTCATTATTGTATAATCTTATCTTTTCTAACCTTGCATTGTTATTACTTCCCTTAGATTATTTATAAACATGGCGTTTTTTTTTTTTGTTTCTTTTAGCAGATCAGGATCTATTTGCCTTGAAAGTTTAGTAGATCTAGTTGTGTCTATATATAGTTTTTGATTTTCATGCACTTATTGTATAATTCCATCTTAATAATTTAAGAAACTATTTGTTTCGAAATCTTGTGGTCAAACAAAATAATATTTCGTTATTTCTTTTTTTTTTTTACAAACCTCTAGTTCTTTGAGCCTTCCTTTAAGTATTTCTATTTCCTTTTTAGCTGAGCCAAGTTCTTCTGCCAGTCTGGAGTTCAGACGAACAGCTGCAGAACAACAAAAAACCTTTCAGCTGAAGCTTAATATTAAACTTATTTGAAAAACAAAAGGGTAACTAAATTTAAATTAGAAACTTTGACATGAAGATTAACTGTCAGGCATTGAGATAGGGTTTGAATTATAGCTAGTTCTTTTTTTTTTTTTTTTTAAATTAACAACACAAAAAGTCAATCTAGCGTCCTTGACATTGTTTTGTATATCGTGAAAATCTCAAATAACTAACGTTTGGTACAGTTCTTTTCAGTGTTTTGTGTGTAGGGCCTACATCTTTATGATAATTATTTATGACCTTTTTAAAACCTGTTAAAGATTAATTATATATCTGTTTCATTCAAAATTCTAACTATACAAAAATTGAGGTACACTTATCGATGTAAAATGTATAGGCCTATAACTAGAGTGATATATCGTTAAGCCTAGAAGATAATTATGTTCTGCAATCGTGCTGTGTAATATATTCTTATTAAAAGCTAGACGAATCACATATGCAAGAAAAATGAGTGAAAATAAAAAGAAGCACATTTAGTATCATGTACAAACAAAACTAAAAATTCTCTTGAAGAGATCTCAATGAGTAACATTGAAGTCGTCATTATAGGATGGCTGCCTGGTCGTGCGGTTTGCGCGCTGGACTGTCGTTCGGATTTGTCGACGGTCGAGGGTTCAAACCCTGCCCGCTCCCATCCCCCGTCGTCCTGCGGGAGGTTTGGACTAGGAAGTAAACTATCTTCAGCTCTGAAGGAACATTCGAAATATGTAAAACATTTTACATTTTACAAAACATTATATAAATAATTTTGGCACGAAAAAAAAAAGATACAATGGCATCACAAACTATAATTCAAAATCTTACGAGAAAAAGTTTATAACAAAAATGGACATCATTGTAACAGAAATGCACAAACAAAACTCATTTAGATGAATCTGCAATGTATGTCTTCAATTCTTAGAGCCAAAACGTCCCGTCGTCAAAAAAGGCGTCGTCAGAACGACCATCGCGCCAAAACGGCGACGTCAGAATGACCACTGCGCCAAAAAGGCGACGTCAGAATGATCACTGCGCTAAAACGGCGACGTCAGAACGACCACTGCGCCAAAACGGCGCCATCAGAACGACCATTGCGCCAAAACGGCGCCGTCATAACCATATCCGCGCCAAAACGTCCTGCTTCGACCATAGAATACAAATACAAAACACAACGTAAAAAAATACCCTAAAGACATAAACATAAAGACATAAACATAAAGACATAAACATAAAGACATAAACATAAAGGTACATTTCTTATTGTAAATCATATGACGAACTATCATAAGGGCTCCTTCTTTCCTAGTACTATCAGAGCTTGGAATCGATTGCCTGAATCTGCCAGGAAAACCGATTTAGCAAAAGTTTCTATGGCCTCCTTCAGTCGCGAAGCAACTATGGCTCATATCATGGAAATGATATGAATGCCTGGGCATTAGCTGTATTTGGGACGATGTCGCCCCCCCCCCCCCCCACAGCAGTTCCTCCTCTCTACGCTGCTGATAAATCCAAAGGAACGGTCAGTGTCGTTACAGTTTGGGGTTAGTGGCGTCTTAGACTAATCCAGGTGTAGCACTAAGTGCTGATAACTGCTTTAGGGTCGCCGGCTACTGATTTTTCCTCAGAGTTGACCCCTGAAGCCCTTCCCGTGATTGGGTATAGCTGCAAGGCAGCAGAGGTGTGAATTCAGAGTTTTCATTCTAGGAAGATAGCCAGCCAAGGCTAACGAGTCGTAGGAGAGCTTAAATCACTGATTATCGTATGCTCTCACATATAACCCGCGGGTTATACACATTTACCAGACGGCTGGCCGCTCTGCGGGGGTATACAAAAGTGCGGGGTTGACATAATTTATTTTTACTCATAAACATAGTATAACGGAAACTAAGGACATACCGGTGGGTGTTTATATCTCCTATAGTTCACTGTGTACATATACGGTTGTATTTGACAAGCTTGTCGCACTCTATGTATCGGTTGTTTGGACAGACAGACAGACGTCTGATGAGCAACAACTTCATGTACCGGTAGTTTACTGCAAGTTACGCTTAAAACATGCGGGCTATATAAGGGTGCGGGTTGAATTATTTTATTTTTACTTACTTTGTAATTTGTGCGGGGTAAACGCGTGTACGGAATATATGCGTGAAAATAAGGTAGCATGCATTAATAGAATGACACATGGATAAGCGTGACGTAATTATCTTCGATTTGAAATGATGTCTGTAATGTATAAGATAGGATAACTTGTTAAGGTAGATAACTCACAATACTATACAACACACAGAAAACAAGAAATACTGTGATGAACTATTCCGTAAGTGCGGTCGTCCTGATTGAAGGTTGGACACTCCACACATTAGCATAGCTAGGGATTTGGGGGCCCGTGGGGGGGGCTAGACCTTTTTTGGACCCCTGCATTTTGACATTCGACATCATGACCTGAGATAATGGCGTAATATTTAATGTAAAAACTAATTTCGGACACTCATTTGGAACTTTCCTCCAATGGAGACCAGGACCACCTACCCCCCACGCCATTATCTCATGTCATGATGTCTATGTCAAAATGCAGGGGCCCCCTAAAGAGGTCAAGCCCCCCCCCCCGGCGTCTAAACACTAGCTACACCACTGAATAAAACACAAATAATGTGCAACGTACTATACAACACTTCAATTCTTAAAAATCCACTAAATTTTTGCAGTAAAGGTACCACAAAACACCGAAGAAGTAAATGTGATGACTAATGATCTGACGTGGAACACAAGTAATGCCTACGTAGCCGACTGTCTCTTTAACAATCAATTATCAAGACTGCATGTCGTATTCAAGAAATATCAGTATTTTTTTTTTTTTTTATGTTTCTGGGTTCACCACTCAGCCACCGCGCCCCCTAAAAGTATCGTACCACTTCTTTGAAGATTTGATGATATCGTGAACTAAATCAGCACCAGAGGGCATTTTAGAGACTTTTATAACAGTTACGTTCAGGTGATGACCTGTACAGCTAACTGTAACAGCGTTACAACAAGGGAACTTTATATTGCTTCCATCAGTAACAAATAACAACATGTTGCTATATGTGATAGTCTCGGGAAGAAGAAGTTGTTTTTTGCTTATACAACTACGCTATTGGTAGATGAAGTAAACATAAATAATCCAGTACACTTGCTTACAAGGCAATAACGGCCTTACAGGGTGATACGAAATGTATTTTAGGGATGTGCAAATTATAAATTAGCAGTATTGCAAATCTTTATTTTGTTAAGAAGCTTATATTGCACACACACACACACACAAACACAAGACAAAACAAAAACAAGTTCATTGTCTCATAACGAGTCAAACTCACAGTTCATAAACATGTTATTCTTTTCATTAAATTCTATTTCAACTACAATATTACAACACACAAGCCAAACTAACTAACGGTTCAACAAGAAATGCTCATGTGTTTTTTTTATGATTGTATCAATTAGTTTTGATTTTTTTTAATTCAGTATTTTTCTAGTTACATCAATCTTAAACACAACACAAAGGACAAAAAAAAAAAATTGACTAAGACTACTAAGGGGGCAGTCGTGATAATTGAATGTTTTGATTTATATTGTAGAGCCAATACTATGAAGTCCAACTGCCATTTTTTCCCAGATATAATAATAATAATAAAGCTTGTCTTCGAGTCCTAAGATTAGTGAGGAATGCAGTATTCCCCGTGGCTGCGCAGCCCCAGCTGTGACCTACATATTTTGCCACATCCAGGGCAAGCATAACCATTGTCCGCTGGTGGTCGATTTAGATTTTCTTTTCGCCGTCTGTATCTGTCCTTTTTTTTTTGTCTCAAATGTTTATCCCGCGGCCTTTGTGAGTAACCTCCAGCTGTCCTGCTCTGAGGCCGCATGCAACCAGGTGCTCTCTTCTATGTCAGCTAAGGCAAGCTGGCGTCTAATCTGGTCTTTGAAGAGTTTTCGTAGGGTGCACCTCTGTTACGTCGACCACTTTTGAGCTCACCAAAAAAGACTTGCCTTTGGAATAAGTTGGTCTCCCATACGGGATAAGGGCCCTGCCCAGATATATTGATTACATTAATATAATTTTACTTAACAGAACAAACAGTGCGACCAAGACTGTCGGGGTTGATGACTAATAAAGAATTAAAATATAGAAATATAAAATTAGGTTTAAAAAAGGTGTTACGTAATTATCATAAAGATGTAAACACAAAACAAAGTAAAGACAATAAGCAAACGTTAGTTATTGGAGATTTTCGAAATAAACTAAACAATGTCGCTAAATTTAACTTCCATGTTTAGAAAAATTGGTTAAAATGTTTCTTCTGAATTATCTTTGTAATAAGTTAGACCCTTTACAATTTGCTTACCAAAAGGGTAAAGGTGTAGAAGGTGCCATCCTAAATATTTTAAATTGTGTCTACAAACATCTGGACTTACCGAACACTTATGTATTGATTTCTCATTAGCTTTTAACACTATACAACTTCATTTACTCATTGAAAAGATGAAAGCGTTGAAGATGAGTCCATACATAATACTATGGGCTAATGATTTTTTGACCCAGAGAGCTCAGAGGGTTAGGGTAAACAATGTTATATCTAATGAACGCATAGTTAACACAGGGGCGCCCCAGGGGGCTGTGACATCGCCATTGTAGGTTCATTTTATACACCAATGATTTTCAATCCGATAGTTCTTGTTGCTCCTTCACAAAATTCGCTGATGATGCGGCTCTTCTTGCCCTGCTCTCAGAGAGCTCAGACGTAAATGAGTATTTCAAAGAAATAGAACACATTGTTCCCTTGGCAATCTGGTATAAACTTTGTCACATGTAAACTATGAGTGAGTCTGGTGTGAATATACACTTTGGTTTCTTATAGTTAAGTTTATGTTTTTTGTTTGGTGTAATGCACAAATTGTAAGACAAATTTCCATACTGATAATAAAGATTATTATTATTATTATTATGTTATCAACAAAGTAAGTTATAACAGCTATAACTTTATCAATATCTCATACAGATATGGTGTAGATTAGAAGAGTAATATGTAATAATAATATATATGTTTATATGAAAAAGGAAGATATGTCTTGCAATATTCAGCTTTATGGCAGTAATTGTGCAGTTATTTCCATCATATAAGCTTTGTTGTATGTTGTTTTTTTCAAGTATCTATATATATATAATTCTCTTCATGACTCAAGAGTTTGGACAAGAAGTTTAAGGAAATATCTCTCTTTTATTTCTGCAAGTCGGACTAGAGTTACCCTACAAAAAAAGAGGGGGGGGGGGAACAAGTAGTAGTAGTATTCACCCGTCACAAGATAGCAGGGCCGGACTCAACGGTTGGTTGTGGGGTCCAATGCGAAACGGATTTCGGGGTGCACCGGATTGTCGCTCCGGCTCCGGCATCTGCCGAATATCCGGCATTTTTTAGTCGGATATCACTACCGGATAGTAAACCGGATAGTAAAAAATACACCTATTTAATTTGAATAAAGTGGACCTCGTTCCATTAATGTCTGTTGAAGAATGTATGAATGTAATGTTTATATTAAAACAAAATAATGTGCTTAAAATAGAGCCATTATGAATATGAACCAAACATCGTTTATTATAAAGACAAGGCGTGTTAATAACTTAATATAAATAGAAATGAAACTTTACATCATAAATGCGCTTTACATACAGAGCAGCAATGGCTGACACTTTTTTTCAATTTGTCTTGACCTTTGAGTAGGTTAGTTAACATGTTAAAATGCTACATTCCTTGACAACGTCATGCTGACCAGACGTCTGTCTAGCTGTGCGGGTATATCTCCAGAGGTAGAGATGAATAACTCTCGCCCCCTTTTATTTGTTTAGTCCATCACATTGAGTTTTTTTTATAGGCAAGTGACCACAAGTTAAATGCGATGGACGTAGGTTTAATGTCAGCGTATTGACACTCTCTAGAGGTCACATCTTTCGAGGGAACTGAGTTTGTTTATTTAGTAGTTAATCTTTATTACGGGGGCTGGACTACCATAGCCACACCTCTAAGGTAACCAGGTATAATTCCAGATGAACAACTCCCTCCCCCTTTTATTTGTTTAGTCCATCACATTGAGTTCATTATACGATGGACGTAAGCACTCTCTAGAGGTCACATGAGGGGAATATGTTTGTTTACTTAGTAGTTAATCTTAATTGGGGGGGGGGGGGGGAACTGGACTTCAAGCCAAACATCTACACGGGTATCAGGACAAAGAATTTGCTTATTTGTAGAAAAATCCTAATCACGTGGTTGGGCTAGAGGCCACACCTTTTCAAGTGTGCCGAGTTACTTGAACATAAATCTCAATTAGTAAGCTGGACTAAAGATCACACACACCTAAACGAGTGACCTTTAGCTACACAGAAAACAAACCGCGAGATTATATAGCCCAGTAAGCCAGTAACTAATTATTTTGTAGAAGACACGACCAGGGCTATCTTGAA